>JAVBHV010000041.1:0-570000 GCA_033992175.1 Spiraea crenata
CATGACGAACACGGACGCCGCCGCCGCCGCGGCGAAAAACAGCAGGAACCGCTCTAATAACTTGGCCCCAGGCAGGACAAAGAGGAAGTGACGAGGTCGACGGCGAGCTAAAGCGGTGAGGGTGCGGCGAAGAGACCAGGGAGAGCGAGAACGAGAAGAGGAGCTGCGAAACAGGAGGCTCTTTCTGCAAATATTTCCACTTCCGCTTGGGATTTCAAAATCCGTTTACTTTTTCTCCAAAAATTCAAACTTTGGATTTTCAGCAGCGAAGTGCTTTGACTTGGTTGGGTCGTGCAAGTTAGGGTTTTGGTTCTGGGCCTCCGGCAAGTTTTTTACTGCCCGCCAGCTCAATTCGGTAATTAAAGTTTCAATTTTTATTTGTATTTATGAATGCCCGAATTCAATTCTATAGTTTTTGCATTTGTGTGAAAGAAATGAGGACTACCCAAAAGAATTTGAATTGTAAAGAAATGTTCTTCTTGGTTAATTTGTAGAAATGGGTTTTGCTTAATCTGATTGTTTGTTTTTGTTTTTAATTCCAAATTTGGAAATTGGTGTGGAAAATAGTAGATGATGCTGTCAAGCATGGAGGGTGGAAAGAAGAGGGTTGGGGATTCTGGAAATGGAAGATTGTTGAATGAGATTGAGAGTATAAGCAAGGCCCTTTACATAGATAAAAATCCATCTAAGAGTTCAGCTGCTGGGGGCAGCAACCACCGCTTTAGCTCGCCGTCGGATCGCTCTCCTCTTTCGCAGCTCCTCTTCTTGTTCTCGCTCTCCCTCATCTCCTCGCCGCACCCTCACCGCTGTAGCTCGCCGTCGACCTCGTCGCGTCCTCTTCGTCCCGCCCGGGGCCAAGTTATCGGCGTGGTTCCTGCTGTTTTTCACCGCGGGGGTGGCGTCCGTGAGTATTTTCGGCTTCTAGTAAAACAAGTATGAGCTTCGACAATTCAACCTCATTTGCATCCTATCCAGATTAAAATTTAGGTGTGTATCCAAAATTTTGTTACTAGCAGAGGCTCAGACAATAGGTGTAAAGATATAATTAAATGTTTGGTTGATGGTAGTTTAGGATCAATGTTGGGTTCAAAGCTGGCCCCCGAATCATGATGTTCCTCACGGAATCTTTCGGCATTCATCCAAAATTGAAAAAAGAAATTCACAATTAATTTTTAAAATTAAATTTTTTTTGGCTGATGTGTATATTTGTGGACTCATATAAGCTGATGTGGCATGTCCACATCAACAAAGTTAACGGAATCAATTGGGGTTAACGGAAAAGAGGCAAAAATTCCCAAAACATGAGTTGCAAGGGGCAATTGGGATACAAATAGAATTATAAGGGGTAAAATGTCTCTCAAAATAAGTTACAAGGGGCAAAAAGGCTAATAAGTGTAATTTCGTTGACACTCAGATGAGTTTAATTTCTCTCTTGATCATCGTTTTATCGTAGAAAGGAATCTGATTTCTTGCATATACGTACCGAAAAGTAGACGACAGAATTTATTGCGCATGCTATTCTAGGTGATGCTACACATCAAACTCATGCACGTGAATAAAGAAGCAACAGGGTCCATCCCGTGACACTGACAACTAATTCGACATGCAATTATGTATCATCCGTCCATATGTTGAACTTAACCTACCTACTTAATTACTACTTGGGATCAAATTAAGCTCTGTATATGTATATACTATTCACGTAGTACTTCCACCCTTGTTCGTGCCCAGAGCCACCGCTGGTACGACGCTGTAGGAGCGGCAGAACCAGGCCCCCACTTCAGGTGGGGCCCACTATTTTTTTTGCTTTTAAAATTCTATATTATTAATTGGATTATGATTAAGATTTCTCAAATAGATTTTCAAGTATGAAGGTTTAATTGATCAATTTGCAGCGAAAAATACAAGGAGAAAAGTGAAACTTTGAATTTTAGAATTGTCACATATCATTAGGATATTGAAGGTTTTAATTATGTTATTTTGCAATAATTTGTTCGTAATACGTTTTGCGTGAGTTCAACAATCTTTTCTCAAGTATGTCATAATTATCTTTTTTATTAGTACATTGTGAATAGAAAATAGCTATTACGGTATTTCTAAAAATGAATTGAAAGGCCCTGGTAAATTTTTTAAATCAGGCCCCCAAATTCTCAGCCACGACAATGTTCGTGCCTTCTTTTGTTCGATCTCCACAATGGTTTATGACCATGCAAGAGATGTTAAGTTTATGCAATCTAAACTTTTAGAAAAGGAGCTTACAATATAGTGTCATATTTATAAATATTTACCAGATCACGCACTCATGGCATATGTCTCTTGATAAGAAAAGAAGTTTAATTAGTGTGTGTTTATTTACAAGAGGGATATATCGGCACATATTTACTTATCAATAGGGAATAGGAATGGATTGAGAATGGTAATGGGAAAAAAGAATAATGAATGAGATTTGGATACCCAAGTCCTCCTTAGATATCAAATTCCTCCTTTGAAAGGATAATGATTCCTAAATATCTGGTGGTCTCACCAAACTTTAATTTAGTGCATTAGTAATGTTGGAGAATGAAGGAATCAGAATGATTCCGTTTCCGTTTCCTTCCATTTCCTTTTCTTATAAGTAAACATGCCATGTTCTTCTCTTTTGGGAAAAATTATCCTTAAGTTATGGTTGAATCTATTAACTTTTGATTCCTAAGTGAATTAATAAAAGTAAGGGAATAAAAGAAACCAAATGATTCCCTTTTCTTTTATGTTCCTTACCTTGCCTTGCAAGTAAACATGAGACTATCAGTTAATTAATCCTCATTCTAACTTATAAGTGATAGACGTACGATTATTACATGACATGGACTAATCACTATGATCAATTATGAAGTACCATAATGGACTATGAATGGCAAGTACATATATAAAGGCTAAGGAGTTGAATTACTAGTTACACCTATATGCGTAAGAGTGACATGAGACCAATCCTAGCCTCTTTCTCCCAAATGTTACATAACCAGCCAAATTTTCGGCTTTAATTATGCAAAAAGTGATCATCTATCAATTCCACGCTCACTTACTATAATTAATAGTGAGAGAGACCAACATTTGAAGCATCTAGATGTATATGTATATGTATATGTATAAAGGCTAAGGAGTTGAATTACTAGTTACACCTATATGCGTAAGAGAGACATGAGACCAATCCTAGCATGTTTCTCCCAAATTTTACAAAACCAACCAAGTTTTTGGCTTTAATTATGCAAACAATGACCACCTATCAATTCCATGCTGTAATTAATAGTGAGAGAGACCAACATTTGAAGCATCCAGATGTATATGTATATGCATATGTATGTGTACATATATAAAGGATAAGGAGTTGAATTACTAGTTACACCTATGCATAAGAGTGACATGAGACCAATCCTAGCATGTTTCTCCTAAATGTTACAAAACCAACCAAGTTTTCGGCTTTAATTATGCAAACAATGACCACCTATCAATTCCACGCTCACTTACTATAATTAATAGTGAGAGAGACCAACATTTGAAGCATCCAGATGTATATGTATATGCATATGTATGTGTACATATATAAAGGCTAAGGAGTTGAATTACTAGTTACACCTATATGCGTAAGAGTGACATGAGACCAATCGTAGCATGTTTCTCCCAAATATTACAAAACCAGCCAATTTTTCGCCTCTAATTATGCAAACAGTGATCACCTATCAATTCCACGCTCACTTACTATAATTAATACTAATAGTGAGAGAGACCAACATTTGAACCATCCAAATGTATATGTACATATGCATATGTATATGTATAATGTATATGTGCGAAATAAAAGCTGCCTCTAACCAACAACTAAAGTAAGTAGCATGTGATTTAGCATTTTCAAGTGGAAGCCACGGTGGCCAGCTACAAACCAAAGCATTGACCAATAACAACTTCAGAGCAAATCCAGCGGGCGGGCGAAAACGAGGGTGAGGGCGCGGGCTCGCCTTCTGCACCCACTGTTCATCCTCCATCAGTGAGAATTTCGATAGGCGAGAGGGTGGCAGGCGAGGGCGAGGGCGAGCGACGCCTGCGGGCGATATTTTTTTATTGCTGGCGCGTGCAGTTCACGCTCGCGTGGGGCGAGTGAGAGGGCGGAGGCACAGTGAAACGTTCGGTGGCTTCCTCCGAATGCTGGTTTGGGGGGTGCAACCCTGTTCGGCTATTGCTGCCGAACGTTTTTTAGGGGTTAATTTGTAATTAATTTTTTATTTTGGGTTGTTTTGTAATTAATTTTATTTTTTAAATTTCAGAAAAGTACTCTAAATTTTTAATTTTTTTATAAATACCCAATAAACACACAAAATAAACATTATTTGAGAAAAATATATAATAGAAAAATATGTGGATAGTGTTTTGCCTTCGCCCTCGTCTTCCGTGGGTGGAAGTTACATTTTTGACGGAAGGCGAGGACGATCACTATTCATCAAGGAACAAAATTTCCATCGAAACATCGAAATTTCCATAATTTTGGAGGTTCGAAACTATCGAAATATACCGAAATTTACCGAAATATATCGAAATATACCGAAATTTCCATTGAAATTTCCATAATTTTGGCTATCGAAATTTCCATCGAAACCGAAATTTTAATCCTTGCTATTCATCACCTATTAAGGCAAGAAGTGGGCAATTGCCTGCGCCTATGCCTACGTGGATGGAAATGCTCTAACAAGAACAGATTACGTATGTAGTATATGTAATGGATTGCATGTTTATAAGGCCTATGAAGTAGGCCTCGGGCCTTTTTAGATTGCTTTACTTCATAGGCCTCGGGCCTTTTTAGATTGCTTTAGTGGACTCAAAACAAATTGGGAAATTGTCTAAAATGGCCCAAGAGGCCAAATTCTGTTCTAAAATGACCCAACGGGCAGCGGGCAACTCAACAGTAGGTAAAATACTATTACACTTTGCAATTGAATCCCTCGGTATATAGTGCGGCCATAGTGCGTCTATAGTGCCTCATAGTCCCTCATAGTCACTCATAGTTTTTCGAGTACAAATTAGTTGCAATTCATCATAGTGCCTTATAGTCCCTCATAGTGCGGTCATAGTCCCTCATAGTGCGGCTATAGTCCCTTAGGGTACGTTTGGTACACCTCCCTGGCTAGGACTGGCTAGGACTATCTTAAATTAAGACTGTGTCCCATGTTTGGTGAGACACGGGACTAAATAAATGGGACTAAACTGGCCCCGTGTTTCTTACGCGCCTTGCTAAAGAGCGAGCCCCCTGAGTGCCTCGCTAAATAACGAGGCCGGCTTAAACATTTCGCACCCCAATTTCACTGGGTGCCTCACGACCAACCCATCTCCTCCAACAAAGAAGCCGTCGCCCAACACCCTCCGCCCGACACCATCACCCATCGCCGGACGCCACCGCTAGCCTCGCCGTCACTGGGCGAAAACCCAGACGCGTGCTGGGCGAAAACCCAGACGCGTGCTCGCCGTCGCTAGCCTCGCCGTCGCTCGCCCAGACCTCGCCGTCGCTCACCTCGCCTGGCCGTCGCTCACCTCGCCTGGCCGTCGCTCACCTGCTCGCCGTCCTTGCCGACCCAGATCAGTGCTTGCCGTAGCACGCCCGCGTCGCCCACAACGACGCCATCGACGGACGCCAACACCCGACTTTCTGAGTTTTTTGATCTTGGTTTTCTGTTGATGGTTTGATTTCATTTTGAAATTCATGCAAAATTGGATTGAACTTGGTCTCTATTGAATTGATGTTGGAATTTTGGTTTTGATGTTGGATTGAGCTTGCTTTGTGTCTGTTGAATTGATGTTGGAATTTTGGTTTTGATGTTGGATTTCGTTTGGTGTCTGTTGAATTGATGTTGGTTTTGATGTTGGATTGAGCTTGGTTCTGTTGAATTGATGTTGATTTCTTTGGGTTTTTGGTTAGTCCCGTGAAGCACCAAACGTAGGTCAGGACTCAGTCCGATATAAGCCAGTCCAGTCCAATCCAAGCTAGTCCCAGGACACAGTACTGTCCAGTCCTGTCCTGCGTGCCAAACGAGCCCTTATAGTCTCTCATAGTGCGGTCATAGTCCCTCATAGTCTTTAGAGTACAGATTAGTTATAATTCATCAACGCGTTTATAGTCCCTCATAGTGCGCCTATAGTGCAGCCATAGTTCCCCATAGTCTACCATAGTCTCTTATAGTATGTCCTTAGTTACTCTCTAACTCTACAACTTCGTGCTATTCTTCCGGCAACTTCAAACCATTCTTCCCATCATTCTTCTTATCTCATCAAAACAACACCAACCCAGATTCACAATTAAATTGAATTCCCAACCAGTAAAGCTCCACAAATTGCTCAAAAATCCCATTTTCTACTTTTTCTTTCTTCACTTGAGTGGACTTCGGTCTGCTATTTGAAGCTCGACCCAGATGACTGAATCATTCGACGACCCGGCCCTTTCGCTCCCAACCAAGTTCCTCCACGACGACGACATTCCGGCCATGGATTTCGGCACCGCCGATGCCAAGTCCAGGGTCAGGAAGAGCTCCGGGTTCGGGTTTGATTCCGATGGATCCAAGAGGCTCTGTGGCCGTTTGAGTTCGGGTGTGGAGCTTGTGGCCTTTCGTCGGTTCGTAGCTCGCTGGAGGAGTCGGTCAGTGGCTCCAGCGAGACTGAGAGCGACGAGGAGGAGTACCTCACCGGGTTGACTCGCCAAATTGCTCGCTCCACTCTCTATTTTCGGGTCCGAGAAGCCCAAGGTATTTGAAATCTGATATTGGGGGTTTTGGCTGTAGAGCTGGGGCGGCGTATGGTGACGGGTTGTTGGTCGGGCTTGGGCGGCGGGTTGGTGAGGCGTTCTTGTTGATCGGCTTCTGGAGAATTGTGAAGGACTGGGTGGTGAATTATGAAAGATTGGGTGGTGAATTGTGAAGGGTTTCTTGTGCAATTAAGCAATAATTTTGACAATTTGGAAAGGATTATGCTGACCAAAACAAATTGGAACAAAGTTTGGCCTCTTGGGCCATTTTAGACAATTTCCCAAACAAATTTTGCAGTTGGGAAGAATGACTATTGGGCTTGATGCATAAATATTAGGGAAATACGGTACGATAGATATGGATTGAGGCGAGTTTTTCTCCAATCAGTGGAGTGGCAGTGGGGGGTTGGAATTGGATTACATAGAGGGGGCAGAATGGAACCTGAGCCACCCAAATCATCACCTGGAGACAAAGCAAGCAGCAACAACAACAAAGGCTAAACAATGGCTTCAAACGACCAACACCAAACAAAAACAAAATAAATAATAAAAAGGGAATATGGCTGCACCAACAAGGAAATAATAAGGAAGACTTTTTTTGATCAAATTATAAGGAAATAATAAGGAAGACAGAAGAAAGAGAAATGCTGATTAGCAGCAGAACAGCAGCAGCCATAGCAGCTGGCTCTTCTTACCCATCATCAAATTATTTGATGCTCAAGCATTCTTCTTGTCAATTGGTCGGCCTCAGCAACAGTCTGTCTTTAAGCCCTCTTTCCAACTTCCCAGCGAGCTTCACATGGTGCAACAACCACAGCGGCACGTATAGAAATAGAATTACAAAGTCGTCAAGAATGGAGAAAAGGTTCACAACCCGGGCGTCAGCGCAGCCCCTCCAGAATGCTGATGAGCTCATTGACTCCGTCGAGACCTTCATCTTCGACTGCGATGGTCAGCCCACCCCGAACCACCGTCCTTTTCTTCTTCTTCTTCTTCAACTATTCAACTCCAGCTTGTTATTTTATCTTCTACTTGTTATTTTGCCTCGATTCCGGATTTTTCTCTTCTAAACTGAACGCTATCATTATTTTCTCTACTTGCATTGATCTGAATTTTCAATTCTTGATGATTGAATATCAGAGTGTTGGAGTTATATGCAGGAGTTATATGGAAGGGGGATAAGCTGATCGATGGCGTCCCAGAAACTCTTGATATGCTCCGTTCCAAGGTTTCTCTACTCATAATGTATTTCTACTCTTGTACACTTTCATCACCATTCCGCTTCACAGCATTGTAATAAGCCTTAACAATCCCTGTATGCTTACTCTTGTACCCAAATGTTGCATAAGATTCTCTTCTTTGTCACCAAAACGACTGGGACAGAAGCACTGTTATGTGGCCTCAAACTAGTTGCATGTTGTTCTTTTGTTCAGGGCAAAAGATTAGTTTTCGTTACCAACAACTCAACAAAGTCTAGGAAGCAATATGGTAAAAAGTTTGAGACACTTGGTCTGAATGTCAATGAGGTCAGTGTGACAGTGTGCCATTTTCTCTTTCCATGTTCAGTACAGATTTCGCAGCAACTCTGTAATTCTACCACACTTGAACGCTTTCAGGAGGAAATTTTTGCTTCATCTTTTGCCGCTGCTGCCTATTTGAAGTCCATTGATTTCCCTAAAGATAAAAAGGTAACTGGCATCAAAGTGGACACTCTGTAAAGGGAATGCTTTGCAGCATACCCCATGCGATTCTCTCTTGTATGTTTGTTAGACTTGTTCATAAGGTTTTCCAGCGTATTATTTCATGTGATATTTTAATATAGACGCAAATATCAAGGGTAACAATGTATAAATCTTGACTTCCTGCACTTGTATTGTTACTGGTACTTCATGATTAACACAAAATAATTCAACTATCCTAATCATGAATTTAGATGATGATTACCTGATGATCAGCCGTTTTAAAGGTTTATGTGATTGGTGAGGAGGGGATCTTGAAGGAGCTTGAGCTTGCGGGATATGAATACCTTGGTGGACCAGTAAGTATGAGTCCAAAATCGCCCTACATGGCACACCTAGTTTTAATTTTTCTATTTCCAATAGCATTTAGTATTTTGCATTGTTAATTTCGGAAGTTTATAGTAAAGGAGTATGGCCTGCCTGCTCCTCTCTTACAGGACCATGCCATTTTCCCCGCCCAAAAATCTTATTGTTATCTCTTCCATTCACCAAACAATACTTTTAAAAACCATTTATCTATTGTATGCAATTTATTCAGGAATATACCTCTGAAACAATACCTATCCATGCATAGTGTTTTACTGCTTGGTTATGCTTTGTTTTCTTACAGGAAGACGGTGGGAAGAAGATAGAGCTGAAGCCTGGATTTCTCATGGAGCATGACGAGAATGTATAGTTCTGTCTTTTCTTGCTTCATGGAACTTTCTCCATATTAGTACTGATAAATGATAGTTATACAAATACAACTCTCTCTTAGATTAGGCATCAACCTCTAATACTAGCAATTCTGTTGCTTCCTTTTCTTCTAGGTTGGAGCTGTTGTGGTTGGATTTGATCGAAATTTCAACTACTTCAAAATTCAGTAAGTTATGGGCATTCTTGCTTAGGTCCACATGAAAACATTTTGCTACTAAGTATGGAATGTAATATTCTTATTACTATAGTCTATACCAAGTGACAGTATCAGATAACACTTGTGGATGTAATGGTAGGTATGGGACACTCTGTATACGTGAAAACCCTGGATGTCTTTTCATTGCTACAAATCGTGATGCTGTCACTCATCTTACAGATGCGCAGGAATGGGCAGGTAGGTTCATTTATCTCCTCTCCTTGTTGCTCCTCGTGTTTTAAGTACATTAGTTTCAAATGCACTGTGCTGCAAAACTTGTTAATCTTCTAAATGTTAATCAGCTTGTCATAGCGTATCTACTGAGACATTTGTTAGGATTTCAGATATATTGATTATCATTATATGACACCTAAACTTCTAAAGTCTGAAAAGCATTATATTCTGGGCCTAAGAACATCTGGCTGCACAGGTCGTTACAGAATTTATGAAGCTACTATAGGTTTATCTTATAGCTTCTAAAATTCACACTCAACTTCAGGTGGTGGATCTATGGTTGGTGCTCTCCGCGGATCTACTCAACGTGAGCCGTTGGTTGTGGGAAAACCTTCAACGTTTATGATGGACTACTTAGCAAACGAGTAATTTATTTCTTGTTCTTCGTTGTTTAACTCTTTTCATGGTTGTAATTGCAAGATCTTGAATATGTAAAAGCTGATATGTTTATAAGTTTTCAGGACACATAAGGAAACTTCAATTGAAAACATATTGGTCACAATGGTAATATAATTGCTGATAGTAATTAGTTTCTTGGATTTAATCAATTACAGATTTGGCATCCTGAAGTCACAGATTTGCATGGTTGGGGACAGATTAGATACCGATATTCTGTTTGGACAAAATGGTGGTTGCAAAACTCTTCTTGTTCTCTCAGGTAACTACTGTCTGCATTTTTCACATAATTTTCATGTGTTTAGTAGGCTGAATGAGCCTTTTCTTTTCTTTTCTTTTTTCTGTGTAACAGGCGTGACCACTCTACCAGTACTTCAGAGTCCCGACAACGCCATACAACCAGATTTTTACACCAACAAGATTTCAGACTTTTTATCCCTTAAGGCTGCACCTGTGTGATTATCATGTTGCCCCTATCTAGCTAAAACCAATATTGGGCTCATCTGTTCTCTTATTATTTGCCTTTGCCAGCCCTTGCTTTGAGATCATTGATAATGTCCATGTAACTTCTTTTCCTCTTTACTTGATATAAGAGTTCCAGAAGCAAAAAGAAACAGAGGTACTCAATTAATCTTGGATATCTCAATGTAACTGATAAAACTGGTTGCTGTTTGGAATTCAGAATATATGATATTTATTTGAATGCTAGCTGTTATTTATTTGTGAGTACAGGTTTGTCAGTCACTCACAAAATGTCACAATAAAGTTATGCCATTGCCATGAGAGTGATTTTCTCTCATTCCACTGCTTGTTTATGTACAAGATAGAATCGGAAACAAAATTTGGGAATGGGAATTGGGAATGGGAATGAAATACCCAAGTCCTCCTTGGGTATCCTTGGGTATCCGATTCCCATTCCTTGGGGTGTTTTTGCCCCTAAATTAGAGCCCACTAAATTTTGATTCTCAAATGAGTTAGTAAACATAGGGTAACCAAATAATCGGAATGATTCACAGCGATTTTCATTGCTCCCATTCTCATTCCCATTCCATGTAAGTAAACAAGCCCTGAAAATGCCACTTTGAACCAAGTGGAGGCAGTCAGTCCTTGGAACACTTTGATGAACCAAGTGGAGACCATCTCCTCTCCTCACTACTACTGTCCATGGATCATGGTTAGACTTAGATAGATGAGACCAGGTTCATTTCATATATGCTAATTTAGAGGACGAAAAAAGGTTAAAAAGGTTCCATTACCAATTTACCATGTAGCAAAGCCCCATTGGGATCGAATGGACTCGGATTCAATTCCGAATTCCGAATCGCACGTTAAAAAAAGAAAGAAAGAGGAAAGAAAGAAATTGGAGAGCAATAGAAAGAAGAATAAAATAAATATATATTTAAATTTATTCCTCATTTCCTTCGGACGAGGTTTGTCTGTTCCACTTTGGGTGAACCACTTTTGTTCCATTTTCATTTTTCCGACATCTCCGACGATTTATGTTATGATCTAAACCGTTCACTTTTTTTATTGTCTAGCAAAGATCATCCTTGCAAAAAATCATTCAAATCTGTAATCGTTCGGTTATCAAACAATGAAACATAGCCGAATCGACTTTATAAAACATAACCGAGTCTTTATATAACCTCAAAAATCACGGATTTGAATGATTTTTTGCAAGGATGATCTTTGATAGACAATAAAAAAAGTGAACGGTTTGGATCATAACATAAATCGTCGGAGATGTCGAAAAAATGAAAATAGAACAAAAGTGGTTCACCCAAAGTAGAACAGACAAACCTCGTCCATTTCCTTCCATTCGTCATCATGAAATGAAACGCAACATTTTCATCTCTCCTTTCTTTCCCTGTCCTCCATTTCCTCAGAATTCTTTCCTTTCCCCCCTTTTAATCAATCACCCAATCAACCAGGGAAAACATCTGCATCTCCTTTCCCAAATTTCACCATCCATTTCCCTCTAATTTGCATACCTGCCACTCCATCCATCTTCCTCTCCCTTTCCTCGAATCGAATCGTACCAGTTGAATGCGATTAGGATTTGATTCCTCCCAATTAGGGTTTTGATCCTCTTCATCAGGAACCTCCGGATATGGAATCAGACGACGAGTTCGACATGCTCGACGCCAACGACGACGACGACAATGACGAGGACTTCTATAGTGGCGGCGATGACGAAGCAGCCGCCGCCATGGACAGCGACGATGCTGGAGTTGCCGATTACGAGTTCATCGACAACGACTCCGACGATTCCAATGACGTCGCCTCGCATCGATACCAGGTGCCTGTCTGCTTATTATCCGCACTTGAGAACTCTTTATTATTCTCGTTTAATCTCTTCGAATTGACTTTCGTCATTTGAATTTTCTGCCATTACTATTGTGGGTTCTTGAAATTGAGCCTTTTTTTAGCTCTGCTTGTTTTCCTCTTGTATCTTGGCCTTATCGTTTTAATGCTTTATCGAAAGTGTAACTTTGGCCTTTTCCTGTTCTCTGATTATGGTGTTTGATCTTGATATTTGGTTTAGTCGGGATTATGAAAAATCTGAGCGTTTATTTATGCCATGGTAATGCTGATTCTGCTAGAACTTTGAGCATCTTTTTGTTGTCATACTATTAATTGTTTCCGAGGCAGTTAGGCTAGTGCTACCAACACAGGGTTGCTACAGGTGCCCCTATTGTCAGTTTGCATGGGTGTTCGTCTAGTCCGATCCGATGGGATCTGCTCCTGTTTTCTCGATTTGTTCAAGTCAGGGTCTTTTGATGGTCGGCAATGCCGATTTTGTTTGCAACAATGCGGTGCTATACTGAAGTCGTAGCTGAATTTGGTTGAAGTATTCGGTTTTTATGGTATCCGTCAATCCTTTTAGACTTGATCAATTTGCCGAGCTCAAGATTTGGTAGCCTTTTTCCTATAACATTTGCCAACTGAAAACTGATAATAAAAATCAGAGCTTTATCAACAAATTTAATGTACTTCAACTTATTGTTGAATCTAAAGATGAGAAAGTTGGTTTGTTTAAGATATATTCTTATTGAATCTTCTAAGGCATGGTAAATTGTGTCTACGCCTTATAGTTTTTTGTACGTGGTGTCTTTTACTGGTTTTCTCCATGCTGCTTCTTAGTTTTGCAAATTCTGGAACTATGATGTCATGATGTCCTTCCGTTCCACTCTCTTTTTGTGGAGTTTAATACTATATTCTTGTTTACGAAGACCGTGGCATTTATCTTAGTTATACGAAAATTTGGATGATTGCACGTGGGAGATAAAATAAGCATGAATTTCTATTTCACTGTCTTGATTCTGTTCTATAGTCGATTATTTTTGTTTTAATATCTTTCCTTTCTTGTTGCAGCAAAACTACACCGTGTTGACTGAAGATGACATTCGTCAGCACCAAGAGGAGGATATTATGAGGATATCGACAGTGCTGTCAATTTCAAAGGTTGCAGCTAGCACACTGCTCCGTTACTATAATTGGTAACCTTCTATCTTCAATCGAGTGGATTTTCTTCTTTAGCTCGTTTGTTCACATTCTTATGTTGACTTTTGGTGTGAATAATTGGATTAATGTGCACTAACTTGGTTTGTTAAATCATTTAGACACTGCCCAATTTGCTTACCATGCATTTATTTGATAATCTCTATATGATGCTGTATTGCTTGTCTGGGTGTTCTAAAGAATCTATACTTCCATTGTACTCACAGGAGTGTCAGTAAAGTACATGATGAGTGGTTTGCAGATGAAGAAAAGGTTCGCAGGACTGTTGGCTTGCCGGAGAAACCAGTTGTGGAATACTCTGGTTCTAAAGAAGTAAGCAGTCCATGCTTTATGCAATCAGATTCTAGCATTTTTATCTTCAAATTTGGGCATGCTGATGACTTACTGGGTGACTTTATTCCTATATTTTGACAGCTCAATTGTGGGATTTGCTTTGAAACCTATCGTCGTGATAATATGCATGCTGCAGCGTGTGGTCACCCTTTTTGTTCCTTATGCTGGGCAGGTTTGATATTAATTGTTCAATTTTATTTCATCGAAAATCTAAGCTCCAAGTGCTGTGTGGCATGGTTTTTTTTTTTTCCTATTTGTATTAGCATCAGGGATTTGTTCATAAAATAATGGACTGCAAAATGCAGGGAGTCTAACAAATTATGTGGGTTAATATGGGAAAAATATTGTCAAAATAGTCTTTATACACTGGTACACAGGGCCGGTGTTACTAACATTAGTATGGCTACACTTATAGGCAAGACTGTTTGCTAGGGACCTCTATTTTTCTCATCATTTAGTGGTTCTTTTGTTTCCAGAATCTTATTTTTTGCCCAGTTTTCAGTTGTCTGTCATTTTATATCTAAGCATTTGAAGTTTTAGGATTGATATATCATTTCCTTCTCTTGTAGGTTATATTAGCACATCTATTAATGATGGCCCTGGATGCCTGATGTTGCGCTGTCCGGATCCGTCTTGTGGTGCAGTCGTTTGCCAAGATATGATTAGCAGTTTGGCTTCCAATGAAGACAAGGAGAAATATTCTCGTTACTTTATTAGATCTTATGTCGAAGACAATCGGAAGGTAACCTGTTTATAATTGGTTTGTCCATTCTACCCCCAAAAATATCTAAATATGACTAGTTTATCATATAATGCCTTCATGAATGTTTCTTTGTAGACCAAATGGTGCCCTGCTCCAGGTTGTGATTATGCTGTAGATTTTATTGTTGGTGGTGGAAGCTATGATGTCACCTGCCGTTGTTCATATAGTTTTTGCTGGAACGTGAGTCTCTTTAAATTCTTCACTGATAGCTGTTATCTTCTCTAGTATAGATTTTGATCAAAATTGCGCTCTTTTGCATGTTGCATGATATGGGGTTAAGGATTTGTATGCGGTAATCCAAAAATCAGAATATGAGAAGGACATGTTGATAAAATAACAGAGAGACACGCATATATCACTTGTTTTGTTTTCCTTATCCTATTTTATCCTTTTGATATCAGCCCTTAGCATTTCAAAAAAAAGCAATTATGTAACTTTTTAATCGCCCCTTTCAAATACCTGTGCCTGTTTGATGCTCATGGCATTTATATGATATGAATTTGATCTTGCAGTGTACTGAGGAAGCTCATCGCCCAGTTGACTGTGCCACTGTGGCGCAATGGATATTGAAGAATAGTGCTGAATCGGAAAATATGAATTGGTATGTTATAAATTAGTTAACAAAATAAATTTGTAGAGTATGAGAACAGTGATCAGATATGAACATTGGACTCTTCCTTGAGCCATAGAACGATTGGCCTATAGTCTATGGCGGGTATGTGGTGATAATATGGCCAGTAAGTACCATGATAAACTGATGGCTTGTCTAGCTTTGCAAACCTGAATATAAGTGTTGATGATATTATGACATGACATCTTATTAGCTAGATAGTGCACAAATAGTAATGTTAAAGGTGTTGTACGGTACTTGATAAAAAAAAGGTGTGGAAAAGTCACCTGACATGCACTTAATAGGGTAGGAAATGAGTTCTAACTGATTACCTTAAATATTGAATGGTGTAAGTTACTCGTATTTTAGTATATAAGTGTAATTTGGACAAAATAGTGCTTATATTCCAGTTTTATGGATTTAAAGAATACTATGTGTTCAACATTTCTGTGTTTGAATATAGTAAATACTTCCGAAATCTATCTGTATCCGACCCTTAGGACTGAAAAATCTTTAAGACTTCTCCCTGGTGGACATGCCAACATATTTCCTGTGATATATATCCCTTCAATACATCATAAGCAGTGGCTTCAGAAAAAAATTTGTTGGATTTTTGGGCCAAAAATTCTAAGTTGTATTCTTGGTGGATATCAGGATATTGGCTAATTCCAAGCCCTGCCCAAAGTGCAAACGACCGATTGAGAAAAACCAAGGCTGCATGCATATCACTTGCACACCTCCTTGTAAATTTGAGTTTTGCTGGTAAGCTTTTTGCAACTCTTCCTTTCGCCTTTTGATGTATTGTGCGTTGTATTCATATAAAAGGTGATTTATTACCTAATGCTTTTCTAGTATTCTTTGAAAGGAAAAACTTGTTATGTCACAGATTTCATGCAGTCATGCATCTTGTGTGAACATTATCTGCTCCAAAATAATAAGAAAAATATATATTTGGAGGCCATTGTGATACAAGTACTATATGCTTTCAGGCTTTGCCTTGGTGCGTGGTCAGAACATGGTGAAAGGACGGGTGGGTTTTATGCATGTAACCGTTATGAGGCAGCAAAACAGGAAGGAGTGGTATGTTAATTGTAGTTTCTTTTGTTGGTCGAGTATTTTATGATTCTTACCGGCCTGTTACATATGATACTATTTTTATTGTATTCGTACTTACAGTATGACGAGTCAGAGAAACGAAGAGAGATGGCCAAAAACTCTCTGGAGAGGTACACTCATTATTATGAAAGATGGGCAACCAACCAATCGGTATGTATGCGTTTGGTAAAAAATTTGTAAAAAGTTTGTAAAACTGATTTGGAATTATGCTGATCAGTTTTCTGAAGTTCCCTCGTTTTTGCCTATTGATTGTAAGTTTGTTAGTTGTCAGTCTTTCTAGAAAAACCATGCAGTGTCTGTTTACCTTATTTAGCTGTGTTTTCCCTTGGTAGTAAATAATCATGTCTTTAAGTTATTCTCTTTGCATATGCACACATAGAACACAATCAGCATATGTTTTCCGTTGTGCTTACATTACTGTGTTCTTCTGATTTTTGCTCAGTGCTGGAATTGGTAATTAGTTTATTTGAAAATTTGTCATAGTTTATAAAATATTTCTTGTTGCTTTTGGTGTGGCTTTGTTTTGCATATTTACCATGGTCTAAGATATTTGAAAGTTGGTTATCTAAAATATTTTTTCTGTTCTACACCACAGTCGAGGCAAAAAGCACTAGCAGACTTGCAGCAGATGCAAAATGTGTATGTAAGTAAAACCATGTACTATTAGGTCTTTCTTAGTTGCTTATAGTTGATTGATGCTGTCATTTTTTTATTTTTTTTTCCTACTGTTAGTCCACCTTTTGTTGTGTCTAAAGTTGGTTGTGTTCTTCTAGCTTGAGAAGCTGAGCGACAGCCAATGCCAACCTGAGTCACAACTGAAGTTCATTACAGAGGCCTGGCTACAGGTACACCACACATTACTTTACTTTTTCCTAGCGGCAGTTCATCTCTTGCTTTTACTTATGAAGTTTCTTTATTTGCAGATAGTTGAATGTAGGAGAGTTCTAAAATGGACATATGCCTATGGATATTATCTACCTGAGCTTGAACATGCCAAGAGGCAGTTCTTTGAGTACTTGCAAGGTAAGTCAGTTTCTCAAGGTTGAAGATAAAATTTGTGTAATGTTATTTTCTCATAATTAACATCTGTTTCTGCAGGTGAGGCTGAGTCTGGGCTGGAACGACTTCACCAATGTGCAGAGAAGGAGTTACAAGTTTACCTCTGTGAAGAGGAGCCCTCAAAAGATTTCAATGAGTTCCGCACAAAACTTGCTGGATTGACCAGGTTATTTTCTACAATACCTTTAACTTCGTTTTTTTTCTTGATTGGATTTGATTTGAAGTAGAAGGCATCTAAATCAGGAGCTGATAGGCTGAAAATGTAGAGTTTGCTTTATGCCATGTGCATATCTTTTTATATTTTTTTATATTTGTGTTTGTACTCAAATCTTTTTGCAGATGGTTCTGTTTTTCAACTTACTGATTTATAGTTCAATTATAATCTAAACAGCGTGACTCGAAACTACTTCGAAAACTTAGTTCGGGCTCTGGAAAATGGTCTATCAGATGTGGACTCGCATGGTGGCTGCAGCAGGACAGCAAGCTCAAAGAATATGGGAGGTGCAAGCAACAAGGGAAGAGGTGGAAGGGGGAAGGCTACGACATCCAGGTCAAGTAGTTCCAGTAGAAATATTGATGATTTAGGTCACTGGTCCTGTGAACATTGCACCTATGCAAATGTCAAGTCGGCCACTGTCTGCCAGATGTGTCATCAACGGCGGTAATCTCTTATTCCTTTGAAATTTGACCTGTTTGGATGTGGAGGCCTTGGCATTGCCTCTTTGGCTGGCAGGTAGCAGCGGGCAAGCAACCTTGTCGGTTGCTTAGGAGGATTAGATTTCCACCTGTTACCTGTCTCTGGAAATAGAAACGCTAGGGCAATCCAGAAATAAGATCAGGAAGGGAAGGAATACACTGTTCGTCTCGTCTATTGGAATGAGCTGTATATAGTTCCTGCTGTTTGTCTAGCTTTTCCGTGGCTGTCTTGATTTATGCATCTGTAATTTCTTCTCGTTAATTAGTTAATGATCATTCTAAGTTTGAAACGTTGAAGTCTGCTGTAAAAGTAAACTAGTTGGGGACAATAAACTGAATTGGCCTCTGCATAAATGAAATATGTACTATTTATCTGTACGTTTTCTCTTCTTGAATACGAATTCATCGTTGGCCTTTCCTTCTTTTTTCCTTAGTAAGGAGTCATTACTGTCACTTGAAGTTTGATGTGGATTCTTATTATTATTATTATTATTATTATTATTATTATTATGGGAAAAATTATTAATTGCTATTTCTCTTTCTTTGATTCCTTTTTGTTCTTAGGGTGAAGGAAAACAATTCGCTCTTTTTATAATTACTTCTGTTATTAGGGTTAGAATAATTGTACTTTCCACCAGATAACATAACAGGAATTGCAAACCCCTTCCCACTAACGGAGCTTTTCGAATCTTATTAATTGTTCATCCAAGTCGAGTGCGGTTACATATTTGACGGAACGCGTTCTGCCGTAAACTTCATCATCTTGTTCCCCAATACTAAGCTAGATGCATATCCATCTTTCTTTCACATGATCATGTAAGGAATTATTCAATAATTGGTACATAAATATTTTGATCAACTGATTAAAATAGAAAACGAAATAAAAAAATATGCTTGATGTTAAGGCCAAAATCCACAGCCCCAGCCTCCAAGTGGTATTAATTTTACCTAGTTCTAAGTTCAAACTGAGAAAACAGTCGGGAAGACTGCAAGTCTACAATTGCAGAGGTATTAATTTTGCCCAGTTCTAAGTTCAAATTGAGAAAATAGATGGGAAGACCGCAAGTCTACAAACTTCATTGAATCGTAACAAAATCAAATTTGTAATAAGATTGTGACAAACTTAAATTTGTCACAAAATTGCAGAGGTATTAATTTTGCCAAGTTCTAAGTTCAAATTGAGAAAATAGATGGGAAGACCGCAAGTCTACAAACTTCATTGAATCGTAACAAAATCAAATTTGTAATAAGATTGTGACAAACTTAAATTTGTCACAAGATTGTGACAAAATCAAATATCACAAGATTGTGGCAAAATCAAATTTGTCAAAAGGTTGTGACAAAAGTAATTTTTATCACAAGTTTGTGACAAAACTAACTTTGTCACAGGGTAGTGACAAAACCAATTTTGTCACAGCTGTTACAGACCAAACACATCGCTTTACGAGATTTCCAATTAGATTATGACAAAATCAATTTTGTCACAAAGTTATTATAGACCAAGCACATCACTCACCAAGATTTCCCAATTGGAACCACAACATTAGCTTCAGGCACTTGTAATTAGCAAACTAACAATTGACATGCTAGGGCCCTATAGCTGCCTAATTTATCAACACCAAAGCAGACCTAAAAGCATGGAGCCGCTTCAGCTTATCTGCCAAAGCATCACATCTTCTCGCTGTTTTGTTTGGTCGCTTAAACCCAAGTCAGCACAAAATGCGTTTCCTTCTGTTACAAGCAAGCAACAAAGAATTTTGGTATAACTCGACGAAATGTGGGTCAAATGTCCCTCTTTGTTGTGAATGATCTTATATGTTTCTGGTTTTGTACACGGTATAAGCCAACAGTAGTGGAATCGTGAGGCTATATACTGGAAAATGGAGAATAGGATTCATCTCATACGCTTTGACAAGAGTCCAGCAATTCTGCAATCCAAAGACAAAGAAATAGAGAAACCTGAGTAAAACAAAGAAAAGGAAAATATGTAAACCATCTGAAGAAAAAGCAAAAAGTCTCCATACACTGCTCAATTGTCCATATATTAGCACGTGCTCCTTTCTTCAATGTGGTTTACAGGACGATGGAGGGAGGAAAACTTTTTTTGCCTCCATCATCTTAAGTATATTGGACTAGTATATGTTTCAGTGAATAAATTGACGTGATCTAACAATCCAGATTATGCACGAGTATAAAGTTCCAAGAGCTAAACCTACCATCATGGGTTGAAGAGGTCCTTCTGTAACTTGAGAGAAAACAAAGAGTATATATGACCACTTTACTAGAAATAAAATGTACGGGAATCCTATCTACTGCATGTATTTCAAGCAGAAACAGTGATCACATGCATTTCAAGCAGAAATAGGGTGGCAAAAGAACCTTACCGTAAAATGCTTCCAACAAACTGCCAAGCAAAGAACCAAAAGAACTTTTCGAATCCAACGGTATCCAACACAGGAATTCCATAGGGATCTTTTTACATTGTGATCATAGTCATCTTCTTTCTTCCCTGTAAGTGAGAGAAATTGTTCACGGAAGATCTGTTTCTCAATAGCCAAAGCCCCAGTGACCACAATTGCAGGAAAAACCACAAAGAACAGATGAGGAAGAACAATCACCATTATATCTGGAGATCCAACATATTCATGTTTTCCTTCTTCACTGAAAGATTTAACTACCCATCCCACATAGGTCATGTATCCTTTATCTGTACCATCAGTGAAAACTTGCCCTACAAACCAGGGGCATGATATGAGATAGAATACATATCCAAGAAAACCGAACCATGCGACGGGGACCTGGCAGAGCTCCTGTAAAAATAGTCCTATACCATTTAGGAAGCCCTTATTCTTGTAAGTGAAATGCCTGTTTGAAAAACTGAGGAGAGCTTTTGGAATAAGTAGAATGGAGAGTATAAGACATACAGCCGACCAGAGCATTGGGTAATACAAGGCAGCCCATTGACAACCCATGACCATGAACTCCTTCCATGTCCATGAATGCATAGTACTAAGACCACTAACAGAAAACGGCCTTAAATCAGTCAACGTCGATCTGCCCATGAAGTCAATGGCTTCTATTTGTAACCAATACCTATTAGGAATTGGATCCTCAAAGGCTCTATAATTCCATGGAGCAACATAAAGATCTCCCCTGGAGGTGTTATCTGCAATCTCCCTCATTGGTGCCTCAAGTACTAGATTGAGATAGCCAGGTCTTGAGTCATAGATCCTAGTAGTAACTGAGACAATTGCAGAAACAGAAAACACCAGGGCTCTAACAGTCTCAAAATGAACCATAGCACGACATTCATACTTGTGATGGGCTGAAGATGTTGACATGAACCGTGAGTCCAGGGGAAAAGTGGGCAATATGATAGTCTTTTTGGCACCTAACTTAAAGTCAAGGTCAATGTAGGAAACATGGCCTCTATCAATGGCCAAAATTCTCATGGCTCTATTCTTCCTCCAGTCACCCATCTCCCACTCCCAGAACTCCTTGGCCACTGGGGCCTCATTTGAACAGTTAACACTGCTAGTATGAATGTATGATTGGTGCACATTAAGCTGGAAATACTTGTGCAAGGATAGAAGATGACGACTCAGCTGGTGGTGCCGTTTCAAGTGTTTACCAAACCTTGCATGGAGGTGCCCACATATATAAGCTGATATGCAATTATTGAGGAGCACATCTTGTAGGCTCCTCCCAGAGTGTGTAGTCGCTGAGAATGAAAGGGGGAAATGCCCGAAGGAAATCTTGGTTAAGGGTTTTTGTGATAGAGAATCCCACTGTGAGAGCTCCAAATCCAAGTCTTGTAGAAGCTGATCGGTTGGATGCCCAAAGAGATTAGTGGGACCTCGTAAACCAACAGGCATTGTTGTATCAACTCCAACAAAAAGATGCATCCGCTCAGCAGTCTGGATGGATAGCAAAGGCGTAAAGTTTGGGGCTATGATGCAAAGCTTTTAAATTAACAGACACACACAGCCACTCAATGGCATGCCTGCATCTGTAAGGCAAAGCTTGGGAAATGTTTACGCACAATTACAAGTTGAAGTTAGAGTCAGGTAAATGAGCACAAAATTGAGGTTGAATTATTAGTTGCACACATGGGCATGAGGACGTCTGAAGAAGATGTGGAAGGAATAAGTGAACTGACCTGAAGAGTGACACTATTGACAGTGGCAGTTCTGGCCAACTGCCCACTGATGCTATACTTTGAAAAGAAATCAAAGGAACCAGCAACGAGGGGAACGCCAAAGTTATCGTGGTTGCCTCTAAGATCAAAGAAGATGGTCTTGTCAAGTCGGCTCCTTTTGATGACATGTTCCATAACGTCCTGGTATTGCAGCCATTCCTCCTCATTTTGCTTCATTGTTAACAAATCCTTGCTCTTTCCATCTAGTTGGGGAGATAGAGCAAAATTACTTAGCAATATCGTCATCAGACAAAAAAAAAATGCAAACATAATAAGCGCGCTACGGTTATCGATAATTTGATTGAAAATTGCAATATGGTTGCAAAAAACAGACACTTTGCATCGCTTGCCACATTAAGGTAAGTGATTCAATGCACTCTCTACGGACATGTGAAAGCAGAGCAGAGCAGAGCAGATGCGTTGGATCAGAGGTATGGATATCATAAGGGTAAGCTGCTGACCTGTGAGATCACCGGTGATGAGGACGAGAGAAGGGCTGATCATGGAGAGGGCGGGACCCACAAGCTGCTTGAAGTCGAGGGCTCTGTCGGGATGGTGGACACTGAAATGGAGATCGGAGAGCTGAACCACCCACACAATCGACTCGGGCCCGCCCTTTACATCTATCATCACTCTTCTGCCGCTCTTTCCATTTGCAGAAGATGAATACGCAGCTTCTTCACTCCTCCTGGCACAGACAGTGGTGGCGAATCCGATGCCGCATAACACCAACAATGGCGACAGCAGCAACGCCACCCGAATGAGGCTACTCTTCCCCATTTCTCGTTTTCTTTCTCCTTTGGCTTGGCTCTGTGTGTGCGCCACGGATTCACAACATGTCCTCCTCCTCCCTCAAAAGATTCCTAGGGTTTCGTTAAGAGTCTTTGGACCTTCGAGTCCGGGGAGAGACTAATGGGTTGGTTTTATTTGTGTGCGTGTGTTTTTTTGGTTTGGAAAAAGGGAAGAGTTTTGGGTTACACAATGGGGTCAAAAAAACCGGAACAGGTAAAAACGAAACAAAACAAGTTGGGGGAAGACAAAACAATGTAGAAGAAGAAGAAGGAAGAAGAAGGGAAGGACATCCCATGAATTAATTGGAGAGTGAAGCTGTTGAATCTTCTGGTGAATCTTCTGTCTCTCTGGAGTCTTAGGGGGGATGCGGATGCGGATGCGGGTGCCTGCTGCTCAGCTACCTCTTCTTCATCCTTCCTTCATTCATTCATTCACCAGAGTCGTAAACTAGAAGGTAGGTTATCGCCGCCACTATCCAGTTCTAGTGTTCGTCAGTCAGTCCTAATCTTGTTTGTCTTTTCCGTACTTCAATTGGTTTCTGCATTTTCTATATGTAATTGCTTCACTGTACCTCTTCATTTGATTTTCCTCTTCCGTTGACTTGGATCCCCTTCTTATCTTCTGGGTTCTTGGTGCGCCATTCTTAATTGTGCGGGCTTAATTCACTACCTATTTTTATTTCCTTGAAGCATTGTTTTGTTTGATTTATGCTATTAAGAATGCTCAGGCCCCTTGCCTTAACTATGCAATGTCGCCTTCTTTTGTTAATTCCAGTCTGGTTCTGGAGTCTGGATGATTGATTTCAGACAAAACTACCAACAGAATGAGGATGCTGTTGATTTCAGTCTGGTTCTGTACTTGTTGTACCATTTGCTTGCTTTCTCAAAAACGGTCCACACATTGTTAGTTTCAACTTTCAATAATGGCTGAGTATTCATAACATAACTACTGTTCCAGTGGTGAAGCCCTTTTAGTACAATGAATAGAAAGGTTCACCCGTTTGTTCTTATGGCTAATCACATCACTCTTCAAAAATGTAGATTATGGCCAGTCACATGGGAACCGCAATGCTCCAGTCAAGTTTACCAGCAATGGCCACTCACATCTCTGAAAGGTTGTCTACAACCCTTGCAACTTGTATGATCCAGAATTGCAGCAGTGAACCAAGTTTCTTTATACAAACCTCAAAGACTGGCATCAAATCTTTGTCTTTTCCTAAAAGGAGGTATGCTATACTGCACTGTACCTACATGATGAAACAAAGTCATGCCTTCTTCCTTCATAAGGAATCTATTGATGGCCTTCCTTAACATGCTTGTTTTTGTTATGCTGACACAGTATTCAGTCAATAAGGCATCGATGGAGATTAGCCTTTGCCTTGGACACCGGAGGCATTCCTGATAATGGTGGACAAGAGGGCACAGGTGACAACACTTCTGATCTCAATCGCACTCGATTGGGTCGCATAGTGGCTGCAGGTGGAAGGCAGCTCTTGGAGAAGCTCAACTCAGCCAGAAAAAATTTCCCCATGAAGATATTTCTTCTTCTTTTGGGTTTCTACACGGCAAATGCATTGGCTACGATCCTTGGGCAGACGGGCGATTGGGATGTTTTGGTTGCAGGTATTGTGGTTGCTGCCATTGAGGGTATTGGCATGCTGATGTATAGAAAGCCTCCCTCCTCCCTGTCTAGTGGGAGGCTCAGGTCCTTTTTCATGATGATAAATTACTGGAAAGCTGGTGTGTGCTTAGGCCTCTTTGTGGATGCTTTTAAATTGGGTAGTTAAATCTTCTTTTCTCCACCTCACCTCTGAAAGATTGATATTTGTTGCAAAACTTGTGATAACTACGCTTGTTTCCTGGGTAGGCTGTCCGGACTAGATCCACATGTATCATAGGATCACTCCAATATCACCTGTGTACGCAAAATTGTGTCCCGATCAAGTTAAAAAAGAAACCCCCCACCTGAACCCAAAAATCCCTTTTTTATTTTTAAATTTTAAACAAAAATCCAAAAAATGTTGGAATTCTTTTTCTTTGGGCCAAATTTTAAGTTCGCAGGGGGAAAGGAGGGGAACGGTTCTAAAAAAAAAAAAAAAAAAAAAAAAAAAAGAGCTCTCTCAAACAAAAAAAAAGGAAAAAAAAAGAAAAAAAAAAAAAACAAAAAAAGGGGCACCGAGAAAAGGGGGAAAAAGGGGGGGGGGAAAAAAAAAAGAGCGAGGAAGGAAAAAAGGGGAGAGGACCCGCGAAAAAAAAAAACCCCCCCGCAAAACACGGCTGTGGTTCTTGTAGAAAAAAAAAAAAAAAACGGGCGGAAAAAAAAAAAAAAAAAGAAAGGACACCCAAACACCACAAAACCAAAAAAAAAAACACCAACCACACAAACACACACAAACCCCCACAAAAAAAGACAAAACAAAAAAAAAAAAAAAAAACAAAACAAAAAAGCACAAAAAAAAAAAAAACCAACAACCCCAAAAAAAAAAAAAAAAAAAAAAAAAAAAAAACCCCAAACAAAAAACACAACAAACACCCCACACCCAAAAAAACAAACCAAAAAAAAAAAAAAAAAGGGAAATTATCTGTTTTGTCACTTTCGGGAGGCTTTCATTCCATTTTGTCCACGGGCAGCGGGCTGTTCTGTGAGTAGCCAAAATACTGTGCAAATTTTGCAAATATGCCCCTAGCATCAAAACACATATCTCCCCCATAGAAACCCCAATTTCTTTTCTGCTTCTTTTGGCTCTCTCTTGCTGCAACAACGACGCCGAACCCAAGGGAAAGAGAAACCACGATTCTCTTTCCCCAATCTCCATTGTTTCCGGTCGGACAATTTGCCATCCTATATCATCATCTCTCTTCTCCAAAGAAAGTTGGTAACCCAAAAGGTATTGAAATTTCTTGAATTTTATTCGTGATTGATCTACAATTCTCGGGACTTTGCCATCATATATATCAATCGAAAATCACTGGGAATTGTAAGGATATGCCAAAACATATTGTAATTCAAATTGTTAAGTTATGGGAATTTCATTTGTGAAAATGTATGCATAAAGTGCTTGAAATTGAACGAGTTTTGTTGGGTATGAGAAATTTTTGCTGAGGATTATATGCTGATTGTATGACTATGTTGGTACCTTGGGGTGGAAAATTTTACGCTGCACAAGCTTGAGCAGCCTCACGCTGCTTCAATTGTCACTATGCGCACACTACGGATACACTATACACACACTATGCGTACACTACGGTGACATCGATCGGTTCCGTGACTTATACTATTCACGAGGTCACAAAGATTTATAGTGTAGTCATAGTGTGTGTATAGTGTAGTCATAGTGTATCCGTAGTGTGCACATAGTGACAATTGGCATAGTGACAATTGAAGAAGCGTGAGGCTGCTCAAGCTTGTGCAGCGTAAAATTGTCTCTGTCAGTATGTGTTTTACAAAAATATAAGATGAGACCTATACTTTCCCATGCGATTATATACCACTTCCTTAGTGTTTGCATTAATTGGGTTAGCATATCCATATACATATTAGGATACTTAAAGTGAAATCTTCAACATCTTATTAACTAAATACACTACTATTGCATTAAGATGTGGACTAAGTATGGATTAGCAATACTATTATATTCCAACAGGTACAATGTAGGGGCTATGTAAGAAATTTTGATGGACTTGCATTGCACTTGCAGTTTTGATCATACAATATTGATATATGGTTCATTGCAGGATGGATGGCCATGAGGGAATCATGCTGGTGTATAATGGAAAATGGGTTATCTCGGGGAAAAATGCAGTATATGAAGGAGGAAAAAAGAAAGGGATAATGGTCTTTCCAAATATAACCAAACATGAGCTAGAACAGAAGATACGTGCGCTTAGCAAGGTTGATGGAATTGATCATATTCTTGATTTGAAGTACCCCGCACCGCTTTCAGAAATGGGAAGCTCACACATAGAAATTGAAGACGACACAGATTTAAAATACTTTCTGAAGTACAACAAGGAAGTGATTGCATCGAAGGTTGTTCCTCTACTAGCAAGCTTTCGATATAAAGACGTAAATTGTGTTGGGGGTTCAAATGAGAAGGGAGGTAGTGAAATAGTTGAAGATTTTGCTTCGGTTGAAGTAGCAGATCAAAATGGGAACAATTCAGAGAGTGCAGGGTTAAATGAAGTAACTGAAGGGAGCTTGCCTACTAGCAATTTTCATATATGCAGGCAGCATGTTGTGGAGCCTCAACAATTTGTTGGCCAGCAACAACACATGGATAACCAAGAAAATGGTCATGTTGATAAAGAAGCAAATGTTGGCGAGCAACCTGTTAGAAATGAAGTTAATGGTGAGCAGCAACATGTCAAGCGTGAGAGTAATGAGAGAGGCAGTGTGAATGAAGGTTCTATTGGTGTGGGGATTGCAAATCGAAAAAGAAAGTATGGGCACCCAACATCATTTAATCATAGACCCCAAGACAGTGATTATGCAAAGGGTATTGGAAGCGGAGAATGGCAAGCTGATTTCAGAATTGGAGCTGTCTTTTCATCTAAGGGTGTGCTTGCATCGACTATTGCGTTAGCCGCTACACGCCAATTTTTTCAATACCGAGTCTCCCGTAGCAACAAAACAAGACTAAACGTTATTTGTTGGGAGACTAATTGTCCATGGTTTATCAAAAGCCATCAGATAGGAAGGGGTACTGTGTTTGTGATTCGAGACTACAATGGCATACATGAGTGCGACATACTTGCAAGAACCTCTACTAAAAAGCAATGCTTGAAAGGAGTAGTTAGTGATACAATTCAATACAAGTTCAAGGATCCAAGTAGTCTTGTGACAGCAAATGATATCATCAATGATGTTAAACATCGATTGGGTATGCATATATCGTATCCCACAGCTTGGAGAAGTAGGGAATTGGCTTTCGAAAAAATAAGAGGGAGTCCTGAGGAATCTTATGCTCGACTACCATCTTATTGCTATGAGTTGGAGCGAAGAAATCCTGGAACAGTAACAGCAATTCATACTGAAGGTGGTAGACACTTCAAGTATTTCTTTATGGCACTTGGACAGTGCATTAGGGGTTTTAAGTCAACGATGAGGCCTGTTCTTGCTGTTGATGCCACTTTTTTAAAGTGCAAGTTTAGAGGGATTATGTTTGTTGCAACAGCTTTTGATGGAAACCGACAAATATATCCTCTCGCTTTTGGCCTTGCTGATTTGGAGACCAATGAATCATGGATGTGGTTTTTCACAAAACTCATGGATGTTATTGGTGATGATCCGAACCTTGTAGTTGTCTCCGACAGAAAAGCAGAAATTGCTACTGCATTCTCCAAGGTGTTTGATCGGGCCAAGCACGGGGTGTGTTATTTTCACCTGAAAGGAAACATGAAATCCGCCTTCAACATGAAGAAATATGATGAAGCTCTGTATCAGTTTGATCGTGCTGCCAAGTCATATCGCATGGCTGAGTTCAACAACCATTTTTCTAAGATTACAGAGCCTGAAGTGCGCAAATATTTGTCTGATATAGGCCTGCTGAAGTGGTCTCGTGCCCATTGTGACGGTCGAAGGTACAATGTGATGACTACAAACATTGCAGAGTCGGTGAATTCAGTTTTACGCCATGCAAGGTTGCTCCCAGTGCAACAGTTGGTGGACCACATCAGGAGTGTATTGCAGCGATGGTGGACTGAACGTTTTCAAAAAGCAACTAAATGCCAATCTCGACTTTGCCCTAAATTTGGTGAGAGGAAATTGAAGAAAAGACTTGCAGCAGCTGCACAAATGAATGTCGTACGGTTGGATCAGCATATCTACTATGTTCGGGATGGACGTTTGGATGGGGAGGTTAATTTGGCCTTAAAAACATGTTCTTGCAAGAAGTTTGATCTTGAACAACTTCCTTGCAAGCATGCCCTGGCCGTGTGTAGGGTGATGAACTTCTCGGTTTATCGATTGGCCTCACCTTTTTACTCTAGAGAATTTTGGGAGGCTGCGTACTCAGAACCTATTTTTCCTGTGCATCCAGATGGTAATTGGGAGACTCCTGATAGTGTTAAGAATGTGGTTGTCCTTCCTCCTATATCAAAAGTGATGCCTGGTCGTCGTAAGAAGCAGAGAGACTTCTGTCGCAAGGAGAGGAGAGGACATCAAAATTATGTTCAAGGTGCGGTGGGACTGGTCACTACCGAGGTACGTGCAAAGCAGCAATTCCTCTTCCGACCACTTCACATACTTAATTTGTTGGTGGCACCATGTTTTTTGTTCCTAGTTGCAACAAAATGTTGTGTTTCAATCGGATAAATTAGAATGACTTTCGTATTTGTAGAAGGCAAACTCTCATGGATTATTTAACGTGATCAAAATCCATTGAAAGTAAGCATGTTTTGGAAGTCCTTGAATGTGTACTGTAATTTGGATATGATTTGGACTTGGTTTGTAATGAATATGATCATGATGTCCACTGAATGAATATGATGTTGATGATGTGGAAAAAGCTTGTTGTTTTTTACTCTGGTTGATTACCAACATGTGATTTCAGAAGTTTAATGTGTAATATTGGATATGAATATAATTTGGTTCGAACATGGACGACATAGGATGATTGGAAGAAATATTTTTCAAAAGCTGCATTTTAAACCTCAATTTTGAGCTTGAACTTTTCCGTTTTTGAGTTGCATATGCCGCTGCATAATTTTACAGGAAACCAATCCTACATTGGCTTCAGTAACACACTCATGGCACGTGGGAGGAGGGCAAATCATGTGTAAAGAAAGGCTACTCAAGAGTTGACCATAGTATTACATCCTACCTGCTTCATTATGCCTATATAGTCTTTATAGTTATTTACTACACTTCCTTCATAGTACACACAGAAACCTTTATAGTTATGTAGTATAATTATAGTGTACATATAGTGTAGTCATAGTTAATTTGGGCGATTCATAGAACTACCATAGTGTAATTATAGTGTAGACGTAGAGTAGTCATAGTGCAATTATAGTGTAGACGTAGAGTAGTCATAGTGCAATTATAGTGTACATATAGTGTAGCTATAGTGCAATTATTGTGTAGACATAGAGTAGTCATAGTGTACATATAGTGTAACCATAGTGCAATTATAGTGTAGACATAGAGTAGTCATAGTGCAATTATAGTATACATATAGTGTAGCTATAGTGCAATTATAATGTAGACATAGAGTAGTCATAGTGCAATTATAGTGTACATATAATGTAGCCATAGTGCCATTATAGTGTAAACATAGAGTAGTCATAGTCAATTTGGGCGATTCATAGAACTACCATAGTGCAATTATAGTGTAGACGTAGAGTAGTCATAGTGCAATTATAGTGTACATATAGTGTAGCTATAGTGCAATTATAATGTAGACATAGAGTAGTCATAGTGCAATTATAGTGTACATATAGTGTAGCCATAGTGCCATTATAGTGTAGACATAGAGTAGTCATAGTGCAATTATAGTGTACATATAGTGTAGTCATAGTCAATTTGGGCAATTCATAGAACTACCATAGTGCAATTATAGTGTAGACGTAGAGTAGTCATAGTGCAATTATAGTGTACATATAGTGTAGCTATAGTGCAATTATAGTGTAGACATAGAGTAGTCATAGTGCAATTATAATGTACTTTTCTTCTTTGTTCTTTTGTACATATAATGTAGCCATAGTGCAATTATAGTGTAGACATAGAGTAGTCATAGTGCAATTATAGTGTACATATAGTGTAGTCATAGTCAATTTGGGCGATTCATAGAACTACCATAGTGCAATTATAGTGTAGACGTAGAGTAGTCATAGTGCAATTATAGTGTACATATAGTGTAGCCATAGTGCAATTATAGTGTAGACATAGAGTAGTCATAGTGCAATTATAGTGTACGTATAGTGTAGTCATAGTCAATTTGGGCGATTCATAGAACTATCATAGTGCAATTATAGTGTAGACGTAGAATAGTCATAGTCGATTTAGGGGATTCATAGAACAACCATAGTGTTAACTCCCATATTTTCAGAATTTTAATATGCATTTCGGAAAACAAATACAACGAAAACGTGTTCGTTGGAAATAAAGGAAACTCAAAATAATAAACCAAATTTTTTTTGAAGATCCATGATGCTGCTTGCTGTAGCAGAACATAGGAGAACAACACCAATCTACATAAGCAACAGTGCAGTTCTCAACTTTAATGTCAAATACAAGGGCTTGACTGATCACATACAACGTTATAATCATAAAAACGACCAACTGCAATTGCAACCTGAAGCATATAGGTGAACCTTCCAAATTCAGAACGAAAATTACTCCATAGTGCTATTCAAAATTAATTTCTCAATTCTGTTTTGAAATACTATTACACATTCGATGAAAATATCACACAGCCAGCATCATTCCATCATCATTGATTGCATATAGCATTGAGAGCTTTAAAGCTCGAGCTGAAGACACTTAGGAGAAATGGGAAGCATAAAAATTTTATCCATTTGCAAACAACTTTGACAAACCAAGCCGCTTGCTCAGAATGCAGTTGTATAGACAAATCAGTTGGAGCTTCCAATTGAGAACTCCCGACCAAACCATAACAGAAGGTTTAATCACTGAAGCCGGAGAATTTGAAACGCCTCCTTTAGAAACAGCATCCGAAAGGACTTCAGATGGTCTTGCTGGAGTCGTATGATGAGTGGACAAAGGAACAACTCCATTCTTTGATGAGACTCTCACTACCTACCTTCTCTACCAAGTCCCATACAATAGGTGAAAACTTCCTCTTCTTTTCAGGAGGTAACTGAACCGCATTTTCAATCTTTCGGGTTTTCCGACTCGGCTCTGAGGCCTTGACAACCCTTCAGGTCCTCTTGAGTTGCGCACATCAACATGCAAATGGTATCCATTCCTGTCTTTGACACCATCACCCCTGTTCCTATAAGACTCGAATTTTCTCTTATGATATTTATGATAGGACAATTTTACGCTGCTCACGCTAGAGCAGCCTCACGCTGCTTCTACACTACGGATACACTATGACTACACTATAAATACACTATGACTACACTATAAATCTTTGTGACCTCGTGAACAGTATAAGTCACGGAACCGATCGATGTCACCGTAGTGTACGCATAATGTATTTATAGTGTAGTCATAGTGTATCTGTAGTGTGCGCATAGTGACAATTGAAGCAGCGTGAGGCTGCTCTAGCGTGAGCAGCGTAAATTTTTCCTTTATGATAATCGCTTCTTCTCAACACATCAACTCGCCCTGCCGCCATTTAATCAACAACTCTTAGTAATTAGAGATCAAGCTCAACAATTATAAGCAAAACACACAAAACCCCCCAATCAATCTCCTACAATTTTCGAAACCTTGAATTTCCAAATTTCTTTGGACCCAAACCCAAAAATTAGAATTCAATCTTTTCACTAACAAACCCAGATCAATCAGTAAAGATGTAGAGAATGCAGAAGGCAAATTGCTCAATTACAATATCACAAATGAGAGCCGAAGATCCTAACCTCGATAGGCTCGGACCCAGAAGTTTGGGCGGGCTGTGAAGAACAACAGGGTCATCTGCACCGCCGCGCCATCACTAGGCTCGGCTTTGCCCTCGTAGATGTTCTCAATCACAATCCTTTTCTAGGTTTGGTTCTTCTGACCCGATTTTCTAATGGGTCGCCCGGAAATCGAGTTGGTTTCGGATTCGGATCCTGGGTCTTCATGGAAACGACGATAAACCCAGTAATGGCAGCATAGCAAAGAATCGAACTTTCATTGAAAAGGGACCACATCTCAGATATTTGGACTTGGGTTTTGATGAGACTAATAAGAGGACGATGAAATGAGCGGAAACTCACAGAACGGAAATGGAAGATGGAGAGGAGATGAAAGGAGGGACCTGGCCAGTAAATATGCCTTTATATACGAGTGGCATATTTGCAAAATTTGCACAGTATTTTGGCTACTCACAGAACAGCCCGCTGCCCGTGGACAAAATGGAATGAAAGCCTCCCGAAAGTGACAAAACAGATAATTTCCCAAAAGAAAGGAGGAGCTCAAAAGGCCCAATAACTAATCCGGTAAACGGGGGTCGGAACAAATAGAACAAGTTGTATAGTAATTGGATAGGGGTGTTTGTGGAGACCATTTCTCTCCCACCCGCCCACACCCACCCCAGGCTAATTTAAGACCACTTGTCACCCTCCGCAAATTCAATTGTGTTGATTCAAATTCACATTTCACAAACAAGCTAGCAGGTATTTCTTGGTTCCTCTCATATATGAATAGGGTTGAATTTATTTTTAAACCTATTTCGAGAATAAGTTATTTATGCTTTGAGTATATATTGCCATAAAAAAAAAAAACAGTGAAGTTTTGGTAAATTAATTTTGTGAAAAATACTTTAGTATAAAAAGTAGAAGAAAAATATTGTAAAAAAACTTCAATAAGAAGCTTCTAAATTGGAGCTTCTTGGTTTCTCTTGCTTTTGGTGCTTTTAAAAAAAAAACACTTCTAAAAAAAGCCGGCAAAAAGTGAGTTACCAAATACTTTTTTCGTATTTAGTTTTGAAAAAGATTTTTTTTTTTTTTTTTTTTTCAACTTTTAGCATATTTGTAACTAAAAAGGAAAGCGTAGATAAGGAAAACAACTCCGTCAGTGAAAAAGAAAGCCATGTATTTATGCATAGGTTCAATGGTGTAAATTGCCATCCACGGGGAGTCAATTCAATTTCAAACAACAGAATCCGTCGATTGCCCACCTAATTGGTGAAACCCACCTCCACCGGTGCCAAATTGGACGAGGAATCGGACGCGTTCGAGTTCGCAGTCGCGAGCGATGTCGATCGCCGCCCTCGGACGAGGTCTTCGGACTCGCCCTCGACCGCCGACAACCCACCTGCAAAAGCTGAGGAGGAAGCGTATTTTTTTAAAAAAAAATTGTGAGTGCGTGCTGACGTCAGCACGCACTACCGACTTCGCATCTGGGCTGTTGGATTGATCTGCCGAGCAGATCTGGACCGTTGATTTGGGGGTCATTTTGTAATTGTTTTATTCTTTGGGTTTGTTTTGTAAATCTGATTTGGGGTCATTTTATAATTTTTGGGGTTGTTCTGCAATTATTTTTTGGGGTTGCTTTGTAATTATTTTTTAAAAAAATTCAGAAAAATACCCTAAATTTTATTTTTTCCTATAAATACCACAATATTTCTAATATATTATAATAAAAAATTAAACATTCAAGGAAAAATTTAACACATAAACAAAATGCAATTCCTTGCCCTTCAAATTGCCCTCCAAATTGCCTTTGTTGGGTGAAAACAACAAAGATAATTTGTCGCTTCCAAAATTGCCCTTAGACTAAAGACAATCCACCCAAAATGGGTGGAGATGCTCTTAGGCTTTGGTCAAAAAGTCGTACTTTGGAAGTTTCTCTCTTTGCTAGATTGGTTGGAGATGGCGTGGTGATTAGATTACCGAGACACAGAAATATTTACACAGCGGCTATCTAACAGGCTTTGGTTAACAATAATTAATCGATTATTCACTAATGAACGGGATTCAAATTGCAATGTAATATATATATATATATATATATATATATATAGGGGGCACATGTTCCCGTACGTGTTTCTTAACATTGTAAATTTGATTGATTCCTTCCTTCCTTTGTTGACGGTCAAAGTTACTGCAGCTAGCACCAGGAGAGGGATGCGGTCGTGAGTTTTTGAAGCTTTCTAGATGTATGTATACGGTATACCCCCTCTCCCCATCGCGGGCGGACTGATCTCTCTTTCTCTTCATTCAATATTTATATTATTATCATTTATTATTATTATTATGAGATGTATCAGCATCTGAATGTAAGTTGGATCATTTGAAGTACTCAAGTTTATGTAACTCATTAGTGGGTTTTTATAAACAACTGTTAGAAAAGTGACGCCGAAGACAAGGGTTGGTGTCCTCCCATAGGGGTGCAGCCTGTAAACCCTTTGGTAATATACCTTATATAAAATATATAAGGTATATCATTTCTGCTAAGTGCTAGCTAGCTAGCTACCTGCATGCATGCCAAGATATATGCATACTATTATAATATATCGTATTTTTGTTGTTAATTTTTCTTTCACTCAAGGTACGTGTAATATATATATATATATATATATATATATATATATATATATGCATATTTCTGTGTTATCTATAATTACCAACATGGTTATGAATAAAAGCAATAATAGAAGAAAGTGTCAAAAGCTATAGGCATGCGTATATATAGATGATATGGTGTCGTATGGCTATGGCAGACAGATACTCCCCGGTTGGTAGCAAGGGGATAACTTATAATGTAATCATCTGGACTTGGCTGGAGTGTGTATGGATGCAATGCAAGATGGAATATGTGAAAAAGTTATGGGTACGTTTGTTTTGTGGCCCCAGCGGTACCAGTTACTAACTTACTAGTACTCAGAACCCAGAAAGAAGTAGTCAGCTGGACTCAGGCAGGATATACATATAGTAGAATAGAATAATGGTGGCAATAATATTGCAAATAGCAAAATGGTGGAGCCCGGAGGTAGAGAAGGGGGTCGAATTAGGGATGGCAGAATTACCCAGTGGGTTGGGTACCCTATGGGGACCCGCCCCAAATGGGGGGAAAATCCCCGGTGCAACGGGGAATGGGGATCCCCGTCCCCGAAAAGTAAAATTTCCCTGTGGAGATGGGGCGGGGATGGTATTGTCATCCCCATCCCCGAACCCGCCCTGATATAATATAATAATTATTAATAAATAAATATATATATATATATATATATATTAATTTAAGCTAATAAATATTAATATAAAAAATAAGTTTTACTATAACCTAACTACAAAATATAACCTAATTGAAGACTTTTTCTATTCTTAGGTGCGACTGCCTCTTCTTCTTTAAATTTTTTTCAATCTTCAAAAATTGAGATGATGAAGTTTTTCTTTTGTTAATTTTACTTATATGAAAATAAAAAAAACATGGGGATGGGGACAGGGGATGGGACAGTGCTCCCCAGCGGGGACGGGGATGGGGAATCCCCGAATCATACAAATAGAGAATGGGGACGGGGACGGGGGAGGGGATGAGTATTGGGGACGGAGATGGTATTGTCATCCCCATCCCCAACCCACCCCATTGCCATCCCTAGGTCGAATGGGTGAATAATGATGAGTCAGAAAGAACGCAGGAAATGAAATGAAATATAATGAAATGACAAAAAGTCCAAGAAGAGTCCAAGGTGTGCATGAATAAGTGGGCGTGGAGACGAGGCCGGAGGGCGGGTTCGGTTATTGCCCCTCTGCCTCCTTTTGTTGTCACAGTAATAATTATGTCAGTGTCACACACAACATGTTCTCGAATAAACACCATACTATCTAGGCTAGCAGATATATATATACATACAAGTGTAGATGATTAAGTTTCCTAAAATAGTTATTCTTTTTGTAACAATTTACTCATCACATTTAATAGTAAACAATGGAGTGTTCAAATAGACATATGCAAAATCATTCAAATCCGTAATCGTTCGGTTATCAAATAATGAAACATAGCCGAATCGACTTTGTAAAACATAGCCGGGTCTTTATATAACCTAAAAAATCACGAATTTGAATGATTTTTTCCAAGAATGATCTTTATTAGATAATAAAAAAAGTGAACGGTTTGGATCATAATACGGATTATCGAAAACGCTGAAAAATGAAAAGTGCAACAAAAGTGGAACAAAAAAAATGGAATGGAGCATCTTCCTCCCTTGTATATACAGTTGCAAGTGTATTAATTGGAACAGGAATATAGTAAATTAAGGCGCCCGTACGTGAGAGAGAGAGAGAGAGAGAGAGAGTACTAGTATGTGCGTGTTATTTTGAATATCTGTCTGCACACACGAATTTACATGCAGCATATAATATACACGCACGCATTGGAAGAAGAAATGATGTATAATTAGTGCAGTTTAGGCCCCTCTCTCTCTCTCTGTAGCTCTGCAAGTTTTTGACCTCTTCCTCTTCTTCCTTTGATGAGCTCTCAATGGCGGTCGTCGAAATGAGGGAGAAATACTAGCAAGCGTAATAATCTCAACGAGAGCATCACTAGTTCATCTCCTTTCTTGGATCGATTGATATGGATGCGCACATATATACGGACTAGTTACTACTCTATATTCATATAGGCTATAGTTGATTCGATTAGATTCCCTCCATATCATCCATATGAACTGGCTGGGCTTCTCTCTTTCTCCTCAACAACAACAAGTAGTAGTAGTTGGAGCAGCCAATCATCCATCCATATCTGATCCCCACCGTCCTAATCTTCATCATCATCACCATCAAGTAGGCGACTTATCTGATGACCAGACCACCACCCTCGTGTCCCGCCTTGGTTTCAACTACTCCGCGGATGAAACTGACGTCTCTGAAGGCGGCAACTGCTTCGATCTGTCTTCTCATGATGATGATTCTGCAACCACAACTACTACTACTAGTACTACCGCCGCCATGAACCACCTGCCTCCATCTTTTGGGATGCTTCATCATCATCATCCTCCTTTCCCAGCAGGTTTGTCAGTTAATATCAAATATATATACTCGTAAATTTAAATTGGTTGTATTAATTTGGTCTCTATACATGACCATAACTATATGTGTGTGTGTATGTGTTTTCTGTAGCTGGTGCGGATTGGAATGTGAAGTCAGCAGATGATGGCAGCTACAACTACAAGAGCAGTAGTAATAGTAGTGCTGCAGACCAGCACCTGTCTATGTCTATGCTGATGGACAATCATCATCATCAGCAACAGCAGCCAAAGCTAGAAAACTTCCTCGGCGGCCGGCACTCTTTTCTTGCCGATCAGCATCACCATCACCTATCAGCTGGCCATGGCCATGGGAGTAGTAATACTACTAGTGCGCATCATGCATACTACAATAATAATAATACTCCTCTGAATATGAGCAATGGTGGCTCCGCGGGATCCAATAATAACATTGGGCTTTCCATGATCAAGACATGGCTCAGGAATCAACCAGCACCAACTCCGCCGCCGCTGCCGCTGCCGCCTCCAGCTGCTCATCCTCATTCTAATCAGCAGGACAAGGACAATATCACTATGACTGGAACTAGTAGTGCACAGACTCTTTCGCTTTCAATGGGTACTGGTGCTGATGCTGGAGAAACTACTACTTGTCCTTCTGCAGCTGCAGGTGCTAACAATGACAATAACAATAACAATAACAATAGGCCGCAGGCAACTATTACTATTGATCAGGCTGAAACAGCCACCGAGGACAGCCAGACTAGCAGTGGTGCAGCCGTTGAGGCCGTGCCTAAAAAGTCCATTGATACATTTGGACAGAGAACTTCTATATACCGTGGTGTAACCAGGTAATACCTTTACCAACAAACGTGCTGCATCAGGTATAATTATTAGCATGGGTCATTGATCTACTAATAATACGATTTGATACTTTGCTGCTGCAGGCACAGATGGACAGGTAGATATGAAGCTCATCTGTGGGATAATAGTTGCCGTAGGGAAGGACAAACTCGCAAAGGAAGACAAGGTACACATACATAGTCTCCTAATTATAATTTACTCCAAAAGTTTCATTAATTTGCATTCCTCATAATTAACGGTGCTTTTTCTTTTGTGGATATCTTTGTCTTATGGCATTTGTTGATCTCGGACGGCTTTCCACAATTAATCCTCCTTGCAGTTTATCTGGGTATGTGTACACTTATTAAGTAAAGGTCCTCTATATGGTATAGTAATTAATTTGTTTGTTATATATATACATATGTATGCACATCTTTTGAATATTGATGATTAATTAATTAATCATCTGCACGTAAATGTAGGGGGATATGACAAGGAAGAAAAGGCAGCGAGAGCTTATGACCTAGCCGCTTTGAAATATTGGGGCACCACCACCACTACCAACTTCCCGGTGAGTAGTACGTACGGAAATCTGCTCAAAGTTGTTATATATATATAGTCATTATATTACTTAATTTGCATAACGTTGTTATATCATAGATGAGCAACTATGAGAAAGAGGTAGACGAAATGAAGCACATGACAAGACAGGAGTACGTTGCATCTTTGCGAAGGTACGTACGCTTACAACATACGTATCATATTCTTCTTTCTGGAGAATATTTCATCCCGCGCGGCCGGGCTTAATAATTAATTTAAGTTTGTTGTTGCAGGAAGAGTAGTGGCTTTTCTCGTGGTGCCTCCATTTATCGAGGGGTAACAAGGTAAGCTCAACATATATGTACGTAAATATATATATATATCAAGATTCAATAAAAATGTAAAGATTAATTTGGTAATTGTGCAATTAATAACAGACACCATCAACATGGGAGATGGCAAGCAAGGATAGGAAGAGTAGCTGGGAACAAAGATCTCTACCTCGGAACCTTCAGTAAGTATATATATACATACTTTATTTCAAAACATATGTAGACTTCCCGTCCCTTTGGAATACAGTCGATGCATTGCCTTTACAAAATTGATTTATAAATACATGCATATACATATACAGGTACGCAAGAGGAAGCAGCAGAGGCTTATGACATTGCAGCCATCAAGTTCCGGGGACTGAATGCGGTAACAAACTTTGACATGAACAGATATGATGTCAAGTCCATTCTAGAGAGCAGTACGCTGCCCATAGGTGGGGCTGCAAAGCGATTGAAAGATGCAGAGCAGGCTCGTCATTACTCTGAGATGACTCTACTAGTTGATGGACACGACAGGTCATCATCATTAACAACCAACAATGATCAGATCGTGATGAGTACTAGTAATGAACCATATCATCAGCATCAGCATCAGCAGCTGATGATGATGAGGGCTAGTACTAGTGATCATCATCATAACTATAGCAGCAAAGCAGCAGCTAGCGGGTGGCCAACTCTTGCGTTTAACCAAGCTGCTGCTGCTGCTGCACAGGCGCCAGTACCTTTTCATGGCATGCAACACTACTACTCATCTGTTTTGCCGGCATATAATAATAATAGTAATATTAATGGACATAGATTTTGGTGCAAACAAGAGCACGACAGTAGTAGTCAGAGCTTTTATCAGCAGCAGCAGCAGCAAGATGATCCTCATCATCATCAACTCCTTCAGTTGGGAGGCACCCACAATTTCTTTCAACTTTCAGGTGGCGGCCTTATGGGAACTAGTGCAACTACTCATGACTCAATGGAGCATAGCTCGGGCTCTAACTCTGTCATTTATGGCAGCACTGGTACCACCAACGGAACTGCTACTATGGCCGGAGGAGGAGATCATATGCATGATGGATATAGTACTAATATGATTCCTATGGCTACGGTTGCAGCAGCTAATAATGATAATGGTTTTGGAGATGCAGGTACGTACATACTCGTAGTGATGATCATGTGGTCTTTGGTTATGAAAATGTGTGTTTGTCTTAACCAGTACTAATAACTAATAATATATGCTGCTACTGCTACTGCTACTGCTTGTGCAGATGATCATGATGCTAATTATATGAATAATGTTCATGGACGGAATCACTTGTATTATCCTCCTCCGCAGCGGGCGCATATGGTGAAGGGCGGCGGCGCATATGATGAGGATCATAGTAGCAATTGGGTGCCAACAGCTGTTCCAACTACTACTACTCCTACTTTCACATTTTGGAGTGACACATGAAATATGGAGATCATGGATTGGCCTATAGTATAGCAGTACTAGGGAAACAAGAGAGATCGATCCATATGTACACATAAAACTAATCTCCTAACTTTGATTCTGCTTCTAATTGACTAAGCGCGCTAGATGATGAACTTATTATAGCTAGTACTAGAGCTAGCTCTAGCTATAGGAAAGATGGGCCTTTTTTTCTTTTGGGTTCTCTTTAGTTTCTAACTTGTAGCTACAGTACAAGCTATATGCGGATTTTGCAAAAAAGGGTCCATGATGATCATCTCAACTTCACAAGTAGCATATATGTGAGGGATGGAACGTATTTGCTATGGATTTTGGGAACCACCAAATATTGTTTGTAATGGATCCTCGGAAGTTTTATTTATTTATTTTTTAAACAACTACAACAAGTTTTGTACTGATGTTCTTAAATTATCATGTTGTACGCTAAGAAGCATAATGTTGATTTAGACCCATTTATTCGAATTCAAGTGCCTATATAGTATTATAATTGCGAGCGTCAGGATATTTGTTTCCCGAAATAGACTTCCCTCTGGTACCTGTGTTACTGTGTATTATATATAAGCACACTTTGAATTTGAACAAGCTCGATAGTCCCACTACAAGAGATTCTGAGAGTACTCCAAAATTGAAGAAATTATTAATAGATCTAGAGTATGTGAGCATGTATAAAAATTGAAACCGATGAGATATTTATTCAATAGTATTTACTTATATGTAACTTAGTGAAGGAAGAAGGGTCCACACCACACGGTGGGAACTGGGATTGCATGGGAGAGATCAGCGGAGCGCCCGTGCCTTCTTGGAAAACAACGTCTTCACACTCCACACACTCACTGCACACGGCGTGGCCACTGCGTCAAACATATTGCTTCTCCCTTCATTAATTCATTAATTAAGAGCTCACTACGCATTAGTTAATTTGAGTTTATCCGTGCAATAGTATCTCCCTCCGTCATGCTTTTCACAGTGGACAGGAAAATTTGCAGAATGCCATAATTATATATAGGGTCCCAATTATATATAAATATCAGTCTCATACAAACCTCACGAATCATCATATCAAACAAACAACTTTAATTCCTTGCACACAGCTTATACTAATTCCGCATTTCATATTTCAAACAATTCAAAAAATGGGTCGGTCCTCCTAGGAATGCTCATTCTCTTATCTTTCTTCTTCTTTCTTGGGCTTTTCATTTGTGTCCCTTTGTTATATAATTATTTACCTCGAAACTGAAAAGCCCGGTAAAACTGAACCCCTCCTCTCTGTATCTGTTTGGGATTCAAACCTTTTTGACCTTTGACCATGCAATATGCAGTTATGCACTGCGCGCTCTCTCTCTCTCTCTCTCTCTCTGAGTATTAAACATACGAGGACAAACAGATAAAAGTACTTTACAAAACTCAATAAGCTAGCATATGTATAATAAATATATAATGTATTTCTCAACATGGAAGAAGCAAATCAATGGATACATGTTTGTTGCTTGTTACTGATTGATTGGTATTCCCGCTCCCAAGTTGATCTTCTTTCTCTCTTTGCCAAAATTATTTACTATGCGCATGCATACCACTTTTCTTTCCGAATCAAAATCCGTTACCCGTCTCAGCAATTGGCCACGAAGGCCTCTCCCATTGCAAGACCTTGAGTGATGGAAATTTGCCATCGCAAATATCTTTAGCCACGGGTTCAGTAGTTATCAGGGACGGAGCCAGGATTTTGAGACCAAGGGAACGGAATTTAAAGGCTCAACAGTTCCAAAAAAAATTAAAAGATCTAAATACTGTAGAATTTAAATAATACAAATGTCATTAACAAAAATCGGAAACTGCAAGATGCAAAATAGAAAAACATCTCAATGGGAATTGAAACTGAAACCCAACATTCATATAGAAACACGAACAAACGAAAACAACAAAAATGAAGAGGTTTCCTACTCTGTGTGAAATACTTCTTGAACCTTGCAGCTCATCTCTTTCCTAGTTGGAAACACAACAAAAATGAAGAGGTTTCCTACTCGGTGTGAAATATAAAGAGGTCTATGAATCGATTCAATCTGCTACTCTTCAGGAAACTCAAGATTGAGTCCAAAATTAATAGAAAAATCAAATAAAAATAAAAGCCCTAAAATAGCATATAATTAAAGCACTACACTACACATGTACGCGGATGCCCAGCTTCCAAAACAACGTGCCGCCCGCTCCTCCAACCAATACAAAACGTCGCCGCTCCAATTAATACAAAACGACGCCTCGTTTTGTACACAGCAACAGACCAGGGGAGAGGACGCCGCACCCAGAATTGCAGCAGACGCTACTCTTCTTCTTCTGGCGCCGTTCTTCTTTGAGGTTTCCTGTGCTGCGGACCAGGGGAGCGGAACCACGCCAATCCGCTCCCAGTCCAGACATTTTCCGACGAGCGGGGGAGCGGTTGCTGACCTCCGCGCTGGGCTGGCTCCGTCCCTGGTAGTTATGCTTGTGTTATTTTTACTGCTTATTATACAACGCTCAAAACCTTACCGGCTCTTGACATCTGAAGAAAGGGGAATTAGCTAAAATAAGCACATTTGAGAAATTTCCCCTCAAATTGTGCGGGTAGTTTTTTATTTTCCAATTTAAGCACAATTTTTGTTATTTGCTGCCTGAGGTCCTTGTGGATTATATAACGATATCATGGGCGATATTAAATGGGTACTATAAAAAGACACTATAGTTCTCTCTCGCATAGTCCATATGTAGTGTAGTGTATAGATACATCACAGTACCCTTATAGCTTCAGAATACCCGTATACATCGGTCGTAGTTCACTCCTCTTTATTTTCATCTTTTTGGTAGTTTTCTGGGCTGATTCTGAATCTGGGCGGCTTGGCGCGGCTACTTGGTTGTAGGCGTCAATGGTGTTGTCAATAAGGCGACTTGGTTGCAGGTGTCGATGGGCGTAGCTTGGTGGTAGCTTGGTTGCAGGCCTCGATGGCGTCGTCGATGGCGTCGCTAATGGGGGCATGCCCAATTGATGGCATCGATGGGGTTGTCGTGGGGGCCGCTTGGTGGTAGCTTGGTTGCTGGCCAAGTTGACAACGTCATCAATGGTGAGGTGAAGTTGGAGAGGTGAAGAAGTTGGAGGTAGGAGGAGAAGACGAAGCATGAAGGCATATTTGTAAATAGTTATATGGGGCAGTTGTGCAAATAAGACAAAGTTATGCTTAGTGTGGAATTACCCAAAGTGCCCAACATATTTTGGGAAGAAATTATCCAAAAATATTTATTTTGAACAATTCCCCAACAACAAAACCTGTTACGGAATGGTACTTACTTTCATGTAGGCGTGCTGCATGTTGCTAAATTAGTTTTGCTGTCTCAAAATCCAATTTAGAAAGCGTTTTTCCTTGTAGTAATCATTAAAAGCTTTAAATAAACACGCTCAACACACCAACACTATATATACATTTACATACATTAAAATAATGTGAGATAAAGTCTTAGAGCATCTCCAATGGAGATGTCAATTCCTCTATAGAGTGTGCTAAGTGGGATAAAATTGACATTGAAAATCCTTCAACCGAGACTTCAAAAGCCTACATGGAATAACTCGATGCCAAAATTGACGTCAACTAAAGGAGATGTTATTTTCCATTTTTGTTTGTGGGCCCTACAATATTGCTATAGATTTGTGTTGATTGCATTTAATTATTTACCAAAAGTAGAAATTTTTTTAGCATATCGGTTGAAACATAAAATTATAAAAATTGTCATACTGTCATATCAGCAAGTAATTCAGTTGCTCAAGCAAAAGAAATGCTTTTTTCTATCAGAAAAAAGGATTCTACGCATTCATACACGCATATTCCCGGCGAAGGCATCTGCAACTTTAGATGTCTTAGAATGTAGACTGGCCTTCTCTTCAACTCCCAACCACTTTTTGATATACTGAAAAACTGTTTTGTCTCGCAACAGTTCCCGGTGTCTTGCACATATTGCCACTCTTTCAACTGCAGCAAACCCATCTGCCTGTGTGCAATACAGGAAGAAAAAAAAAATTCGATCAATAAAGCTCACTCAAGTTCAGAAACCAGTAATGCTTATGCATAATACAAACGCAAAGATGCACCTTTGCTGACTCAGCCGGAACTGTCTCATCCCCATCCACGTAAGAATACTGAGGCTGAAAAGAACAAAAAACCAGGTAATTCATCCAAGAGTTAATATCAGTGTCAAAATCGGGAATTACAATTTAATAAGTATCAGGAATAGCAACTGTCTTAGTAACTTAGAGGTGAGAGTAAAGCAGGGAGTACAGAATCTAGTGAAACGAAGATAAGGAATGGGGAAAGTAACTGATAAGGCTCAAACTCAGGTACTTTAACCACACAACTCTCTTGAAATATGATAAGGTTGGTACCAATGACAGTGTCAGCAATCAGAGAGGTCATGACCTAAAGATACTTCACGACTCAGAAACAGTGAATAACTCACAATAGAATGGCATATGTCAGACAAGTCCTCAATTGGAGACGCCTTCGAACCATAGCTGCATTAATCGTGTATGAGTCAGATGTGCTTACAAACTTAACAGTTTCACAACTTGATAAGGGAAATAATGATAGACCAATTCTCTTTCAAGTGCATACCAGACATCGAATGGTGTGTCGAACGATGTTCCATAAATGTTGTAGAAGCAGATTTTATCTGGTAGTTGAGCTTTGTTGAGAACCTGTCGAGTCTCAGCAGCCCATCTGAGAATTGAAAAGTTAAATGGCAAAGCTACGGTTTTACCATCATAACTTAGCTGCAACCAAAGACATTAACATAAGCTCTGGCTATTAGTTAAGGGTGAAAACAAGTGATGGTGAGTGAGACATTAAGATGAGCAGGGAGAGAAAATACAGACCATATAATTGTAGAGCGAAACATAAGGAAAAATTTAGGCACAGAAATTTGGTTATTGTTTGCACTCAAATGATGAATACCCAGAAAATTTACTATAGCCTGCCTACAGGTTCATGACCTGATTGATGTCTACAACATTTATTTGACAATTACAGTCACTTGCAGAACAAGCAGCGTTCATATTGTTATTTGTCATGTTAAGCTGTTAAATGATTTATGTTCTGCTAGTGCTAAAGTTTTCGTAGTGCTAACATAGTGTATAATATCACCCAAGAATTGTCTGAGCTCTGATAAGTATCTGATTTAATATATGATATGCATAACCTCTTTTCTAAATACAGTTCAATATTACACTAACAAGCAAGATTTGGCCCCTGTGATATAACACCAGAAAATAAATACAACAGGTATGAGATGATATGACACAAGAAAATTTTAAAGCTTTCCTTAGTGTTGTTGCCAGATAAATCCAAAAAGTAGTACCTCATTGTGCTCCAATGCTTTTTGAAACAAAGGGATACTTTCATTTGGGCTGTAAGATTCCAAATCAACAAAAGTTTGCTCATCATTCGAATGCTTCCGCCAAACTTGAATTTCTGGTAGCTTCTTCCACTTAAACTTTGGATTTGCCAACATTTCATAGATAGATGGACACTCGACCAACTGTATCAGAAAACAAACAAATCCAGTTCTAGTTCTTTGAAAGCAAAGATTTTGTAGAATGAATCACTTAAGCACTGAAAAATGAAGTCAAGCACGTGTTATGGATGAATTCTAAAATCAAGTATACATATTGATATGTTATAGATGAAGTGCTCAATGAACTATATGTTAATCTAATGTAGTACCAGCTGGTGCATAGTCCACCTAGATACAAAAAAATAGCTTTCAAAACCTTCAACAAACTGCAATCCAGTCAGGAGGGAATCATTGATGCATCCTGGCGCACCTGCAAATCAATTTTATAATCAATATCCAAGAAGAAAGCCGAACTAAAGCAAACTGAGATCTTAAGACTAAGATTCATAGAATTCTCAAGGTCTTCAGTCAACCAACACTGGCTAAAGACTCTTCCCTAAACAGATGTGAAGGCCTGTGCCTGTTTCACAGATGCAATCATCTTACATGAAATCTTGGATTGGAAAAAATATTCTTTCGTCATGTAAACTGTGTTGTTTAGAACACACAACACAAATATGGCAGTTACATCGAGCAAGTACCAGAGAAGATTCTATGGACAGGTTTCAAGAACTAATGCTGATAGAGATTAAAAATGGTGCAGTCCAAAGATAAAGACAACGGCACAAAGGATACTACCTTGAAAAGGGCACGCTATGCAAATCCATTTGCTCACATACTTTGAAAATACCTGCCAATGAATGATTTAAACCAACGGTCATGCCTATTGTGGGATGAGGAGTTTTTCTGCATATGTTCAATGAAAATTTTCAACTACCAAGAGGAAGGATGCGCACATCATTGTGAAGTGACATAAAACATGTGACTAGCAGACCACCCATTGAATGCGAAATTATGTTTACTTTTCGACCCCCAGAGGCCTTGTAAGCAGTTTCCAATTTCACCTTGAGACCTTCCATTAACTTGTCAATTCTGCGAACACAAGAACCCTGGTGGTCAGATTGGTGGAAACAAGAAACCTAGTTGTCATATATTGTCATCATAGTTAAATACCTGAAACGGTCCTTGGTGGATCATACCATGATGAATGTACATGATAAGCAATAACCCGAAAGTAAAGAGTAATCAGTTGAAAATACATTACCTATTGCTTTGTCGGAAATCATAACCATATCCAAACAAAGTGGTTCCCTTCTTATAGCCACATCCCACAAGCATATCAATCATATCATGGAACTGGTATACCTCTTTCAAATGTACGCATTTCACAAACTGGAACACATGAAGAAACGTACTATAAGAACTATCTTGTCATGGAATATCATTAAAAAAAGATACAAAACAATAAAAGTATCCTTTCTCAAAAGTATAGCCACACCATTACTAATGTGCTGTATTGAAAATTCAGACTTCGCATTCACCAAGGCATATTCAAAAGGAACAAAGAAAACTTGCAGAAGTTAGTGGATATAACTGAAATTATGAGAATTGATGGAGAGGAGTAGTGTTCTAAGTACCCATGAAGGATCAAGAATATCAATAGCATATAGGCCATAATCGTCATCAGGGACAACAATTTCAGTGTCTTTGTCAAGCGTTTCTGTATAACCTGGACACACCACCAACGGAGACTTGTGTAAGATAACACATTCTTGTGTACGATAACACATTATATATACACATATGATGTATATCATGCATTGGATTAGATGATTCATTTCATGTTCCACCATGTACCCTATCCTAAACTGAAATACACCAACCAATAATATCAATCAACAACAAGAGAAAGAGATGAGAGCGAACCTGTTTGGGGATTATAGAGAGACCAGAGCTTCTTCCTGAACTCCAAGTCAGCCAAAAGGATTCGGACCCAAACCCGAATGTCGAACCCGAACTTTTTCTTCCTGGAATGTAGAATGGAGCCTCCGATGCCGGACACGAGGAGGACAGGATCGAGCTCAGTTTGGTTGTCTGATTGTTCTTCTTCCAAACAGGGGCAAAAGCAGTTGCCTCTCACTCCGACCACCACCATGCCTGAAAGCCGGCTTGAACTGAAAGTCAAGGCTGATTGGTTGAATGGTTGATTGATTTAAGGATGCTGTCACTCACTACTGGACCACTCCGATCCACCGGACCGGTGGGTGGTGTCTTTAGAGCCTGTGAGAGTGGCTGTCGTTTGTTAGAAACTTGGAAAGAAGCAATACAAGAGAATTATGCCGTTGTTTTTAAAAGCGCCAGAGTCTTGTGAGTGAGACGACACCAATGTTCATAATCTGCTGACACCCACCGGTCAACGGAACAAAGAATATCCCAAAAGAATTTTATTTTTCTCGGATGTTCATCTCATCTCTCGGATGTTCTAAAACTTTGATTGAACGACTCTAATGATGTTGATGTTTTAACAATGATCTACAATGTTTGATATGATATGGCTCTCCATTTTCCTTCCAAAATCAAATTGATAACAGCAGAAACGCCAAACAAATTGCATCCATAAAACAACTAAACAAATATAACTCTCAAGTCTCACATAAACACCTAATACAAGTGCGTAGCATCTACTTCCAACAACTTAATACTCAAATATAAATCTTTCTTTCAAAACTCAAACCAAAAAGACACAGCTTCCTTTCGCCTTCCTTCAACTCCTGAAGCAGCTATCGCCAACTATAAATCCTCCTTCACAGGTCCTGAACGCTCAAACCTACAAATACAGAATTCAACAAAATGGTTAATAAAACGGACCTCGACTCACCTAAAAAATCAAGGATGGAGCATCATATCATTATAAATGACAACAGTTCAATAAGAAAAACTATACCTGGAGGAAGGGACTGCTTCAACTTGTCTGCCTTCTCAGAATCAAACACGCAAAGCGTGTAAAGGTACTTGGAGCACCGAACCTTGAACTTCACTGCATCTTTGGTCCTCTTAATCTTCACTGATCGTGCATCCTTCCTTCTTGCAGTCAAAAGGAAATCCTTAATCTCATGGATTTGCTTCGGCTGTGAATAACAGACAGAAACACATGTTATAGACACAGTATCTCTACACACCATGAAAACTGAATCTGAACAAGCCTTGAATGCTCTCATGTCTAACATCTACTATCCATCACTTGATTGATGTTTAGAGGGACTAGTATTTCCAATCACTTTCAGCAAAGAACACAACCCTATATCGCAATACGTACAAGAACAATGTGCAAAACACCAGCAAAAAACATGTACAAACCACTATCAAGCATGCCTGAGACAACACACACAACTGTTTACTCAACTACATAAGCAAAATCTGCAGCCCTATTCAGGAAGGAAAAAATAAAAGACCCTCTTCTTCCACTTTGAAAAGCCCACGCGCAATTGTTACAAGTATCAGAAAGAAACATTTACAACAGTTTTCTATAAACCAGAAGCATCTGGGGGGATACTAAGGCCTCAAGCCTCAAAACACGAAAATCAGCACAATCTGTCATTATAGACAACAAGAATTTTCCATATTCCAAAATGTATGAACCAGTGCCTCAAAATCCTACTGAGGCCCATTTAAACTGAAGCATGCTAAAACCATTTAAAAATATTCATTTAGCTTTTTCATGCTTAAACAACTACACATTTTGGTGCATCTTCTCTCAATCTGCTCTCTTTCACCTCTCGTCACTTTTATCTCTATCAGCAACCGAACACTAGCTAACACTCATTACACACAACTTCCTGTAGCTAGCATCCAACACATGATCAACGACACCAATAGCAGCGAAACATTCAGCGGTTTTCGAAAATTCATTGGGGAACCCAAATCTTGCGTCGCAGGATAACCAAGACCAAGAGAGAAAAAGTAAAATGGAACGAAATAAGCGAGAAAACGTACCATCTTGCTGGAGACTGCGAGTTATCTGAGCAACGACCTCAAGGCGGAGATGGGGCAAGAGAGGCGGGGCTTATATATCTACCACCAACTACCAATGCGGGGAAACCCTACGGGAAAATTTGTTTTTGTTGCCGGTTATGCCCTTTGGGCTTGATGCGATGTTCGGTTGGGCCCAACTTTTTAAGTTGGTATTGGGCTCGAATTTTGTGTCTTTATAACTAGGAGCGAACTGATACATTATCCAATCTAATAATCAACAACACCAACAAAAACCCGACCAAACACCACACATCCCCCGAGTCCTGGAGTCCCCAAGTTCCAACAAAACAACTTGTTTTTGTGTTCCTAACTAGAAATTTGTAGCAGCCAATCAACCGACTCAAGGTCACAAGGCCAAGACACGGCCATAGATAGCCGATGGAAGGTCGTCTGAGACCTCTGTGCAGCTCGACTGATGTTCTATGCCCTCCAAATCTGAAGCTACCACCACGGTTGCTGCAAAAGCCCACTTGCTCTCTTTCTCGCTTTTCCTACACTTTTGCTGTCTCTGCGCCAAAGCTTTCAAGCTCTTGTCGAGTTCGTCCTACTGGTGCGTTGGTTTCGAGCTTTCTGATCGGTTTTTTGGTTTCAGTGGGCTTCATTTGGACCTTCATGGTGTAATTTATGCCACAATTTATGCTGGGTTTGTTCTGTTATTCTGTTATGTGCGTGAGTGTGTGATTATTTGTCGTCCCAGGAGCTTCATTGGTTTTTTTGTTTGTTTCTTGTGCTTCCTCCTCTTACTTTATTGGTGGGTTCTCATTTGTTTTACATATTTGCTATCCTTTTGTTTTCGACTTGATCAATTACAAAACTTTGATCTTTGTCTGTTTTCATTTCCCATGTTTAGTCTTTTAGATATTCGATTACTGGCCGTTTATGAAAGTGGAAGAATAAGTATGCTTGACCTGCTAAATTTCAATGCTTTTGTATTCATGTGTTATGAACGAATTCCAAATTGCTTACTTCACGTCTGACTTGACGCAGTTTTATTTGCAACACCGGAGAGTCAAGTAAGCGAGGGAGTCAACACCGATGCAAGAGAATGGGCGATGCAAGGTCTGTTTTTTCTTCAGTATTTTAGTTTGATTATGTCATTCAGCATCTTGACAAATGAAGAGTTGATGTTCTTCCCTCTTTATTCTGTCCACATATCTTGGGGCATGCACTTCAAATTGCAGTTTGCTGCTACGCCTTACCATTAAAGCGATTGCTCCTATCCTGTCTAGGCTGCTTTTTATTGGTAATTTTTGTTAAAATACAAACTGTGATATGCATGCAACCAGGAGTTTGTTGTAAGGATGCAATGATTACTTGCATCTGCATTCTGCGCATCAATCAGTTACAGGGTCATAATCTCATCTTATCTACCACAGATTTCTATTTGTTAAGAAGGGATGTAGAAACCACCGCAGCACGTGTTAAAGAGATAAGAGACTCCGCCTGTCTGCAACGATTAGAACAAGAAGCTGCAGATTTGGAGTTGAAAGCATCTGATACCTCCTTTTGGGATGATCGAGCTAAGGCTCAAGAAAACCTTTCGGCCCTGACTGATGTTAAAGACAGGATAAAATTGCTGAATGAGTTCAAATCACAGGTACAAGCACAATTTTTTATTTTTTTTAATTTCGTTCAGAATATTTTTTTTTTCATATCATCATCTTTTGGAAGTGACACAAGACCATAGTTGTTTTTCAAGATAATACGATTGTGCTTGAAGTGTAATACAGTGGTAGTTTTTTATGAAATGTGCCTTTTTAATAGGATGTTAGACATATGATCAGTAATGCTCTCTTGCCAGAAAATTTGACATCAGACTATGCAGTAGAAGATGCTTACTTATTTACTCGACACATGTACATTTGATTCATCTGCGTATACTGAACATCTGAGAGTTAGCTCCTCTTTGAATTGTATCTGATGCAGGTTGAAGATGTAGAAATGATAGTGAAACTAACCGAAGAGATGGACTCCGTTGATAATGGACTTCTTGAAGAGGCCGCCAGTATCATCAAGGAATTGAACAAGGGACTGGATCAGTTTGAGTTAACTCAACTTCTTTCTGGGCCATATGACAAAGAAGGTGCTGTTATCTTTATTACAGCCGGTGCTGGGGGTACTGATGCACAGGTAATTAGGCTAACATATGTAAAGCACGAGCAAGTTCTTTTGGTTCTTATGTGTTTGGTGGAAATCTTGAGTTCTGTCAGATGAGTATATAGGGTGGTGAATCCATCAACTTAATGGAGTTTCTCATTAGTGAATTGCTTTCAGAAATCTAAAACATAGTTATCTGCTTCATTCATGGCTGAAAGTAGCTTACCCACTTTGTCACTACTGAATACTTTATCTAAAACATAGATATCTCCTTCATTAATAAATGCTTCATGCGTGGCCTAAACCCCAAAATTTTTAGCATTACTGAAAAATTTCCATTAGCATTTACCATTGATATCTTTGGTTGGATTTCTGCTTAGTTCTTTAGCAGTGGTGGTAGAATTAAGTTTCTGGTGGTTGACATAGATATACGAATTCATATGTCGAGGGGCCATGCACCCTTATTAATGTTTAACCTCCATAAAGTTACGCCCTTTGTTTTTACTAGTTCCCTTTCGATCAAAACAACTTTAAATCTTAGGATCTTTCTTGTATTCCTTTTCAGGGCTTTAGTTGAAAGTTGAAGCTTTTCCATCTAATTTATTAAGGAACAATTCTGTTAGTTGGTTTTTTCCGAGTTGTCATCATATGTTCATGTTATATGCTTATGCTTTTCTTGCATAAAATCTTTGATAATTTTCAGTGCAGGACTGGGCAGAAATGTTACTCAGGATGTATGTAAGGTGGGCAGAAAAGCAGAGATACAAGACACGGGTAGTTGAGAAATCCCAAGGAGAGGAAGCTGGAATTAAGTCAGCAACAGTCGAAGTTGAAGGTCGTTATGCGTATGGGTACTTGTCTGGGGAGAAAGGAACACACCGCATTGTGCGGCAGTCCCCTTTCAATGCCAAAGGTCTTCGTCAGGTATATGTCAACCTGGTCTGGTAAGTCACACATATATATGCCACTATATGTTCTAAGTTGAAGTTACATGCAGACAAGCTTTTCTGGTGTTGACGTCATGCCTCTTCTACCTGAGGAGTCGTTGAAAGTTGAAATACCTGAAGAGGACCTGGAGATAACTACTTCAAGGGCAGGTGGGAAGGGGGGCCAGAATGTTAACAAAGTTGAAAGTGCTGTTCGTATTACTCACATCCCCACTGGTGTCACCGTACGCTGCACAGGTATCGTACGGCCCCTAATATGTGATTTAATCTACATTAGGCCATCTTTAGCAAGGGAGGGGCTAAATGTCTCTTGGGCTAAAATTTAGCCCCCCAAATAATATTTTTTTATAGTTTAGGATAGGCTTAAATTTTACCATCTTTAGTGAGGAAGAGCCAAATTTTCTATTTTTTTAATATTTTTTTAATTTTAATGTATTATGTGATTCGTATTTGGTGTGGTGAGTAACAATTATCATTTAGTAAAAACAATTTTGAACAGAGTTTAAGCATCTTGAACTAAGTTTGGATTTATGCACGCCGTTAATTTACAAAAACTCCGATGACTGAATTTCGAATATGTTTTAGGAATCAAGGCCGTGTACAATTTTTGTGAAAAATGTTTTTTTATTTGAGCAACATAAATTGGGCGTTTGGGCTGCAACAGTTTTGGGTGGGCTCCGCAAAAGGGGCTACATAAAGGGCTACGGGTAGCCACCCCTTTAGCCCCCCCTTTGTAACCCTTTAGACCTTTAGCCCTCGCATTGCTGAAGACGGTTTTTTACCCAAAAAAAGGACTAATAGTGTTTAAGCTACCCCTAAATTCTATTGCTAAAGATAGCCTTATATGTAGATTTATGCATTATGTTATATTTCTTTGTGATTTTGCATTCACTGCATATAAGTACTGTGCTATGATATCTGAATTTGTGAACAAATTTTGAAAGAAGTAAGTGAGCTTTGTCATGACATCTATACGTTGACTGCAATGCAGAAGAGAGATCCCAGCTTGCAAACAGAATAAAGGCTCTAAGCAGGTTGAAAGCAAAGCTGTTAGTGATAGCAGAGGAACAAAGGGCATCAGAGATTAAGCAAATACGAGGAGATGTGGTGAAGGCAGAATGGGGCCAACAAATAAGAAATTATGTGTTCCATCCATACAAGCTGGTCAAGGATGTAAGGACAGCATATGAGACGTCGGACATCACTTCTGTAATGGACGGTGATCTCGAACCTTACATAAAAGCATACCTCAAGTATAAGTACAGTATTAAAGTGACATCAAGTGTGGCTAATTAGCATATAATTTAATTCTTATGATCCACTTGAGGTTTTTGTTGTTGCGTATCTGTCACTGATGATCTACTGGAGGTTTGTACACAGAGGCCTGAATTGTATAACGTGAACGCCCGATCATTGTGTAGCCTACACAACTATAGCTACAGCAAATTATGCATACAGCATTTCTCATCTTCAGGTGTTTGAAATTCTCAAGCAGTAAAATGGCACAAACCCAACATTATAATTTTCAAAGAAAGCATAAATCGGTTTATTCTCATAAATAATGGAAATGTCGTTCTCACGGTAATACAAACAAGTGCCGCGCCAATAAAGGTAAAGAATCAAAAGTCAAATGACGAGACAAAGTCCAAACATGACCCTGAGCAGAGCAGGAGAACCAAATATGGCAAGAGACACTGCAAAGGCAACCAACGCATGGTTAGTAGCACACTAAGCACAAACAAGGAAAGCATATAACTGGCGAAGATCCAAGCTTTACATTCTTGCCAATACATAGCAATTTAAAGCGGTTTGAGGCACCCGTAGCTCGTGAATGAAAAGAAAAAACATTTGCGCAAGCATGTGTCATAACGTTTACTACTCCATTTATGAATCAAAATTTAGTAAGCCTCATTACAATTTATAAATAATATCCCCCAAGGAAAGGGGTTGGGTATTCAATTCACTTTTATAATTTTTTTTTAGGTAATTTTATGCACACCAATCAATTTGATCTTTATACACATCAGTTATTTTATTTATTAAATTACTATTTTACCATAATGCAAAATTACACTTAAAAGACCTAAAATAAAATATCAAATTGCTCACTACACCCAACATTATCAACATAACTTTAGCTGTGTTCATCAAACATCTGTGTTCATCAAACATTCTCCCACTACATACTTATTCTTTAAACTCTCATATAATCTATATGGTAGATAACTACACGGAAGCAAGCACACTTGTGAAGAATGGAAGGTGAAACTGAAATTTTGATTCCTTCATTTGAGGTATGAGTTGAGTCTTTGAGTTTTTTCAAGAATTTTCTGTTTTCGATTGAAGCTTTGGGTGCAGTGATTTTGACGTAATCAACCACATACTAAACCTCATTTTCTGGATTGATTTTGATGTGCGGTGTGGGTCAAAGGCTCTTAAGCATGATCACCAAATTTTTACACAAATATTTCATCATGCAAATAGTCATGGGAAGTATTGGAGTTTTTGGGATAGTGCCTGTGATGTTCATATGTCAACAATTCCTGCACATAAAGTTATTTCACCAACAAACAAGTAAGAAAAAGTGTAAACATCAATGGTATTTTTTCCCGGTGTTTAGCAAGGTCAATGGTGAACCTATGCGCTAATCTTTTTTTTGCCAAACCTAGACACTAATGATTGAGTAATCAGATCTCTGACTTAGTTTGTGTATGTGATTATAACTTTCAAGCATGTTACTAAAATATTCTCCTTGTATGATGTTTCAGGAATTGGTATTTGACAATGATTTTAGTTTGCAGCTCTTCACGAATCCAGAGATTGCCAATCAGTAGACTCTAGATGGAGCAGCTCCTCGTGTCAAAACTTGCCAGGGATAAGAGGCCTGCAAATTCAGTTTTAACTTTGTTCATTCTCGAATTGAACATTAAATAAGTATTTTTGGAATATAAAATGGGTATAGTGATAAAATTCAAACTAACCAAAAATGATGGTGAGTTTTGAAATCAGAATGGGTGTATATATCAAATTGATGTATGTGAATAAATCACCATTTTTTTTCTTTTTTAATTTTCTCTTGTAAGCTGTAAGTAAACTGTAAACATGCAGAGTAGTGAGGCTAATTTAAAACTAGTAAAAGTCAAAGAGCAATTCAATAATTCTGATAAATTCTGATGTTTTTTGCGAAAAGATGTACAATATCAAATCAGCAGAAATTCAATTATAAAGTGCTGGTAAATCATACACATAGTCATCACCCTTTGGGCCCGTTTGGTTCACGGAATCATATTTTCTGAAATAAAATTCCTATACATTTCCCAGGGGAATGAAATTCAAGATTCATTTCCCATGTTTGAATAGATTAAGGAATCATGCATGGGAAACAACAATTTTTTCCATTCCCATGTTTGGTGCATCAACTTCATCACCATCCCAATAATACCCTTGTAATTATTTTAAATTAAAGAGTATCTAAATAATAATATGTTTAATTTTTAGATTTTCATAGAATATTTTCATCCAAAAAGTTTTGATTCCTAGGAATGAAAACCTATTCCAATGCATGTGGGTGGAATAATATTCCCTTTCATAGGAATCCTGAACACCCCTTATTCCGCCCATATTCCCATTCCTTCCCTTACCAAACATGGGAATGAAATTTTAATCTCATTCGTTTTCTTTGAATTCCAATTTGAACGAAGAAAAGAAACAAAAACAGAGCAAAGCATAACTTGCAGGAGGGGCTGCTTCCTCACCAAGTAAAACAGAGCAAAGTATACTTGCAGGAGCTGCTTCCTCTCTAAGTTCTTTGCTTTGCTCGCGCGTTCGACTTCGTCACCATCCCAATATTCTTTTCTTACTAAATTAAATTGTGATCCCGCCGAACCACACCCCACCACCAGATACTCAAATTGCATTCGCTTTCACTTTGCTTAAATGCTTAAATGCTTGATTGCTTAATTGCGTAATTGCTTAATTGCTTAAATGCTTAATTGCTTTTCGCATTCGCAGTTTGTTTTGCAATTGATTTCTTTCTCGCTCAAGCCTGAAGAGCCACATTCATTACTCTTTCTCTTTGCTGCTCAAATTTGAACTCTTTGAGTTGAGCCTCCCTGCTCTGCTGCTCGAATCAGTTGCTTGTGTCAAGGATGGTGAGTCTGAGTGAAGCTACGAAAGCAGCTGCCATGGAGATGGACGCTACTGATCAGCAGCTGTCTGTCGATCCTCTCCCATTCGCCAGAAGGTGCTCTTTAACAGATAATCTTGTTCCAGATATTGTTGAAGAAGAAGGCACACAAAACCTTGGTAACTGCTCTAAACTTCATTTTCCAATGCTTTGGTTGCAACTTATAGTTTTATACCTATAAAATTATCCTCTCCCATTCGCCAGTAGTCTCTCTTTAACAGATAATCTTGTTCCAGATATTGTTGAAGAAGAAGGCACACAAGACCTTGGTAACTCCTCTAAACTTCATTTTCCGATGCTTTGGTTGCAACATATAGTTATATACCTATAAAATTATCCTCTCCCATTCGCCAGAAGGCTCTCTTTAACAGATAATCTTGTTCCAGATATTGTTGAAGAAGAAGGCACACAAGACCTTGGTAACTCCTCTAAACTTCATTTTCCGATGCTTTGGTTGCAACGTATAGTTTTATACCTATAAAATTATCCTCTCCCATTCGCCAGAAGGCTCTCTTTAACATATAATCTTGTTCCAGATATTGTTGAAGAAGAAGGCACACAAGACCTTGGTAACTCCTCTAAACTTCATTTTCCGATGCTTTGGTTGCAACGTATAGTTTTATACCTATAAAATTATCCTCTCCCATTCGCCAGAAGGCTCTCTTTAACAGATAATCTTGTTCCAGATATTGTTGAAGAAGAAGGCACACAAGACCTTGGTAACTCCTCTAAACTTCATTTTCGGATGCTTTGGTTGCAACTTATAGTTTTATACCTATAAAATTACCAATTTAGAACGTTTGATACTGCTTTTAAAAAAAAAAATCGATTTCTAGTGTTCTGAACATTTATGTGGTTTCTACCTTCTTTAAAAAAATTGTAATTTCTTTGTGCAGGGCATGAGCCTTATGATGACGACCAACCCAGTTATGTCCCAATTGAATTGGTCAATCCGTTATGCTCAAATGATGCTAGTATATCGTATCATTGCTACTTGATTGAGCTGAATCAGACATTTGGATATGATTTTCCAGTTCATGATATTGTACTTGGTATGAGGAGTGAACTTGATTGCGATATTGCAAATATGCATATTGACTTGGAAGTCAGTAGGGGTATTTTAAAAGTAAACTTAAAGTACGTAGGGGTGATTCATCTGAGTTCGGACCAGGTAATTTTTTTTGTTTTATCCTCCATTGTCTTTCAGGATATTATGATTGCGTAAGACAAATTAATGTGTTAAATTGTTTTTATGATTTTATTTCATAGGTACTTCTCTGCAGAAGGTTCCAAATCACACTTTTCCATATTCTCAAGAATAACAATTTGGATAAGTTGAAAGAAGTTTTAGATGGACCTTCTCTGGGAGGGAATGTTGGGGTTGATTATCTTTTGCTCCCGGGGACCAGAATACATCAGAGACCTGTGATTATTGATTGGAAATGTGTTACGTCAGTGTTGTTTCCATGCCAATTATATTCCAAGGATCATGTAGATTGTTCGCTACCGACTGGTTGTTCTCGTGTTGTATACACCAAAAATGGTGGAGTTTGTACTTGCATGATCCAAAATTCCGTAGTCCATACCCCTCATAATGGTTCCTTGTATTGCATCATTGGTTTGTTGGATGACTTGGATGGAAACTCACTTCTCAGGCTCAGGGATGGCAGAGCTCTTACCTACAAGAAGTATTATGAAGTAAAGTACGCGCTTCTGTCATACCTTGTGTATTGGCATGTTATTGATGAACATGTGTTTTCTGAAAGAAAAGAACGTACCGAAGTGCACAAAAGTTACAGAGCTTCAAGAAATTTGAGTTTATCTTATTTGATTACCTAGCCATTTGTTAGTAACATAAATGTTTTTCTCTTATTGCAGGTATGGGATTAACTTGTGTTTTGATCAACAGTTGTTCCTGAAAGGGAGACGCATTTTCCAGGTACAAAACCATCTTCAGAGGTGCAGGCAACGGACAGAAAAAGGTTTGATATTCTTACTAATTGGAAATCCGTGGATTTTCTATGACTACGATTACTGAAGTTTTTTTGAAATCTTTAACCATGCATTGTGATCGTATAATGAGCACAAAAGTCTTACGGCGTGACATAACATTTTAGTTTAAAACCCAAAAGGGAAACTAGGGGCTTTTATTCTCAATGAGAATAAAAAGTTGCTCCATGACATAACTTAAAGCATTTCAATGTACTGAAAGAAAAATTTGTGTCCATAATATCCAGTTCTGGTTCTTCATGCTTGGTTATGGTTGAATAATTACTATTGTGTTTTTTTGTGTGTTTGCAGAGTCGAGTCATGCATCTGTCGAGTTGCCACCTGAGCTCTGCTCTATAATTTTGTCACCTATATCAGCCAGCAGTTTATATTCATTCTCGTTTGTTCCATCAATCATGCATCGCCTTGAGTCTCTACTAGTCGCTGACAACTTGAAAAAGATAATTTTGGATAATTGCACGCAGCAGATAATTTTTCCAACCATTAAGGTATTATACTATATTTTTTTCTTTTATAATAAAAGATTTGTTTAATGAAAAGTTTCTGAATCGAGAAGACGCATTTCTTTATCCAGGAGCTCATCATAATACTATTTCTATCTTTGGTTTCATTGTTCACAATTTTACATCTGCATTTGTGCTATTGGATATTTATGTGTAGGTCTTGGAAGCTATTACAACAAAGAGATGCCAAGAGAATTTCCATTTGGAATCCCTAGAGACTCTTGGAGATTCATATCTTAAATATGCTGCTAGTCAGCAGGTTTTCAATAATAATCAAGATAACCATGAAGGTCTTCTTAGCATAAAGAAGGAGAAGATAATTTCTAACGTTGCCCTTTGCAAGCTTGGATGTGACCACAAACTTCCGGTAAACTTCTTTGATCTTTTGTTTTCCGGTAAATTCATTTTGGCATTTGCTCCTATTAATTTAAAATCAACGAGTATCTCTATTTATGACTCATTTGCTGTTGTTTTCACATTGTAGGGCTTTATACGTAACGAATCTTTTGATCCAAAAAAGTGGATTATACCTGGAGATTATTCCGGAAGTTATTTACTAAATGAGGAATTCCTTTCTATTGAAAGGAAAATCTACATTAGGGAAAGAAGGAAGGTAAAAAGTAAGCGCGTTGCTGATGTTGTTGAGGCACTAATTGGTGCATTTCTTAGCACAGGCGGTGAGAAAGCTGCTCTGTATTTCATGAACTGGGTTGGTATAAAGGTGGATTTTGACCATATGCCATACGACAGGCACTTCCAAGTGCAAGCAGAGAAGCTAGTAAATGTCAGACATTTAGAGTCCCTACTAAATTATTCATTCCGTGATTCTTCTCTTCTAGTGGAAGCGCTAACGCATGGTTCGTACATCCTTCCTGGAATTCCCGGATGTTATCAGGTACTTCAGTTATATCATGCATGTCAAGAGCATGTAATTGTATGCCAACCTCCTTATACGTTATATGTTAAAACTTTAACAGCGTTTTGCTCACATTGATTTTTGATCTATTTTCATTCCCTTTTTCCATCTCCCCTCGTCCTTCCCTCTCCCTTTTACTCACCTGCATGGAATGACAAGAGCACTTCAATTTTTCAAGTTTTTGGGATTTCATCTGTTTGATGCGATGTACGTTACACTACAGAAATATTCTGTCCTATACAGCACTTTTTTATGGTCATCATTGCCAAGGAGAATTCTCGCATTTGTAATGCACTTAAATCATAGGCCATATATACTCTCTGATGAGCTGTAAATTTCGACCCACATTAGATGTTTTTCTCAAAGGTTGTTACTTCGTTGTGCAGCGGTTGGAATTTCTCGGAGATGCGGTGTTGGATTATCTTATCACTATTTATTTGTACAATAAGTATCCTGAGATGTCATCTGGACTTTTAACTGATATGAGATCTGCTTCTGTGAACAACGACTGTTATGCGCGCTCTACTATAAAGGCTGGATTGCACAAGCATATTCTGCATACTTCACACAAACTCCATAAGGACATAAATTACGCGATTGAAAACTTTAAGAGGTTATCTACGGAATCTACTTTTGGGTGGGAATCTGAGACATCTTTCCCCAAGGTTAGTCAATAATGCTTAACATGCTCATACACTATCCCCGTTTCCCTCTTACTCAACAAGAGAAAAGAAAAGCTTTTTCCCTCTATGTTGTAAACAATTTTTTGTGATCTAACATGACATTAAACTTTGTATAGTAAGCCTGGGACTGGAAACATGACCTAGACGTTTAGGTAGAGATGGGAGAATATTCGGTTTTAGCTTGGGCTGATGGTCTCTTCTTTTTCTTAACTGCCTGTCCAATTACTTCTCTCTCTTACCTCGAGTAAAACAGCAACATGTTTCCTTGTCAGTTTCTGTGGTTCTGTTCATGTTACATCTGGACTATCTGATGGCTCTATTGGCTTAACTGAATCTGCAGTGCATCATGATCAAGTACTCGGAGATGTATTGATGCTCTCATAAATGTTTTCCTTTGTATGTGACAGGTACTTGGAGATATTATTGAGTCTCTAGCTGGAGCAATTTTTGTTGATTCCGGATATGATAAGAACATAGTCTTTCAAAGTATACGTCCTCTCTTAGAGCCCTTGATTACTCCAGAAACTCTGAGGCTGCATCCTGTAAGAGAGTTGAATGAGCATTGCCAAAAAATGCATTATAGTTTGAAGAAACCCATGAAGTCTTTCCAAAATGGCGTGGCTACCATTACAGTAGAGGTCAAAGCTAACGGAGTCACATACAAGCATACATCGGAATCTTCCGATAAGAAGATGGCCTTAAAGTTAGCTTGCAAGGAAGTCTTGAGGTCTTTGAAAGAAACTCATCCGAAATGAACTATGGGAGGGACCAAACAAGGGCTTGCGAGAAATTAGAATGTGTTTATGGTCTTGAAGCAGTCAACCGTTGGAGAACCGCAGCTGTAGTGACCGGGTTGCTATGATCGTTTTCTTTCGGGTGTGGTGTTGTAAGTGCCAAATAGTGAAAGCCGATGTGTATGGATTGGTGGAGTAATGTAAATGTTGTAGCCAGGAAAAAAGATTTATCCAAGTAAATGAGTGTCACTTCATGCCGTTTCATTATTCATATAAATCTTCTAATGCACCACCCACACACATCTAATATTTAGCACAAAATTGAAGCCTACAACTACAGCTACAGCAAATTATGCATACAGCATTTCTCATCTTCAGGTGTTTGAAATTCTCAAGCACTAAAATGGCACAAATCAACATTATAATTTTCAAAGAAAGCATAAATCGGTTTATTCTCATAAATAATGGAAATGTCGTTCTCACGGTAATACAAACAAGAGGCACGCCAATAAAGGTAAAGAATCAAAATTCAAATGACAAGACAAGTTTAAACATGACCCTGAGCAGAGCAGGAGAACAAAATATGGCAAGAGACACTGCAAAGGCAACCAACGCATGGTTAGCAGACTAAGCACAAACAAGGAAAGCATATAACCGGCAAAAGATCCAAGCTTTACAACCTTGCCAATTCACAAGCAGGTCCGAGATAGCAATTTATGTAAAAAGAAAAAGAAAAAACACTTGCGCAAGCATGTGTCATATCGTTTGCGAATTCATTTATGTAAGTCTCATTACAATTTAGGAATAATATCCCTTAAGGAAAGGGGTTGGGTATCCAATTCAGTTTTATAATTTTTCGTTTTTCTTTCCCAATTTCCTCTTGTAAGTAAGTAAACAATAAACTTGTGGAATGGTGAAGAAGCTAATACAAAATGGGGCCTACTAGTTCCACCCCTCTGTTTTATTTGCACACCCAACATTTTTAATTAAATTGTATTAAAAATAAATTTATTTGATTATCCCGAGATTACCCTATCTTCTTCTCTTTCTACAGCACCACCAATGGCCTTCGCCGCCATTTTCCCCAACCATCAACAACTCCAACCTCTCTGCCCACCATATTTTTGTCTAGAAAAAAAAAAAAAACTAAACGGGTCATCAAATTCGAAACCCAAACAATAACAATCTTTACTTCATAAAGCTACTGGGGAGGAAATAATTATTTTGGTACTCGGCGTATTCATCGATCCGACCATATCGGCTTCTGAAGGAATTTCGCCATGAAAATAAAGCTATGAAACCTTAATTTGAGGGAATTTGTGACTGTCCTGGAGGATGTCATTCAACATTCCAAAGCGGGCAGAGAGGCACAAAACCATGGGTAGTTTTGGTTGAGAGTCTACCACCTTATCTACAACAACTAAACTCTCTCTTTCACTTCGCTTCTACAAAAGCTGAACATTTGCTATTCGTTAATGGCGTTGGAGCTGGCTCTGGAGATGGTGGTGTTATAGGTCGAGTGAAATCTGTGAGTTTTTGGTGCTCTTGGGCTGTTTTGTTTTCTGGGTTTTGGTCAGAATTCGATTTTGATTACTGGGTATGTTTTAGATTTTGTTGCTATTGGGTTTGTATTGTGAGACCCTCTATTCAATTAGGGTTCAAAAGAGGAAGAGGGTAATTTTGGTATAATGAAACAAGTTGATTTATAAAAAAAAATTATTAAGAGTGGTGGGTGGAAAAATAAGACAAGGGGGTGTAACTAACAGCCCCCTACAAAATTAGTAAAAGTAAAAGCCGTTTCTGGAACTGTGGAAAAAAGAAAACAGAAAACAGTGCCTTTTTTTCAGTGATAAATAAATGCTGATGATTTTTGCGAAAAAGCGGCACAATTCCAAATCAGCTGAAATTCAATTATAAAGTGCTGGTAAATCACACGCATCGTCATCGCTGATTTTTTTCGTTTTCTTTGAATTCCAAGTTGAACCCGGAAAAGAAACAAGAGCACCAGTGGACTGGACAGGACCCACAAGAACAGAGCAAAGCAAACTTACGGGAGGGGCTGCTTCCTCACCAAGTTCTTTGCTTTGCTCACGCGTTCGACTTCAGTCTTCATCACCAGCCCACGATTCTTTTCGTACTACAATAAAATCGTGATCCCGCCAACCACAGCCCACCAGATTCTCAAACTGCATTCGCTTTCGCTTTGCTTAAATGCTTCACTGCTTTGATTGCTTTGATTGCTTTGATTGCTCAATTGCATAATTGCTTTTCGCTTTCGCTGTTTGTTTTGGAATTGATTTCTTTCTCGCTCAAGCCCGAAGAGCCACATTCATTACTCTCTCTCTGCTCGAAACTACGGAAGCAGCTGCCATGGAGATGTACGCTACTGATCAGCAGCTGTCTGCCGATCCTCTCCCATTCGCCAGAAAGTGAGCTTTTTTTTGTTTCTCGTTTGTTTTGTTGAATTGGGCTAGTGTGATTGTTCATTCTCCAGAAAAAAGGAGCCAACTTTTTTCTCTCTCTGGTTGTTTGGATTGTTGTTTGTTGGGACGCAGTTACCAGCTGGAAGCATTGGAGGCAGCGATCAAGAAGAACACCATAGTGTACTTGGAGACTGGCTCCGGAAAGACTCTGATTTCGATCATGCTTCTCCGCAGCTACGCTCATATGCTCCGCAAGCCGTCTCCTTTCATTGCCGTCTTCTTGGTTCCTAAAGTTGTCTTGGTCAAGCAAGTAATGCAACTTCCCCTACTAGACTCTCTCTATGTGTATGCCTAAACATGCTTGTATTTAAATACCTCCAGTTCTCAGATACAATTATGAGTTTCAGTTTGCTTTTGGTATTGTTCCGTAAGAGCCGAATGGTGAATAAGGTTACTTGTTCTCATGCTTGTTATGTCGCCTAAAGCTTGCAATTTTAGCACTTCTTCCCTAATATTTCTTGGTTGCTCTTGTTCTTGCTTTCTCTTATAACTTTAGCAAGCTGAAGCTGTGCAATTGCACACTGACTTGAAAGTCGGTATGTACTGGGGAGACATGGGAGTTGACTCCTGGAGCCCTGATGTGTGGAAGCAAGAAGTTGAAAAATATGAGGTCAGAGTTTTGTATTGCTTCTTTCATACTTACCAATTACATTTTCAAATTTCTAATCATATTCTCTCTTACAAGATGCTTCGCTCACTCGCTTCATTTCGACTTTTCTTGTGATTTTGAACTTTTAACTACATGTTTTTTTGGCTCATTCCAATTTATTTCATATCTTTTGTTTTTCAATCTTTGTTTTACTTGAAAACTCTGCATAACCAGTAGCGATCAGACAATTTCTAAATGGACTAAGGCAGTGAAAAGGATCTATAAGGTGCATCTCAAAATGCCTGGTTAAATGTACGATAACATATCGCAAACTTTGCTTATAACTTTAATCTTTATCATTACAGGTGCTTGTGATGACTCCTGCAATATTGCTAAATAATTTGAGGTGTAGCTTCTTCAAACTGAGCATGATAAAGGTTTTGATTTTCGATGAATGCCATCATGCCAGGGGTAACGACGACTATGCATGCATTATGAAGGTGAGCTCCCTATCTGTTATCTGATAACGTTTGTTCATTGCCAAAAGAATTATGTCATCATGGGAGGAAAACTGCTCGAACATTGGCTGTTTCATTAGTATTTGTTCTCTGGCAACTTAAATAGCTAGAAAATGTATTTACATGTTATGTGATGTTACCCTTGCAATGGAAAAGGTTAACTTTCAGTTAGCCTTCCCTGTTTTTGTTGCTCCTTCATCATGAAAGATGTATGCTTTAATACTTGACGGATTTTGCTGATGTGCAGGACTTCTTTCATCGCCAGCTACATTCTAGTGAATATGAACTTCCAAGAATATTTGGAATGACTGCTTCCCCTATTAAATCAAAAGGTGTATTGTCTTAATATGTTCTCTCATATATGTCTATTGGACTAATAAATTCTTATCCTTTTAGTCTGACTAATTTCTCTTTTGCTATAGGTGGACAGTCAGAGTCATCATTTTGGAAAACAATTAATGAACTTGAGACCCTGATGAACTCAAAGGTTATCTCTGTTCATTTGGGAAGAAAAACTCATTTCTCTTCTTCTCCTCCCTTTCCTTCTCCCTTCACCCCTCTCTCAGTTTCTTATTTGGGTGCGATAACTGTTCTTTAAAGCATATAGGAATAAAGGTAGAGAAACAAACTTTACATTATATCAAGCTAATATATGTAGAATCACTGGGCCTGTAGCGATAAACAGGGGTCCACTTGTTAGAGAACTGGTTAATAATTTAGAATTAATTACCATTTTTCTAGCCCATGTTTCCGAGAGTACTGGTAAACCAACTAAACTGATAAAGTTTATGTTTGACCTACAGGTTATCATTTTATGGGCCTGTTATTGTCTACCCTTGAATTACTACAGCATTGTATTAGGATTATCAAACATATTTGATTCTCAAATGTAGAATTCGAGATTCTCTTCCTTTGGTCCTACCAAAAAAAAAAGAAATCTTTCTTTTTTTCTTTGCTTAATGTATAGGAACAAGTCATCTGCCATTTCAAATTGAATCGAACCAATATGCGACCCTGACTCGCCCTCCCTGGACAAACTGTCATCAAGTAGCTTCCGATAGTAGTATGTGTTTGGTACTTTGTGTCTTGGTGTTAGGAAGTAGTCTAATAATGTTTACTGAACAAAAGTTAATATTGGTTTATCCATCTTGTAGTTTTTGTGCTGTCCAAACAGAAAATCCTTGTAAACTTTTTACGTTGCTTTGGATGTGCCTGGAGTACATGAACATTCTGAAGCATGTCTTTGTTAGAGAATGCTGTATTTAATTAGTCCCATTATCATGGTTCATTATAGACAATTTTCTTTCTTAAGTTTTCTTCATTCAAGAATACTCAGCTTTCATATCTGAATGATTTTCCATATTCTGTCCCTCGTAGTTTCAGACTTTAATCTGTCATTTCTTGAACTCGTTCAAAATCACTGACCCTTTTCTTTCCCTCACTTTGGCTTAATGGTTGAAGGTGTACACATGTGTTAGTGAATCTGTGCTTGCTCAGTTTATACCACATTCTACCCCGAAGTTTAAGTACTACAGGCATGAGGAGATTCCATATGCATTATATGCACGTCTGACAAACCAGATGACGAACTTGAAAGCAAAGGTGTGGTTTAATGCAATTTTTATTTTTTTCTGTGTGGTACTTGTGTAAGTGAAATGAGTAGTGGTAGTGGATTGTGTGGCCAAATTCTAAACAATTTGTTTTCTGCTTCTCAGCATGAACTGGCACTACATAGTTTGGATCTCAGTCCTTCTAGAACAGAATCCATTAGCAAAAAGATGATGAAGTTTTTCTTAGCTATAATCTACTGTTTGGATGAACTTGGAGTTTGGTTGGCTTCACAGGTACTAATCAATGTCCTATGGCTTGGATTTTCTCTAGTTATCCTTGGGACCGGGTAATAGAAATAAGTGGATTGCATATGATAAACAGGCTGCTTGGTCTTTTTCACGCAAAGAAGCCGACTTGTTTTCATGGGGAGGAACTGGATGTCTTGGGTGAGAAAACTGTTCGAAATTTTAGTTCTGAAGCCTACCAGGCATTTGCATCTTTTCTACCATCTGGTATGTATATTTAAGCTCCTATGGATATTGGTGTAATTTTTTCTTTATTTGTTGTTTTTTATATTATTCATTCTTTCCTTTTCTATACAAATTTCATTTCAGATCCAAAATGGACTATTGCTGATGATGTTACATATGATTTGGATAAGGGATTCCTAACTTCCAAAGTTGTCTGCCTCATCCATTTGCTTCTGGAATACAGGTGGACATGTCCTGAATGACCATTTATGATCGTAAACATATGTACAATGATTTGGAATTTTTAAGATCTAGATACTCTGCCATTTACATCAGTCACACACACACACACACAACATATTTATGTGTAAAGAATGTTCAGTTAAATTAGATTTTCTGCTTGCAGTTGATGCCTAAGATGTACTAAAATTCATATAATTTAAACCACAGGGGCTTAAAGGATTTGAGATGTATAATTTTTGTTCAAAGGGTCACAACAGCAGTTGTCATTGAAGCCTTATTGAGTAAGTTTCTTCCCAAACACAATGACTGGAAGACAAAGTATATAGCGGGAAATAACAGTGGGGTACAATCCCAAACCAGAAAAAAACAGAATGAGATTGTTGAAGAATTTCGTAATGGCAAGGTTTGGTACTTTCGTCCTTTCAGAATCACAATACTCTGTCCTTTACTAATTCTACTGTTTTTTTTTTTATGAGATTGTGCCTTGTTTGACCTTGATAATATATATGTTCCAGGTGAACATCATAGTTGCAACATCAATTCTTGAAGAGGGTTTAGATGTTCAAGGCTGCAATGTGGTTATTAGATTTGATCCTTCTTTCACTGTTTCTAGTTTCATACAGTCTGGAGGTCGTGCAAGGATGCTAAACTCTGATTATGTATTAATGGTGAAAAGGTAATTGTCCTACTTAACTTGATTTCAGATATGATCTTTGGTATCTATTTATTTGTATGAAGAGTGGCTTTGAAAAATTACTCCGAATTAAGCCTTCCCAACTTTCTCCTGGTGTCTTTCTTGAGGCCACTTAAACTTGTGACTGATATTGTTTTTCCAAGGAGTTTCAGATTCTAATTTCTTCTCTTGTGTATTCATATTAAACTTGATCATTTGTGCAAATTTTTTTAGGAACTGTGCCCAGTACATTGTCTAATATTTTGTTTTCTACAGTGGTGATCTGAAAACACAGTCTCGACTACAAAATTATCTTGCAAGTGGAGATATAATGAGAAAAGAGTCCTTAAGCCATTCTGCTCTTCCCAACACATCTCTGGAAATCGATTTGCAGGATGATCACGTTTATTATGTTCAAAGTACTGGGGCAAGCTTGACCCTTGGTTCCTCTATTGGATTGATGTACTTCTATTGCTCAAGGCTCCCTTCTGATGGGTTAGTTTAGCTGGACACTATATATTCTGATCCTGCTACTATTCTATTATTAATGTTGTATCTTTTACATTTATCTTTTCAGATATTTTAAACCTGCTCCAAGGTGGGACAAGGAGACCTGTACTCTACATCTTCCCAAGAGTTGTCCAATACCTGATGTTCATGTTGAAGGAAATGCCAAAATTCTGAAGCAGATTGCCTGCTTTGAAGCTTGCAAGCAACTGCACAAAATTGGTGCTTTAACAGATAATCTTGTTCCAGATATTGTTGAAGAAGAAGGCATACAAGACCTTGGTAACTCCTCTAAACTTCACTTTCCGATTTTGGTTGCAACTTAATAGTCTTATACCTATAAAACTACCAGTTTAGAACGTTTGATACTGCTCTTAAAAAATTCGATTTCTAGTGTTCTGAACATTTATGAGGTTTCTACCTTCTTTAATAAAATTGTAATTTCTTTTTGCAGGGCAGGAGCCTTATGATGATGACCAACCCAGTTATGTCCCAATTGAACTGGTCAATCCGTTAAGCTCAAATGATGCTAGTATATCGTATCATTGCTACTTGATTGAGCTGAATCAGACATTTGGATATGATTTTCCAGTTCATGATATTGTACTTGGTATGAGGAGTGAACTTGATTGCGATATTGCAAATATGCATATTGACTTGGAAGTCGGTAGGGGTATTTTAAAAGTAAACTTTAAGTATGTAGGAGAGATTCATCTGAGTTCGGACCAGGTAATTTTTTTATTTTTTGTTTTCTTCTCCATTGTTTTTCAGGATTTTATGATTGCATAAGACAAATTAATGTATTAAATTGTTTTTATGATTTTATTTCATAGGTACTTCTCTGCAGAAGGTTCCAAATCACACTTTTCCATATTCTCAAGGATCACAATTTGGATAAGTTGGAAGAAGTTTTAGATGGACCTTCTCTGGGAGGGAATGTTGGGGTTGATTATCTTTTGCTCCCGGGGACCAGAATACATCAGAGACCTGTAATTATTGATTGGAAATGTGTTACATCAGTGTTGTTTCCATGCAAATTATATTCCAAGGATCATGTAGATTGTTCTCTATCGAGTGGTTGTTCTCGTGTTGTATACACCAAAAATGGTGGAGTTTGTACATGCATGATCCAAAATTCCTTAGTCTATACCCCTCATAATGGTTCCATGTATTGTATCATTGGTTTGTTAGATGAGTTGGATGGGAACTCACTTCTCAGGCTCAGAGATGGCACAGCTCTTACCTACAAGAAGTACTATGAAGTAAAGTATGTGCTTCTGTCATACCTTGTGTATTGGCATGTTGTTGATGATCTTGAATTTTCTGAAAGAAAAGAACGTACCAAAGTGCACAAAAGTTACAGAGCTTCAAGAAATTTGAGATTATCTTATTACCTAGTTGTTTGTTAGTAACATAAATGTTTTTCTCTTATTGCAGGTATGGGATCAACTTGTGTTTTGATCAACAGTTGTTGCTGAAAGGGAGATGCATTTTCCAGGTACAAAACCATCTTCAAAGGTGCAGGCAACAGACAGAAAAAGGTTTGATATTCGTACTAATTGGAAACCCGTGGATTTTCTATGACTACAATCACTGAAGTTTTTTGAAATCTTTAGGCATGCATTGTGATTTTATAATGAGCACAAAAGTCTTACTAGATGACATAACATTTTAGTTTTGAAACCATAAGGGATACTAGGGGCTTTTATTCTCAATGAGAATAAAATGTTGCTCAATGTTTGTGCTGAAAGAAACATTTGTGTCCAAAATATCCTTTTCTGGTTCCTCATGCTTAGTTATGGTTGAATAATTACTATTGTGTTTTTTTTTGTGTGTTTGCAGAGTCGAGTCATGCATCTGTCGAGTTGCCACCTGAACTCTGCTCTATAATAATGTCACCTATATCAGTCAGCAGTTTATATTCACTCTCGTTTGTTCCTTCAATCATGCATCGCCTTGAATCTCTACTAGTCGCTGACAACTTGAAGAAGATAATTTTGGATAATTGCACGGAGCAGATAATTATTCCAACCATTAAGGTATTATACTATATTTTTTCTTTTATAATAGAAGATTTGTTTAATGAAAGTTTCTGAATCGAGAAGGTGCATTTCTTTATCCAGGAGCTCATCATAAAATTATTGCTATCGTTGGTTTCATTGTTCACAATTTTACATCTGCATTTGTGTTATTTGATATTTATATGTAGGTCTTGGAAGCTATTACAACAAAGAGATGCCAAGAGAATTTCCATTTGGAATCCCTCGAGGCTCTTGGAGATTCATATCTTAAATATGCTGCTAGCCAGCAGCTTTTCAAAAATAATCAAAATAACCATGAAGGCCTTCTTAGCATAAAGAAGGAGAAGATAGTTTCTAACGTTGCCCTTTGCAAGCTTGGATGTGACCACAAACTTCCGGTACACTTCTTTGTTGTAACTGCTCTTTTGTTTTGCGTCTTTATCCTCATAAACTGTTATGGAGGATGTTAGAAGGCTTTCCACAGCTTCCTTCATGACATTAAATTCATTTTGGCTCTATTTATGACTCATTTGCCGTTTTTTTCACATTGTAGGGCTTTATTCGTAACGAGTCTTTTGATCCAAAAAAGTGGATTATACCTGGAGATTATTCTGGAAGTTATTTACTAAATGAGGAATTCCTTTCTATTGAAAGGAAAATCTACATTAGGGAAAGAAGGAAGGTGAAAAGTAAGCACGTTGCTGATGTTGTTGAGGCACTAATTGGTGCATTTCTTAGCACAGGTGGTGAGAAAGCTGCTATGTATTTCATGAATTGGGTTGGTATAAAGGTGGATTTTGTCCATATGCCATATGACAGGCACTTCCAAGTGCAAGCAGAGAAGCTTGTAAATGTCAGACATTTAGAGTCCCTACTAAATTATTCATTCCGTGATTCTTCTCTTCTAGTGGAAGCACTAACGCATGGTTCGTACATGCTTCCTGAAATTCCGGGATGTTATCAGGTACTTCAGTTATATCATGCATGTCAAGAGCATGTATTTGTATGCCAACCTCCTTATACGTTATATGATAACACTTTCAGTGTGTTGTGCAGCGGTTGGAATTTCTTGGAGATGCGGTGTTAGATTATCTTATCACTGTTTATTTGTACAATAAGTATCCTGGGATGTCACCTGGATTTTTAACTGATATGAGATCCGCTTCTGTGAACAACGACTGTTATGCGTGCTCTACTATGAAGGCTGGATTGCACAAGCATATTCTGCATGCTTCACACAAACTCCATAAGGATATAAATTACACATTTGAAAACTTTGAGAGGTTATCTACAGAGTCTACTTTTGGGTGGGAATCTGAGACATCTTTCCCCAAGGTTAGTCTATAATGCTTCCCATGCTCATACACTGTCCCCGTTTCCCTCTTAGTCAACAAGAGAAAAGAACAGCTTTTTCCCTCTATGTTGTAAACAATTTCTTGTGACCTTACATGACATTAAACTTCTTATAGTAGGCCTGGGACTGGAAACATGACCTAGACGTTTTGGTAGAGATGGGAGAATATTCGGTTTCAGCTTGGGCTGCTGATCTCTTTTTCTTAACTGCCTGTCCCATTGCTTCTTTCTCTTACCTCGTGTAAAACAGCTACATGCTTCCTTATCAGTTTCTGTGGTTCATGTTACATCTGGACTATCTGATGGCTTTATTGACTTAACTGAATCTGCTTTATTGGTGCATCATGATCAAGTACTCGGAGATATACTGATGCTCTCATAAATGTTTCCCTTTGTATGTGACAGGTACTTGGAGATATTATTGAGTCTCTAGCTGGAGCAATTTTTGTTGATTCCGGATATGATAAGAACATAGTCTTTCAAAGTATACGTCCTCTCTTAGAGCCCTTGGTTACTCCAGAAACTTTGAGGCTCCATCCTGTAAGAGAGTTGAATGAGCATTGCCAAAAAATGCATTATAGTTTGAAGAAACCCATCAAGTCTTCCCAAAATGGCATGACTACCATTACAATAGAGGTTGAAGCTAACGGAGTCACCTACAAGCATACATCGGAATCTTCCAATAAGAACATGGCCAAAAAATTAGCTAGCAAGGAAGTTTTGAGGTCTTTGAAAGAAACTCATCTGAAATGAACTATGGGAGGGACCGAACAAGTATTAAGGGCTTGCGAGAAATTAGAATGTGTTTATGGTCTTGAAATAGTCAACCTTTGGAGAACCACAGCTGTAGTGACCGGGTTAAGCTATGATGGTTTTTCTTTCGGGTTTGGTGTTGTAAATGCCAAATAGTGAAAGCTGATGTGTATGGATTGGTGGAGTAAAGTACATGCAGTCCAGGAAAAATGGTTTATCCAAGTAAATGAGTGTCACTTCACTCCGTTTCATTATTCATATAAATCTTCGAATGCGCCACCCTCACACATCTAATATTCAGCACAGAATTGAAGCCTTTCGATAATCAAAAGATAAACGAGGTGAGGTATGTTTTGCTTCGTTTTATTGCACTGGAACTGCATGTTGTTCTGAAACAAGTTTTCTTGGGCGCATTCATATATTATTTTTGATGAAACACTTTCCCAACGTACTTCTGAATTAATTGCTGTTCTAGTGTACTGTTGCCAGTTTGACAATGTACAATGGACTTCAACCTACCGACTGCTTGATTCTTCTGGCAAGTAGGCCAACAAAACCAATTATCAAGTACGTTTGCATTCAATATCACATTACTCTTTCGAATTCTAAGGAAAACTTTTATGATTTTAAAATGAACTGGCAAGGCAGCAGATGGGAGGTTGGCAAACTGCCCTACAAGAAACACAAAAGAATTGAGGGTTCCTCATCTTCAAATTGAATACATGTATGTACGTCACAAGCTAGTTCAGCTAGTCATCTATGCGGTTTCTGTCTTTATATAGTTCGCATATATAATCACTTATGCTGGCTGTTCAGATCTTCAAATCAAAAGAGTCATGATGCCTTCTTCTTTCCAAACAGTAAGCTCATGGAATAAGTGTTGCCCTTCTGTGCAGCTGCTTCAACTCGATTTCCACCAATCTAGAAATTGTTTAAACCAACAACTCCAAATTAGTGGTTAAAAATACAGGCAAACGACAGAAGGCAAAAGGTAAACTGATGCTAATCACAAGTAAACTCCAAATTAGTGTTAAAAGAAGCCAGTTAGGACCCTCTGGTTAACTCTAAAAAAATTAAACCAGAGAGAAATTTCTAACAAATAAAAGTAGCTAATATGCTTTTGATCCAGACTCCAAAACATGTAATTTTAGCATGTTCAAGCAAGGTTTAACCAGATACTATTAATTTGACCACACAGAAAATACCTTGTCCATGAGCCAATAACCAATAGTTGGCATGTACTGCACCAAGTACATTACAGCCAGCACAGGCTGCCAGTAGATAATCAAAAATAAACAAGCATAATTAGGATAAGATAAAGGTAGTATGACAAACCAGTTTCATGCTTTACTAGACACAAAATAACAAAGATGACCTTAGTGTTTTCTTGACTCGTAGAAGTTACTTTAGTCATGGTTATTAAGGGAAATTAGACAATTTGTCATAATAAAGTTGAAAACCTACACTATGTCATTTTAGGCTTGAAGCATGGCTTGTTTGGCAAGAGACTACAATGAGATAACAGTATGCATTTTCATTTCATCACCATATAGGCCAGGCCTCAACTGTTATCTTGGTAGCTATAAGCCTATACCAATAATGGGCGGCAATAATAATAGAATACTGATACCTGGTACGATATCCAAACTTCCTTCAGACCATGGGTTGCAGCAACTATCGTCAACTCTGCACACCTTTTTGATGACACACGCTTCTGTAAAACAGAAAAGTAAAAAGTGAAGAGAAATGAGAAGCTTGAAGGTAACATACACAACCAGATTGAGTAACAGATATTACCTACCATTAGGGAAGAGCGCAAATAGGAATATATACATATACATAAGTATAAAAATGCTATACAGGAGGAAATAATCCTGCATGAATTCACAATTTGGTGTTTTCAATACAGAGGGTGGGTGTGGGAGGCCTGGGGGTTCTCCTGGTGTTGCCCGTAGAGGGAGTATGAGGACAATGTCGTAAACATGTTTGTAAATACCATATATACAAAAGATCAATGTAAGGAGATAACCTCAGACGAAACTTTATTTTCTGAGCTTGCTGTTCCAGAACCAATTGATGTCTCTATTGGCCCGGGACATACAACGGTCACACTGATTCCTTTCTGATATAGCTGCACTCATGAAAGATGAACTAACACCATTAGTAGAAAATGGAAATCACAAGTTGCAGTTATTTTTACAGTTGCATTTTGTTTTATACACAGACCACTACTTCTGGTGTCTTTACATTTATTTAGGCAAGTCTGAATAAAAATGGAGTTGTTTCAAGATTTTCCACTCTCAGCAGACACTTGCAACATTCTAAAGTTTCCCATTTTTACCATTTCATTTCTTTGCTGAAAATCCGTGCAGTGTTTACTGTCACAACTGATCCATCCTAAGAGACAAAGCATGGCCATTTAGCTCACACATATAAAAGGCTGATCCTAGCATTACCATGATCTAGGTTCCCTATGGTTTTATAACTTTCCATTCGCATAGTGCAGCATATATAAGTCATAAAACACAAATCGCAGCAATACACTCAAGGAATTTATGATTTTTACCTCGGAGCGCAAGGAGTGAAAGTACCCATTTAATGCGTGTTTAGAGGCAGAGTATATGGCCTGACCTGGTGCAGGCGTCTTTCCTGCAGCACTGCTCATCTGCAAGTAATTTAAGCATACAATACAAGAGCTAACAAGAGTGAAGGACAGTAATGGAAAGCAGACAGAACTTTGACACAATAAGAGAACATGCCTAGAAATTAGCACCAACAAAACTAAGAGCCTAATGATGGAAATGACAAATCCTATCAACCTATGTCTGGTTAGTCAACTTAGCTGGCACAGTCTTGGAAATTTCACATATTCATGTAAGTCATGTGCATTATCAGTATATTATTTTAGGATAAAATGATCTATGCATAAGGTGCCTTACTAAATGACATGGCGTACTGAAGATATTGAAAATTCATCCAATATTTTGTTTTCAATGTAATTAGGCAGAGAAGTTACATATAACATCATTTCCACATACCACAACAAAATGTCCCTTGCCCCGTCTCAGCATTGAAGGTGCTAGTAACCGTGTCAGGGTTATTGTCCCAAGAACATTGACATTAAATGTCACCTACATGCAAGAAAAAGTAAACAGGATCACTTTGGCGAAGAAGCATTTCTTATTCAAAGTAAAGAAAGGAAGGTAGCATATGACCACTGACTCATGGGAGCTAGTAATTTTCTTATAGAGATATCTAGCATTAAATGACTCATATCATACCTTCAGACTCTCCTCAGTAACATCCAAAGCTGTAGTTTTCTGCATAGAACCAAAAGAAAATACATTACTGAATTAATCCAATGGCGTTATCTTAAAAAAAAACACACTTGGCATCTTAATGATCAATCGCAGAATCAGGCCCAAAAAGGTGATATGGCAGGCCAGAAAAGTAGTGCTGTTTTGCTTTTGGCAAAGCCAAGTATTCAACAAGCAGGGGGGAGGTAAGGTTTTAACTTTTCATCCTGTCTAACTTTCCCCAGCTAGTGAGGAGCATATTGTGTATTCATTATGTAAAGAATTAGCCTCTCTTTTCTCCTATCGTAAACACAACCACTCCCACATAAAACAATTACTAGTAGTTGATTCATAAATTAAAAATTTCCACCGTCACAGCTTAGGAATTGCTGACTTACAGGACGCTCAACAGCTGCATTGTGGATCATATAATCAACACCAGCATTAAGAAAGAAGGACTCTGCTTTATCTACAGCATCCCTGAGACAATCTTCACCAGATGCCAAATCCAATGGCAAAACCTTGACGCCATCAGGTGCATGCTTACCTGGTCATGCTAACCAAATTTAGAGTGAGGAGAGGTGCATTATAATATATAATGGTACGCATCGAGCTTGCAGATAAAGAAGAGACCAGTGAGTTGTTTCTTGACTCGCTCCAATTCAGCTTCATTACGGGCAGACAGAATGAGCTTAGCCCCCAAGCTGGCAAGTTGCTTAGCAAGGACCTCCCCTGCAGCCCACCGTGAGCGAGGGAAAAGTGAGATAGTTTATGAATGGCAATGACGAACGAGGGGAACAAATTCAGCAAGAACATTTGATTCACGCAATCAAGACCATACTGAAGATAAAAGACTCAGAATAAGCCATCATTGTTATGAGACAGGATTTCTCTAAGAAGAATCAAAATCTAATTACTATGCAGAAGGCACTGGAGAGTAGAAAAGTAAACAGTTATGTTGCTACAACAGCTGGCTATACTTTTGTAAGGAAACATTGGGCATCATCTTTGTTGATTGGGATTGGGAGTAAATACTAAGGACAAGAAGACCAAGGCGAAAATAACAAAGACAATCACGAGAGAACAAGGAAAGGGAAGCATAGGCAATTCTTGCTGGAAATTAACAAGCAAGAGAAGAGAAAAGATACCGATTCCACGGCTAGCACCGGTAATCCAGACAACCTGATGGAATAAATGATTACAAAGAAAATCAAAACGAACTAACTAGTCAGTCATAGTCATGTGCAGAAATACTCGGAAAAACAGGTAAAAGACATGGAAATGGACTTGCTCTGTCTTCAATTTGGTCGCGCTTGACACGTTTGGAGATCAAAGTAAAATCCCCTGCATAGACAAACGGATACCATCAGCTGGCTGCTGCGAAATCAATTATTACTCTAGCTAGCTGCTGTGAAGCTTGAGAATTGGACCAATTACCATCGGCTGTCGCAAATTTGACCGACACAAAGAGCAAGACAAGTAGCAGAGACACAAAAATGAACATCACCACCATCTTCTTCGAGTCTCTCTGATCACGCTTCAGTTCCACTTCCACCACTGGTCGAAGAAGTTGTCGAGGAAGTTGTCGAAGAAGTTGTCTTGTTTCTTTCAGCTGGGAATTGGAATAAACGTCTCAAAAAGGGTCCCATATTTTTGCCCTTTTATTAAGGCCCATTACGGAAATGTTGGGTCATGTGGCTTTCGCTTGGCCCAAACCAAGCCCATACACTTGTTGCCCTCTCCTTGCCATTTTCTCTCTCTAGAGAAAGAGAAAGAGAAAGAGTATAGCCGCGTCGGATATTGTTTGTTGTATCATCAGTGATTCAGTAGGCGGCAGGCGGCGACTACCCTTAGCAGCTTAGCAGCCTAGCATCAAGAAAGAGGCGCGCGTATAGTGAAAGAGGTCGATGGCGGCGACAGCGAGGAACGTGCTTCTCAAGTACCTGAGAGTGGCGGCGGCCCCGTCGAACCCTAGGTCCGCCGCCCCTCTCTTCCTCTCCCCCTTCCACGCCATCCGCGCCCGTCTCTTCTCGGAGGAGGTCAGGGGCACTTTCCTCGACAAATCTGAGGTCACCGATCGCGTCATCTCCGTCGTCAAGAACTTCCAGAAAGTCGATCCTTCCAAGGTACCACTCTCAACCGACAACCTCTCATTTTCCCTCAATGTTTCTGCGACTTGAACCGTTTGTTCTTTGCCTTTGAACTTTCGAGAGAAGTATGATAATTGCAACAAAAAGGGTCAACATTTCCATGGAGTTTTGGTATTCATATATTTTAGATGTACAAACTAACTAGAGTTTTGGTATTCATATGTTTTGTTATTTATGATTCACGTATTCGTAAGCATTGTTGGTCTTTGTTCCTTGATTGCAACGGTGCTTGTGTACTGTATGTATTCCTCCATTTTGCTTTTATATCAGTTTCTATATGAGATTACGGTCCTAGCTATTATATTGTGGCCCTTCTTGTTTTTGCCCGAATTGGCTATGATGTTGAGGCCTATGCGCTGCGTGTACCAAACTCCAATAGAGAGTAGAATTCAGTGCTGGGATTTGAGATTCCAAAAAATTTATCTATACGTGGTTGTTGAGGTGTCCAAGCTCTGCCCTTTTTCATATTTCCTTACTATTCATGTAAGTCCATTTACCTCCAACAAATCCATGCACATGTTAATTTGTTACGCGCTTCATCTCGAACTCAAATTTCGATGACCTAGTGCTCTTGCTATGGGATAATATCGAGAAAAAGGAATGTTCATTCTTTGACTCATTCACTTCAGAGTTTCTGTGATCAAGTTGATTTCCAGAATGTTCATTGGTTCGAAATTGCTGTCACAGATATACTTTTCGTTCTAGTTTCTGTAAACTAATCTCTGATGCTTTACTCTTTCTTTTTTCTTTGGTAGGTTACCCCAAGTGCTAATTTCCAGAGTGATCTTGGATTAGATAGTTTGGATGCGGTGGAGGTTGTGATGGCACTTGAAGAGGAGTTTGGGTTTGAGATCCCTGATAATGAAGCTGACAAGATCAACTCAATTGCTCTTGCTGTGGACTTTATTTCTTCTCACCCTCAGGCAAAATAAGGGAAAGGCATGAGGCTCCACTTTTAGCTTTCTTGTATTTCTGCAAGGAATAGCTGTCAGTAGAACTTTTGGATTGTCGTCTGTTTTTCCCCATTTCCTGTTCCAAGGGCTGTATTTTGGTATGTGCTCAGACTTGAGTCCTGCGTAGCCAGCTTATGTTAACTGCGTTAAAGTTATTGTTTGATTGGATGCTTTGTTTAAATAAAAAGTGATTTAGTCTATTGCTTATGGCAATCTCGATGTTATACTCTAGGTGTTGGAAATGTTACTTACATTATTTGAGGAGCTTTAGGGTTTTACTATTTGGATATTATAGTTGCCGTCTTGTGTTTCGAAGTTCAGATAGCTTGAGTCTAGTACTAAACAAAGAAAGGGAGACCCAAAACGGATGGTGAAGTCTTTGCTATTGATGTTAAATAGCTTAGTGTCTTTATTCACCTTTCAATTATCTCATGCTCATAGGGCCCCTCTTTGTTTCCACATAGAAAATTCTCTTCTCGAGTATTGACTCGTACTGGCTTGGGAGAAGACTTTGAAAGTATCTTCAATGACGCAGGTCAACATTCCATACCGAAGACCCCAAGTCTTCTGTAATCTACAGATTGCCCTTCCCTTTTGATAACATTTACAGCTACACATTCCGCAGATGGATGACTAATATAAAGTTGAAATAAGTCAAGTCGAGCATGGAAAATGTTTTCGGTTAAAAACTTGAAGCATAACTAGTAACACTTTTTTTTTCCCCCTTTGAGAGTCCTCTTAATTAATTGGTTAGTTGGTTAACTTTAACTGAAATTGAAATGGCAACTCACTTTTAAGGTTGGTATTATGAGCAACTAAGTTTAGCACAGGAATCAAATATTGTTCCCTAGACTAGATCAGTGTATAAATTGGGTAATTCTGAAGAAGACCCAAGACCTGCTTTTGCTGCGACTTTTTTGTCTGTATTATGAATGAATTTGTAATTGTGCAGGCCCACACAGAACCTCGAATAATCAATCAGTCGCATTATCTATGACGGAGAAAAAATAAGAGACAAATAATGTTGGAAGACTTGAATCCCTTACATTTAATTGGGTAAGCAACGTTTCACTCAGCTGTGATTGGTTCAAAATACAAAGTCAAACACCAGAGATGCCCCAAAACACAAGCGGAAAAAAGCACAAGCAAGAAATAAAGAAAGAAGTAACCCAAATCCGACGGCAGTGGCAGTGCCGAGTCTGCAGTCACAGTGGCTGCTCTTCGGACCCCACCTCCAACATTAACATTAACATTAACATTAACATTAACATTAACGTTAACAGTAACATTCACATTCACATCAAACAAACGTATTCCATTTTCATATATTCAAAGTCATCGTCCATTTCCAAGTTTCTTCCACATTTCCAAAGGGCATTACCGAAATTAGATGGCAAACCTTGGGCAACCTTTTTGCTTCCACTATATATATGTAACCCAAAAGACGAACGCTTTCTCCTAAGCTCAAGCCTCCCTCCACTGAAATGGCGAAGCTCCCTGTTAAGCTCAGTTGGAGGAGTCAAGAGCTCTTGTTTCTAGTAGCACTCTTCTTGCTGTCCTTCTGCTTTCGTTCTTCTCTTTCCGACATCATTTTTGAAGAGCGGTTTGAAGGTACCCTTTCTTTCTTCCTTTTGCTTTGCTTTGTGTACTTTTACTTATGATTTGGTTTGGTTTGGTTTGGTTTGGTTGCTGAATGAACACTGAGAGTTGAGAAAGACCACAAGTTTTAAGGAGAAAACAGACATCCTCCTTCAATTTCAGTTTTTTTTTTTCGACGCCACATGGATAACGGTAAAAAAAAAAAACAGTTATTGATGATGGTTAAGCCTGGTAACACCCAACTAATTTTTGTACAGTTAGCTTGCTGGTTGGGGTGTGTAATATGTGTGTGTGAAGTTGTGATCTGGGATGTGTCCCATTACTTGAACTAGTCATAATGAAGTTTGATTTGTTGATCGATTGGTTCGTTTGGGTTAGATGGGTGGCAACGCCGTTGGGTGAAATCCGACTGGAAAAGCAGTGAAGGTAAAGCAGGTTCTTTTAAACATGCAGCTGGAAAGTGGCCCGGTGACCCTGATGATAAAGGTATCTATCTCTTCTTTCACTGCTTAGTCATCATTGCTGTTATATGTCTAATAACTCAAGAATCCTTATTCAAATTTTATCTGTTGATGAATTCGACCTCCGTGTTATAAAGTCCTAGTAGCATTTTATTGTCCTGATGGATGCAACAGCAGCAGCTGCTGCTTTATTACTTGACAGTCAAGGTAGTTAAATTTCTGGATCATTACTCACCGTGTACGAAATCTTGCAGGAATTCAGACATCTAATGACGCCAAACATTTTGCCATATCTGCAAAGATACCAGAGTTTAGCAACAAGAACAGGACGTTGGTCCTTCAATACTCTATAAGGTTTGAGCAGGAAATTGAATGCGGTGGCGGTTACATAAAGCTTATGTCTGGCTTTGTTAATCAGAAGAAATTCAGCGGGGATACTCCATACAGGTTAGAATTCTCAAGAGTTTCTGTTTTCCAGGTTCTTCTCTTCAACCAGCAATGGCTCTGTCATTGCAACCTGTTGGTAATATTAATTCTATTCTACTTATTGCATCTCCTGTTTTTCATCCTTGCTTAATGCTGAACTTTGTTTGTGTAGCATAATGTTCGGACCAGATATATGTGGCACGGATACAAAGAAGCTTCATGTTATACTCTCCTACCAAGGCCAGAATTACCCAATCAAGAAGGATCTACAATGTGAAACTGACAAGCTGACTCATTTCTACACATTCATTCTTAGGCCTGATGCAACTTATAGTATCTTAGTTGATAACAGAGAAAGGGACTCTGGAAGCATGTACACAGATTGGGATATTCTTCCTCCAAGAAAAATTAAAGATGTTCATGCAAAGAAGGTAGATTGAAATTCTTTTGCAGAAGGGTTTTGATGATGATTTCAAAGCTCGGCAAATCTTATGACTGAACTTTTCCTCGAGTTAATGAAGCTTTAAGATTTAAATCCCTTTTTTAAAAACTAAAAATTTAAAATTTTCCATCTCAAAGCCAGAAGACTGGGACCTCAGAGAATACATTTTTGATCCTGAAGACGTCAAACCTGAGGTAATTTGGAACTTTTGACTTTTATCTTCCTGATGCTTGTCTCTGTGACTTATCATTATAGTGAATATATTATGTCTTACTGTGCTGACGCATATCTTGGCATTACAGGGATATGATTCAATTCCAAGAGAAATTCCAGATCCAAATGCTAAACAGGTTAGTGGATTGCTTATGGAGTGGTGGTATAACATAGCTACACGTTCAGTATCTTTTTGGTCTTTTGATGTTGGACAACTATAAAACCCTTCGATTTGTAATTGAACCATGAAAAGGATGCTGTGATATGGCCCATCATCTTTCTTGTCCTTAGTTTGGTTTTCAGAAATGTCCTGGATTGATGCATACATATAGAAAGATATGAAATGTAATGAAGACATTTCATGTTTCCTGTCTGATTAGCCTAATGACTGGGATGAAGAAGAGAAAGGTTTGTGGAGAGCTCCAAAGATACCAAATCCGGCTTACAGAGGACCATGGAAACAAAAGGTAGGTAGTGTAGGCTAATTAAACTTTTCTGATGTACCAAATAAAACCAAATGGTAATTCTCTGTTGCACTTTCTAACCAGCATAACTTCTTTTGATATGCCAGAAAATCAAGAACCCAAATTATAAAGGGAAATGGAAGACTCCTTGGATTGATAACCCAGGTAACTTTAAGTAATACACTGGCTCTTAATAATTACAAGTGCAGGCCCAGAAAAAAACATATGTTGAGTTTCCTTTTCTCCTCCTCCTATGCAGAGTTTGAAGACGACCCTGATCTTTATGTGCTTAAGCCAATTAAGTATGTGGGTTTCGAAGTTTGGCAGGTAGGATATTACGATTTGCTAATCTATGGATGGTATGATCATTGGTTGATGATGTTAACGGGGTGAAATGATTACAAAACAGGTAAAGGCTGGTTCAGTTTTCGACAATGTTTTAATCTGCGATGATCCTGACTATGCCAAACAAGTTGTCGAGGAAGTCTTCGCGAATAGAGAGGTAAGCCTCATTTGACTGTGACTGGTATTTCCGAGTTCATTGGCAGCTCAGCATGTTCACTTTTATTTCCGCATATCAGGCTGAAAAGGATGCCTTTGAAGAAGCAGAAAAGAAGAGGAAAGCACAAGAGGAAGAGGTTCTTGTCTTTAACAATCGTGTTATTAAAAAATTCGGTCATGCTTGATTGATTTCATTCATAAGTAGATTGAGTTTCTACTGTGCAGGAAGCTCAAAGAGCGAGAGAAGACGGTGAAAGGAGGAGACGAGAAAGAGGTCATGATCGACGCCGAGACAGGCATAGAGACAGATACAGGAAGGTGTGTTTGAATCCTTTTCATTAACTGCAACAATTTTCATCTTGTATATAGGTGTTTATATGATCACTGTTGCTATAAAAGTCATTCAACCTCCCCTCATGAGTTGGCCATCTTGTTGAGCAGTGAAGCATGTTTAGAACTACTCTCACCTCCCTTCCAACCAAATAAGCATTAAAAAATAGTTCTTATTATACTTTTTTCTTCATTTCTGTTTAATGTAGTGATTCCTTTTGTGGCTATTTCTGAACTATAAGCTTCTTTGGGTTCTTTGCCCTTCCAAATCCTTGCGAAGGCGATGAATTAATTGGACATTTCTTCGGAACTTTTAGTGGTCGGTTGAAGTTGATTCGATATTTGAGTTCGATGATTAAGTTCTGAATTGAGTTCTTTTCTGTCCTGCTGCATCTAACTTGGGATGTTTTGTCTTGCAGCGCCGTGATTGGGATGATTATGATCATGTAAGCATTCAAATTCAATCATGCTCTTTTTACTCCATATAAACCCGAAATCTTATTGTATCTTGTCACAACTACAAATCTTTCTTGAAACATGAGGTCATATATCCGCAATGCAGCACCTGCTTATTACAGTACAGAAGTAACAGAAACAACGAGGACCTTTCTAATTTTCTAATGTATTGGTATCTACTGCAGGATGAGCTGTGATTGGGTCTCCGGGCTCAGCACGTGGTTTCGTTTCCATCGGGTCCGTTTCTGTATTCCTCCGGTCCTCGTGGCTTCGTTTCCAAGAGATCCACAGTTATTAGACCCAAAAAAGGATCAAAGAGTTTACATCGTTTTTGATGTTTTCATTTGCTTGTGCTTGTCTCTGTATCTTTGTTCCTCAAAGTATGCATGGATTTTGCATAAATTATCCTTCCACGTGATTGTAAAACTGGAACCAATATTCCTTGAATAAGTAGCGCCTACCCGCCCTGCATCCCTAGCTTTTTTGGTTGTCTGGTTTATTATTATTTTTTTTTGCTTTCTATTTCTGTAGCTACGAAGTTCAAACTTTGGGATAGAATAAGAAATGCAGCATGAATTGGTCTGTCATAGATAGTAATAGAGATGCAGCATACATACCACTTCATGCAGCTACCAACATTGATTAATACTTTCTAAGCACAGCTAACAAAATCATCGGTGCCATTTGTAACTTTGTTATACAAGTGCTTCAACAAGTGTCAATAAGCATGCTAATGAAAGCTTAAAAGACCTATAACACAAATCCCAAAATCTTCACCAATCCAACCTTTCATTCTCTGTTCGAAATTACAACAATCACCAAGAATTTACAACCCTCATGATGGTTCCCATGGGATTACGCATACAATTAAAAAGGTCAAACCTAAAATGTCATCACTTCAGGTGACGCCATCTCTCTTTCAAAGAAATGAGCAATCAAACTATCTTCTTCGCACAGAACTTGGTCCGCGCTGAACTGCAGCTGGCTGCTGCGCTTGACCCCCAGGCTGACCAGCTCCTTCCTCTGCCATGTTCATTGCTTGGGTTATGGCATTCATGACAATCAGCCCAAGAGGGATCAGGTACATCCACTGATATACAACAGTACATTCAGGTCAACAAGTAAATCAAGTTTCTTTTGGTTTTCCGTCATAAATCAGTAAGAGAAATCAATGGAGGGGAAAGATAGAGACAATCAGTTCTCTTAATACTCACATATTTAGCCCAAAAAGACCTTTCTGGCGGTGGTACAACTTCACCTTCTCCCACCTCACCTCCAAGAATGTCCTCAGCAAACACTGGAGCTCTGTGAAAGCACAAAGTAACGAGATATTAACTTTTAGGCACTTCAGGTAGACCTTTCATATCAGCATCATGATTAAACTGTAGATAGAAGCAGCATTTAACTTTACGCAGTCTGATCAAATATGAATCATCTGAAACCAACACAACTGATAGCACAGGTATTCCTTTAGATTATCTGATTCACCTTTTTCTATGAACAATGTTGAGAATTTGGAAATAATGAAGAAAGAACAACTGTAAAAGCATTTACCTTGGTGCCTGCTCAGTATTCTTCAAAACTGTGTGCGAGTTGAAAGACCACTTTCCAGGCTGAAAAATACAGATAAAGAAAAGGCATTGGAACAAGGTCATCTCACTGAACAAAACTCTTTTTCCATCCTCGAGAACCCTCAATGGTTATTCACAGAAAGAGTGGTTACTCTCACATGGTCAGTGACAGTATGTTACGGCCAGCCTAAAAATACATAAATACACCAATATGCGAATCATGCCTACTGGAGATGCAATTGCCAAGAAGTAAAAGAATAAATAACCAAATAGATAAACAAGGGCATACGCAGTTTCTTGACAAAACTGATGGACCCCAACTTACAAGTTTCATTTGCCGAGGATACGGGCATGCACCAGGCGAACCATAATTGACTGCCAATATATTAGTCCCATCCTGCAAAAACAAATGAATCAATGATAAATTGCATGTGAAGTGAGGACAAAGCAGTGAAAATCTGTCAACAATGTGGATTTATTTAACAGTAGAATCAAATATGTAATCTGAAACATCAAAGTTATTGGCCTGTATTGACTGATCACTAGAGCTTCATTATATATGAAAAGAAAAATCCTAATACCAGAGACAGATTAAGTTATAAGAAGGTATCTCATACAGTACAAGCTTCGAAGCTTTACAAAGTAGAGATTTACCGTGTGTATAACAAAATGCTCATCCAAACCATCCCGTGGAAGACATCTCTGCATAGGAAGAAGGACTGTTAGTAATCCTGGAGGAGTAGTCTTCACATTTGAATCGAACATAAGTAACATATTGAGCTAAGATGATGCAACAAACAAACATGATAGCTCAACATCCTTAACAGAGGGCGCTTAAGACTTGCCGCTTTTACAGACGAAATAACATAATCCTTTCCCGGAGGATTCACAGCACTGGAAGGCAATCTAATCCTGTAGAAGTCATCTTCTTTCAGTAGCAGCTGCAAGAACAGCACCAACATTTCAAATTAAGAAAGAAGGCACAGTCGAAATGGTAAAAGCAAAAAGCACAAAGTTTACAAGAGAGCAAGTTTACTTCAAACTTCTCCTTCTCCTCTTCAGTAAAAGCATTCCTCGAAAATCGAAGCTTGGTGAGAGTCTGTAACCAATAAAACGTTGTCATATTTTGCTGTATCTTAGAGTTAGTTACTAGAATTAGAAAGTGAAACACAAAATTTTCTCGGAAGCGAATAAAAAAAAACCAAGTTCAAATTCACGAATTACGATCTCAAACCACCGATAACTCCATCTAACAAACAACCAAAAACCACTGCAAAACCTGAAATTGTTCATTTTTTTTCGTTTCTTTTTATGAGCAACCAAATCACAGAAGAAGAAGAAGAAGAAGAAGAAGAATAACCTGACCGCCGTGGTTCCATGTCTTCAGGCGAGCAGTGAAGGTGCCGGCGGGGGCAAAATCAGAGTCGCCAAAGGCGTGAAGGAGCGGGAACTGGATCTTAGAATCCAAATCCGGATCGGAAAACCTCCTCCGGGCCGCTGCAGGTGGTGGAGAAGGGGAGGATCGTGTGGATGTGAGATCAGGAGGCTTAGTGTGCAGCCCTCCTTCCAGACCGAACTCCTCGTCGTCGATTAACAGCTCGTCGGATTGAAAAGCTCCCGCTGCTGAAATACACAACAGCAAGGCGGAGAAGCCCAAGACCGCCACCAATCGAGACGCAGCCATGGTTGCTTTGCTTTGCCTTTGCTTTGCTTTCACTGAATGGACTGAGAGCCAATAGACTAATAGCCAATGGACTGCAGGCCGCAGGTGAACTTAAATGGGATGGGCCCCAAATGATGAAACGACGATGAGATGTTTGGGCCCATTGGGCCCTTCCGCGAGGGCATATGAGCAAAATAAACAAACAGGCTAGGGGATTAAAAATGCAGCAAAGCACGCACGCAACACAAATACAAAAATCTCCTGAGTCCTCTCGTCTGTGGTAATCTAGGGTTTTGGTTTTCCCCCAAAATTCTGTGAGAGCAAAGGCAAGTGAATTGTCTGGTAGACGAGACGGCGAGCATCGTGCGCAGGAGGAGGAGGCAGAGCCATGGACGCGCTGAGGAAGCAGCTGGACCAGCTCATGGGGGCCAACCGCAACGGCGACGTTCGGGAGGTCAACCGCAAGTACTACGATCGCGATGTTTGTCGCCTCTACTTGGTCGGCCTCTGTCCCCACGAGCTTTTCCAGTTAACGGTAATTTCACATCCTTCCAACTCTTTAGGGTTCCGTTCGTTCGTTCGTTCGTTCGTTCATTCATTCAAATAGCTAAATTATTTGATTGGGTTTGGGTTTTTTCAGAAAATGGATATGGGTCCGTGCCCTAAGGTCCACTCGTTGCAGCTCAGAAAAGAGTATCCTTTTGTTTAGTTTTACACAATTAGCAATTGCTTGCTTGCTGGCTTGCTTGCATGATTCTCATGGAAATTGGATGACTGTTAGTTGCCTGCATACATTCAAGAAAGAGAAAGAATACACATGATGTTTGGGCTTAACACTTGTTGTTAGATACAAGGAAGCGAAAGAGAAAGGGATAGATAACTATGACAGAGACCTGGAGGATGTGATAGATAGGCTCATTGTTGAGTGCGATAGGAAAATTTCTAGAGCTCTTAAGCGCCTTGAGGATGATGATGCCAAGGCTGCTATTGCCATTTCCGTCTCTGAGGTCACTCTGGTCAGATTCAATCTTCTTCTTCTTCTTCTTCTTTTTCATTGATTTCGCTGTTAAATTGCCTCTTTGCTGATTCCTTGTGCAATTCCAGACGCCAGACATAATTGAGTTGTCAAAGCAGATCAAGGAGAAGCTCAAAGAAGTTGATCTATATGGTAACCTTTACATAACTGCTCTCAACCTTTTTGCTCAAAGTTTGCTCCCTTACAAGCCCTTCTCTTCTCGTATACGGAATTTGTTTTCTCATCCATACTGTTTGATGTGAATTCTCTAGATCTCGAAGGCAAGACAGACCTTAAGATTCGGGCTCAAGAGATACTGGAAGAACTCAGAGCCCAGAGAGCAGATAAACAGGTACACGATATCTTTTTATGCAACCTGGAAAAGTACACAGAGAGTATCTTTTTGACTTGTTCACAATTTTCTCAGCACTAACATATCTTTCTGGTTTTTGGTTAATAGTCAATGCTTCTTCTCGATGCTTTCAATAAGGATAGGGCATCTTTACCTCAACCCCTGCCAAACCCACCACCTTTGGCGCCCTTGCCTGTTGTAGTTCCTGATGCTCGAACGCAGGAAATGATTAATGAAAAGTTGAAGAAGGCAGAGGACCTTGGTAAGTTATTATTTGGATTCTTAACTGTAAAGCAGTTTACTAATTGAGAATATGTTTCCCTCAACTGAGTTCGGAGTAAGGCTTTCTGTTGTTCTTCCTAAAGTTCTTTAACGTCTTCAGGTGAGCAAGGAATGGTTGATGAAGCCCAAAAAGCATTGGAAGAGGCTGAAGCGCTGAAGAAGGTATTATTGAATAAAATAATTGTCTTGTTCCGAATCTTCCCAATTGAGTGGTTTTCTCTTGTTCTAAGCCTTGCATTTGGTCTGCTCTTTTTCTTCCTGTCAATAATTATGAGTGACCGTCTTTTGTTCTCCCTTCAGCTGCCTGCCAGACAGGAGCCTATCCTCGATTCCTCCAAGTACACTGCTGCTGATGTGCGAATTGTGAGTTCAGTTTCTTCATCCTCTTTCTATTTTCTATATCTCTGTCTATTTATAGGTAGCATTGTTAAGGAAAATCTGCGTCACATGGAATAGTCATGCAACTTGTCCCGACATTTTTGGCAAGTATCAAGCCTCAATGTTTAGAAGTGGGAAAAAGGGTTTCAAATAATATCACGCTTGTACTTTTAATGGATTAGCCACGTCAAGTTGTGCATTTTTCACGCAAGTGTTAATTTCTTGTTGTACAAAGGGAAAAAAAAAAAGAGATGAAGGAAATCCATCATAATGCTTACGATTCAGTTGCCAGCATTTGTCCTAATTGCATCCAAGTATTTGCATGCTCATTTCGCTGCTGAGCAACTTCTAACTTGTTTATTATGCTATTGTTTCAGACTGATCAGAAGCTACGTGTTTGTGATATCTGTGGAGCATTTCTGAGTGTTTATGACAGGTAATAATCGATTGGATTAATCGTTCTCTAGATTTTCTAGGTAATAAATAAAAGTAGTATTTGGGGTTTCAAGTGCTTCAGCTTTTGACCCAACGATTATACCTCCTTGTCACCAGCAGGCTCTTGTGCCCAGTTTTACGAGGATAACTATTGCAGCTACAGAATGTGCGTCTTTATCTGTTTTATGTTTGTAGATCATGCTATTGTTGAAAAGAATAATTATGGGGAATCTGTATTGTCCATGAACACAACCTGTTGTGGCTGTTGCATGTCTAGATTGAGTGAGCTGTTCTGATTCTTTTTGTTGTTTTCAGTGACCGTCGTTTAGCTGATCACTTTGGTGGGAAGCTTCATTTAGGCTATATGCAAATCCGTGAGAAGTTAGCAGAGCTTCAGGTAAGATGCTCCATGTTGTAATTATATTTACTTCTCTTAGTCCTTTTACTTCTCTTAGTCCTTTTGTCTGGACTCTGGACACAAAATGGGCCGGTGAATTGGAAGTTCTATATTGGCTTATGTTTCAGTTTTTTAGGTTAACTAATCTGAAAGTATATTACCAAATTGTTATCCCAAAAAAAGTCTCTGTATTACTCTAAGTTCATATTCTGGAATTGTTGGATCAGGTGATCTGGTATTTCATGTCATCCTACTGATAAACAGGCTGCCAATTGTGCTTTTTTTTTTTCAGGAAGAGAAAAACAAGATTCGAAAGGTTGACCGGTCTGAGGATAGGAGGTAAATCTAAATGTTCTTTCTTTCTTTTGTTGTAATTCTTGAAAAAATACCTATGAAATGTTTCCTTTACATGAAGTTTTTAACTTTAATCATTCACTGCATAGATCTAAGGAGCGAAGTAAGGAGCGCGACAGAGAATCAAGTAGGGATAGAGAAAGGGGAGGTAGCCGTGATCGGGGCAGGGATCATGATCGTAGGAGCAGAGATCGTGATAGATATTCTGACCGTGATCGCGGATATGAACGCGAGCGTGACAGAGAGTCAGATCATTCCCGCAACTATGATTCGAGAAGTCGCCATAGGTCACGCTCACGGTCAAGGGAACGCTCCAGGGGTTATGATCGTCAGAGGTGCGTGCTCTTCCATAGTGGCCATCGTTGAAATATTCTGTACACTTGTGTATTTACTTTTTATTTGATAAATGATAACATCACATCACTATTATACTATACGACTGTTTTTCACTTTTGGAAAACTTTGTGATATGATAGTTAATGTATGTAGTTCTCATATGCGTTGAACGCCTTTCAGAGAATTGTTGTCATTGTAGGCTTTTTGTATATGTATTTGCAGTTTTATGACTAATTTCATGAATTTTTATTTGAAATGGGAGCATGTTAACTGACTGCATGATTTTCCTGCGTCTTTCACATTGCCTTCACTAATAAAAATGAATTTGGGTACTACGGTCCCAGGACAAGAGAGTTCCAACCTTTTACTGACCATATGCCCTGTTGGGAACTTTGCTTTCTGCCAGATGACTGTAAATTTGAATCTGGTCATTTTACTATGGTTTGCTTAGAAGCTTAGATATGTGACCATTATATTTCGTTGTTCTGTTATGTTTTAAATGGTTACCATGGAGATCTTGGTCATTATCATTTTGCCTGATCTTGTATGTGCTTCATGATCAGTCATGTGTATATGCGAGTTTGACACTTTTAGTATCATCATCTGATACAATCATCTATTGCTGCAGGCGTTATGATCGATACTAGGTGATCCTTGCTATGGAGGATGTGGAAGGATAATTTATGTTATTGTCTAGGTCAGTTTTAAAACTCATGTACCAAGATGGTCTTATGTTATTTTTCATAATCTTTTTTTTTTTTCTGGAGTTGATTCACTTGTGATGGATTAAGGACTGCTGCTTAGTTTTACCCAACTTCGTGTTTAAGAGGTATGTTTGAGAGGTATGTTTTACTTGGTTTAAGATCTGTATTTGCATTTTGCTTATCATCTGGATGTACTTATGTGGCCATGGAGGAGAAAATTAAGTGGTTTCTCCTGTTGCTATCTTGAATTTGACTTCAGTTAAGAGAATATAGATAAGGTGGCTGGATTCTAGCTTCCATTGTGATCTTTTAGTTTAAGCCACACGAGGTGATGTGGGAAAGGGTGCTTGGCTTGGCTGAACTTAAGGCTAAGTATTCAGCATAAGCATCAACCCTTGCTTTGAAGAGGGCAAAATTTATCTCAACAATTTTAGAAAGAGGAAAGTTCTCCCATACCAAAGTAGTCTTGCGTCGTATGTGATAAGATTTTGTGTTCCCCAGTGATAAACCACAATTGTGCATTTACAAGGAGCAGTCGTTTTGAGTTTTTGAAATCAAAGCTGTGGAAATTATTGCTTCATCTGTTGTACTTGTGTGTTTGCCCATGTATGATCATATGTGGTTCCGCAGACCCCAAGGGGGTCAAGGCATGTAATTGACTAATGTATGTAACTCTGTTGCTTTTTTTTTTTTTTTTTTTTTTTTTTATCTGAATTAGTTTTGCATCTGATTAGCTCCTCCTGGTTCCATTTTGGATCATTTTAGTGAAATGTCGGCTATAAATTGAAAAGTCGAGTTAAAGAAGTTGCATGATACCAGAAAGAGAATAACTCATTGAGAGAGTATTGAAAAGGAGATTGGAGACCCACCAAAGTCGCCTTACTTTGTGTTGGTCACAAGACATAAATTGAAAGCAAGAAATAATGCAGTGCACAACCAATCAAAACCAAAAAATAATAGATTGTTCAACTTGAAAGAGCGGTTTGCAAAACGAGCGAGCAACAAAAGCTATGAAATGAAACTTTACACCCAAAATTGAAACTGAAACGGAAAGAGCAAGTGCAAAAGGGCGACAAAGGGAGGATTCAGAGCTGCCTTCCGGCGGCATCGGCAACAAAGGGCAAGTAGGGAGTGCGGCCCAAAATGCTGCTAACCAAACTGTAAACGAAGCAGAAGACGCTGAAGACGAAAATACCATTGTGGCCCCAAACCATGAGCTTGTAGCCCAACCCGGCCCGACCCGGACTGAAGATCCTCTGGACGAGAAGGGGCAGCACGAGGAGGACGTCCAAGGTGACCGCCTGCATCGCGTTGAACCTGACGTAGTGGTTGAAGCTAGGGTTTCTGACGACCCCCAAGTAGAGGGCGAAGAAGGCCACGAAGCTCGAGTAGGGCATCGACCGGTACAGGCTCAACAACGGGATTAAGGGCTCCATCACAAGCCCCAGCTTCGGGAACTGGATGAACAGGTACCGACCGTACTGGAGGGAGTTGAAGAACGGGAGGGTGTAAGCCACGGCGGAGATTAACCGGTCCGTCGCCGGAGTTGGTGCGCTGTTGTACGACATGCGGGTGGTGATGCTCGATTGGGCTTTCGATTTCGATTTGGAACTGAAATTTCCATTGAGGACGAGTTGAGGTAAGGAGACTGACCGGCCGGCGGCGGTGAGATTTGAACAGCGGAAATGGGAAGGAAGATAAGATTTGGGGGTTAGGGTTTTGGGGGTGGCGGACAGTTGGAGGACATGAATGGAAGCCATAGCTACTAGCAAGCTGCAAGCCAAGGCCAACCGACGAGGTGTCTTTGCGTTGTGTTGTCTCCGTCTGATGAGTCGGTTTACTACTTGTTTAGGCCTGCTCTAGTGGGGCTGCTGTTCAATGTCAATTCAAGCCCAACGGAGTTAAATGCTCAGAAAATTTTATTTTACAATAACTTTGTCATAAAATTTTAGTTTTGCAATAACTCTGTCACGCAAATTGATTTTGACTCAAAATTTTATGACAAAAAGTTTTGTCATAAAGTTAAGATAAATTTTGTTATAATCTTACTACAAAAAAAATTGAAAATTTTGTTATAATTTTATGACAAATTTAAAATTTCATCATAAACTTATGATAAATTTTGTCATAACCTTATGACAAAAATACAAAATTGAAAAATTTTGTCATAATTATATGACAAAATAAAAAAATTCAAAATTTATCATAAACTTATGACAAAATCAAAAAATTCAAAATTTTGTAATAATCTTATGACAAAAAAAAAAATTTGAAAATTTTGTCATAACTTTATGACAAAATAAAAAAAACTTAAAATTTTGTCATAATCTTATGACAAAATAAAAAAAAATCAAACTTTTGTAATAACTTTATGACAAAATCTTGAAAGTCAAATTTTGTCATAATCTTATGACAAAACAATAAATTAAAAATTTTGTCATAAGTTTATGACAAAATCAAAAACTCAAAATTTTGTCATAACCTTATGACAAAATAAAAAAACTCAGATTTTGTCATAAACTTATAATAAAATCAAAAAATTCAAAATTTTGTCATAACTTTACGACAAAATTGAAAACTTCAAATTTTTTTACTTATGATAAACTCAAAAAATTTAAAATGTTGTCCTAGTCTTATAAAAAATTCAAATTTTATCTTGAAGGTCTACGAAACAGGCCTTAGTTGCTGCTTATCCAAATGCATTGCCATTCATGACGCAACACGTGAATGTGTTTGGTTGTTGGCTATTCTTGGGCATATTCGGCATACTATCAGATTATCTTCCATTAGTGATGTCCCAACATATCCATGAAGATAATGTCGCATGATCGACCAAATGGAGTAACAATACATCAAAGGAGACAACACCAAACACATCACGCTGTAGCTTTTCTTCTCACATCAGCATCAAGAGCATTAAAAGATTGAAGTCAAGGAGACCTAATCCCATGACAACCTCACAAAGTTGTTACCGAGTCTCTGTTGAAAGCTACTTTCCAAAAGCTTGTTCGCGGAATTGGACTGCATCGATCATCTGATTTGAATGTATGTAGTCATCAGGAGGAGCTTTATCAATTTTAGGGAAAATATCCTTAAGTATACTTACTTAACGTTAATGTACTCTTTTCCCTTAGCTCAGGTCATTTTGTCCCATTGAGTTTTTGTTGCATGACAAGGTTTTGACGAGCCACTGAGATCATGTTAGTCATATCTCTATGTGCTTATTGCATTATGAAGATACTAAATATCGACATATGCAGGCTGACTTTTTTCCCTTCATCTCTTGTCGTTTTTCTTCCAATTGGGTTTTTAACTAGACAAGATTTTGGTGTAAGAATTTCCCTGTATAAATTCTCCATAAACATACATTCTCCCCATGTGGCTGACGCGACAACTTCATCAACCGCCTGCACCTACTTCCGAAGATCTGATGCAACTACTTCTTTACTTTTACACATACTATTACATAGGTCTCGTCTACTCATCAAGTCTGATCCCGCTATAGATTATTGGTAATTGTAATCTAACAAAAATGTGTTTCGTCATCCTTGTTGCTGTATAAAAATGCTCTCTTATACATGGACACAGAACTCAAAGAGAAAGATCATTTCACTGCCATCTCCACAACTCTAACTCGTCCATCATATATATTATCACAGACCCTTTTACACAAACACAAAACCAGAAGAAAACAACCCATATATTTAGTAAAAACTTATATGATCACAACAACTGACACAGATCTCAAGCAAATTAGTAACCCAAAACCAACCTGACCCGATCCCCTGTCTCCCCCTCATCATCTTTCTGAATGTAGATCAAATCTTCATTTGCCTTTTCCATATCCTGTCTCTCCTCCTTACCAAAATTGTTCTAATGTTCCCGGCACAGAGAGACAAGTATCAGGCCAACGTGTACGTACAACATACCAACCAAGCACACACATTTAGAGCCTAGCACCTGGGAACCAGAACCTTTGACATCCATTCCGGGCGAAGGAGATATAACAAACTAATATAAAAACCCCCAGGATTGATTGATAGACTAAAACCGTATCTCTACCAGCACAACCTATGAAGAAGACCTCAGTTCACTTCTCTGACCCACTTCATACCCAACATTCTGCAAATTCAAAATCCAATAGCTTTAGCACCAGCTCAATTAGGCACAAAAAAAATATAACTGAAAGGAATATTGGGGATCGATGCAAAAGATAAATGAGTACACTCAACATCATCGTTACTGAAATTCCATAATACACAAAAATAGTATGGATTATGTCATAAGTTAAGACAAATCAACCAAGAAGCATCCCATGCTCTATATGATAAATACCGTCTACCAACAGTGGACACAGCTACAACAAAACTCTAGAATGAGAGAATAGTTAACAATCTTGGGAACAAACCAAGACAACATCCCACTAAATGAATGTCATACAAAGCTAGTTTCCCGTGGTCCAAAGACGAATACACAGTTGAAAACAATTTCAAGCTTAAATACTGTCGTATACTCCTATAACCCTAGAGGTCCAAAAAGCAATTAAAGCAACAACAAGGTCGCTCAAACCTATTCTATATACAATATAGTACACGGTTCCACGCAGAGTAGATAACACAACCGACTGGAACTCAACTGAACATAACGAAAGAAAGGAAGGAGTTGTCATTCAAAACCAGAATGCGTCCCTGCAGCAGAGTTTGTGATCCGATGAGCCCACCACGATCCTAAGATCCTAAGCCTTAGAAATAGAGGGTTTCAATTCAACCTCGGAGTTCAATTCAACTTCTAGTTAAATTTTGCAGCTGGAAGCTACTGTGATCCCCCAAATCCAGCAATGTTAAGCTATCGTGTACCAATCGCGATACACAAATAAGATCAATTATTCGGAAATGGAAAGGCCCCTGACAGAAATTTTGATAGAAAAAGTACCTGCGGCTGAACAGAATCGGTGGAAGGAGGATCGAAGCTGATGTTGTAGGGATCGGCGGCGGAAGGGTCAACGGCTGTGCAATCAGGCGGGGACTCGAAGAGGGAGAGAGAGAACTGCTTGTCGACGACGCCGACGTCGAAGTAGATGAGGCCGGAGCTCGGCACATCCACTCGGATCCCTTTCACCGGGAACCACAGGAAGAGCTCCTGCGCCGACACACCCGACAAGTTGGCGATTCGCCCGAACGACAGAACCCCCGACACGTTGAAATCGTAGAGCACCTGGTTCTCGAACTTTGCGTGGCACGGCTGCGGCAGCACCACCCGGAATTCCCCCGTCGCGCCGTCCAGGGAATAGTCCGTTATGCCCTTGGGGAGGAGCCCGATCGGAAGCCCCTCCTGCCGCAATTGGTCGTAGATGCTCGACGACGACGACGACGAATCGCCAAAACCACTGCCGGCGGAGAGCAGGAGGACGAGGAGGAGGGGGAGAATCAAGGATTTGGGACCCACCATCTTCATTGCCTATGTGGTGCTCTTTGCTTTTCGATTCCCTTTGGTTTTTCTTTTTAGGGCGAGGGAGTTAATTTGTGTGGGCTTGTTGATTGGTTGGTTACCTTTTGAAAATCGATTTGTTTAAGGTTTTACGACTGGACCGGAGAAAGAAACACGATTATATTTTTTTGCTCCTTTAAATGGTACATGGTACATGCTGTTGTGTTTGTGTTGGAAGTTAGAAATGCAGGCTGGAGCTACCTCGCTCGCTCATCATCGTACCTCAAACAAACAAACAAACAAACAAACAAACATGGCATGGCGTTTTTCCTTTTGGGGTTGTGTCACGTTTGTTTGTTTGTTTGTTTGTTTCAATCTGTAACCAACATGAACATACTATCATACAACCGTAGTTACAACCTCTTGTCAAATTGTAGATATTTCATAAATAACTATATTATAGAGCCATTGGAACATCATCTCCTCAGCTTTTTTCTGTCTGATTCATTAAAAAAAAAAAAAAAAAAATTTATGTTCGCGAAAACACAACAAAACCTCCTCAATCAACTAGTCTGCCTTTCAACTTCTTCTAGCTAGTATCAACTTAACAGGACCCTCAAACATGCTTCACCTTGTTCGCCAAAATTGTACTCCTCAATCTCCGTGCTACAAATACCAAAACATAACCTGTTGACATGAAAACCATATGAGCTAACACGTATGAGTTAAAGTGAAATTCAACATTAAGAATCAGCGGCCATATTCCATAGCATTAAAATCATACACTTATGTAGTTGGAATCCACAGAAAAATGTAAAGATATGTCCTCCTCGCATTAAAATCATAGATACACAGAATACGGCTGACAATTCACCCAGCTAACAATTGAGAAGTCGTCAAGGTTGATTAAAAAACACATAATCTCAAGAATATTAACTTGCTTCACAGAGATGGATAGAAACTTTTTAACTAAATCTAAATATGACCACGATCCTCATCAGCAAACTCAATCATGGTTTTGTCCAAATACTTTTTTCCTTTTCCTCAGGCATCACAGTCCAGATCTCAATCAAAGCGATAATGGGAACAACAGTATCCAACTTTCAGCGTACCGCTAGCATTTTCTCCTATGCTCTACTGAATCTTCCATAAGATACTGCATGCCTTTTCAATCGCAAAAGTAGTATCAACTTGTATATCTACATAAACTTTGGCCCAAAAACACAGACTTTGACCTACTATGTGCAACTTTGCTAACCTGTTAACCTAAGCTACACAGCATTCGCAATTTATTTCAAGGCACCACATCAGAGCTTTAAGTACGTACAAATACACACAATGCGCAAAAAGGCAGAGAGGAAAAGACCATTTCAGAACTAGTAATGTCAAGCATAAACACTAAATCTGTAAATACATATATCTCGAAGCCTAAGATCATAATAAGTCTGAAAGAATCACCTGAGCAGTTCTGATCACTGCTTCCCTTTGATTTCAAGACAAGCCATATGACTTGAGCCTATCAGGTAATAATTTTTGTGCAGCTTTCTTTTCCCTCCTCCTAGAACCTCTGGATTTTTTGCCGGTGTCACCATTCGAGCCCCCTGCTTGTTCTTTCTCAGGTTCCGGAGCATTCGCTGATGACTGTCCCGTTGATGAACTGGAAGGCTTAGCATCAACACTTACTCTCTGCTTCTTCTTATTCCTTTTGTTACCTTTCTTTCCTAGTTCTACAGCAATCTCTTTAAACTTCTCTTTTATCTCCATTCTCTTGTTGTTGGGTGCCTTCCACTCCTTCTCTGTATACGGAGCAAGCTTCTTTAAAGACACATACTGATTCAACTCCTTTTCATCCAGCATTAATATCTCAGAAGTAGTCAACCCGAATCTATTAGGTTTTATTTTAGCATACTTGAATCTTGTCTTCAAGTCTTCAATTGTATCCTCATAGTCTAACTTATAGTATTCATCCATCATCTCTTTTTTCGCTCTATCTAATAATGCGAATTTACGCTTTCTCTCTTGTTTGCCTTCCTCGCCATCCTCTTCTTCTTCCTTTACTTCTTCATCTTCTTCCGATTCTTCTTCCGATTCTTCTTCTTCTTCTTCGGATTCATGGTCACCAGCACTCTCCTTGAGCTTTAAGGCCTCGTCCCTTGCAGCTAAGAAGGCAGCACCAGACCCAACACTATCCCAACCTTTGGGAAGCCCGAGCAACTCATCCTCCTTATTGAAATCAGGCTTCTCAATCTCACCACCATCCTCATCCATATCACTACCAAACTGCGAGTTAGCATCGTCAGCCTGATAATACTCGTGACCAAAAGCCTTGTTCATCATCCTATCATAGTCCTGGGGATTAAATTCCTTCTCCAACTCCTTGGGATCAAAAGAAGCCACATCATCGTCCTTAATCCCCGCAATCTCCATAATCTTCTTGAGCATGCGTGAGTTCTCCTTCTTCTTCAAATTCTTCAAGTGCCTCAACTCCTCCTCCCTCTCAGCCTTTGCAATCTCCATCCTCTCCTCCTTGCTCTGCCTCTGCTTCTTCCTCGCACTATCCTTCTTCCTGACGGAGCCCTCAACCTGCCTGGAATGCCCCAAAATCCGATCCCCGGCGTTCTCCTGGAACCTATACTCGTACTCCTCTTGCCTCTCAATCTCCTCCTCGTCTTCAGACAAGTCCTCCTCCTCGTCCGCTACTTTGGCACCGTGTTTGTCCTCCCTCCACTCCTGATTCATAAAGTAGTTCTTGAGGAACCTGGCATTCTCATCCTCGTCGGGGAAACACTGGTTCAATTTCGCAACAAACTCGTCATCATCAACACCCTCATCATCATCCTCCACAGCATTCTTACCCTTCTCTATAATCAGCTCGTCGGCGACATCATCCTCCTCCTCGGCCACAGCACTCAAGAACTCCTTCCTGAGCTTCTCTTGATCTTCATCGTAAACCTTGGCGTTCTTCTTCTCTTCCTCCTCGAGTTCGGGGCCTTGCTCCATCAACTGCCGAGCGTTGACATCTTTCAAGTACATCTTCTTCTTCTTCTTCTTCTTGGACTTGCCTTCATCTCCATTGGCTCGGGGCTTCTGGGTTGCATCATCAGCTTTAAACAACTGAACATCTTTGTTCTTCAAGACAGGGTCTTTCGTCTTCACCTTGATGAGACCATCGAAGAACTCAAGGTTCTTCTTTTTGGAATTGCCCCGAATGAACTCCACTTCGTCCTCCGTCGATGACGCTTCCGAATCCTCCGAATCCGAGTCGGGAACATCGCCTCGCTTCTCCATCTCCTGGAAGCGGTGCATCTCCTCCCGCTTCTTGTTGTGCTCGTACCTCCGAGCGTATTCCTCGTTGATTTTGATCTCCGGCACTTGCTCGTCGTCGGAGTCGCTGCCGCCGTCCAATATCTGAACACGGCCCATATTGCCCACTCTTACTCCTCTTACCCGCGGTTGATTCTTCTTCCCCTTTCTCGCCTGGTCTGTGGAGGTTGGGTTGGGGGCGGCGGCTGGGGCTTTTTCTTTCTCTTGTGTTTAGGGTTTCGCAGAGCCTCCTTCCACTTCAATCAGCTGCTCCGTTTGCTTTTTCTTCTTTTTCTGCTTCTCTAGTTATTTATTCATGGGCCCAATCCAATTTTTTGGTCATTCACCTTTGTTTTTGTTCTAATTTTTTGTCCTGCGTATCCGATACAAGTTCACTTAACTCCCCCAACATACTTTCTTGTAATTTTATTGCAACCACAAGCATAGAGCACAAGACTTTGCTAAAACAAATCTAGATTATGATGTTACACTGCAAAGGAAGAGAGTGAGAAAAAGTGTTGTAAATGAAATCAAAGGATCCATATCCAGAGGAAACGAGGAAAACAAATTCTGGGACCAAAAGGGGCGGGACCTGTAGTGTTGTTCCTTCCTACTTCTAACGATTTACAAAGCTACAGAGGTTGTAAAACTAAAACCTCAGCATCCCTCAGACTTTATCAACATATTACACAGCAAAAGAATCTCTCTAACATTGTCCACCAGCATTGCCTTTCACTAAGCTCCTCACTTTTCTCAGCATTACTTAGAAACGCACACAACTATATGCGGTATGGCCATTAAACGTCCTTACTGCGTAGTCACGCTCTTTGCAAGATTCCGAGGTTGATCCACATTGAAACCTCTTAAGACAGTGAGATGGTATGCCAGCAGCTGCACCGAGGTAAGCAAACCAACAGACAAGTTATCTACATATGTATAAATATGTATACCATCAAATCATGTATACTCCAGAAGAAGAAAATGTACCTGCAGTGGAACAATGTTAACTACAGGTTGAAGGCAATCCTCAAGCTGAGGAACTTCAATCACTCGACAAGATCCCCCAGGGCACACAGACGCAGCATCTCCTTTCGAACACATAACTATCAGACGACCTCTGCGGGCATGCAGCTGCTGAATAACTGATTGCTGCTTACTGCACATGATCACAGGTTGTTAATAAGAAACCAGGTACTTACAATTTCAAAGCAGGTAAGTGCACCAAACTGCTACTTAACAAACCTGAAGCAAGCATCGCGGGTAGCAATCACAAACGTAGGGAGATTTTCATCAACTAAAGCCAAAGGACCATGTTTCATTTCACCAGCAAGTATTCCTTCACTATGCATAAGGGCCACTTCCTTTACCTTTAATGCACCCTCCAGAGCTGATGCATAGTTGTATCCTCTCCCAAACACAAGAAGTGACTGCTCGGCTATCAGTTCTTGTGCAAGATCCTTCATATTCTGGTCAAGCTTCAGGACTTCTCGAACTTTGTCTGCAAAGAACATAAAGAACAAATTTACCTTGTTTATGCTTTCATCCAAGTTCTTCCCTGGAAAACAGGCTGGAAAAAAATATATATTGCAGTAACATGCTTAGGAGAAAAAACAACTCAAACTCACTTGGCAACTCAAATAAACCATCAATTATAGCCTCCCTTCTTTCTTGAGTGGAAATCGTGTCACCCCCTATAGCCAGGGCTAGCATAGCCATCACCACTATTTGACTTGTGTATGCCTACTCATGATCATGATAAAGACTGTCAAGTATATGTACAAACAAGGCAAAAAGCCCAAACAAGGACAGAACAAAATTGCAAATTTACCTTGGTGCTTGCCACACCAATCTCAGCACCGGCATTTATATGAACACCACAGTGCGTATTCCTGGCTATTGCACTCCCAACAGTATTTGTTATGCCAACGCATAATGCACCATTTTCTAAAGCATATTCTAATGCATTCAGAGTATCTGCTGTTTCACCAGATTGACTGACAAATACAGCTGTATCTTCTCTGTATATAGGTCCTTGCCGGTCCAACAGATCACTTGCAATTTCCATCGTAACAGGTATGCCTGTATATTTTACATTTGTAATAAACCAGAGAAGAGTCAGATCAACTATTAACAAGCAGGATCTGATTTCTGACAAACAAGTACTCACCAGAAAGTTCTTCCAAAATGGGTCTTGCAGCTAGAGCAGCGTTGTAGCTTGTACCGCAACCGATGAAAACAATTCTCCTGCTGCGCCTAATTGTTTTCAAGTGATCCTTGAGTCCTCCAAGGAGAACAGTCTTAGCTTTGCAGGAACCACCACGTAAAAGTCTCCCCCTCATTGTGGTAGTTAGAGATTCAGGCTGCTCATGGATTTCTTTTTGCATATAATGTTCATATTTACCTTTGTTTATTTGTTCCACCTCCATCTCAAGAATGGACAATGCTCGTTGTACTGATGCAACTCTTGAAAGGCCACCATGCTGTCCTTTGTCGAACTTTAGTATAGAAACACCTCCATCCTGAAACACGCACCACCTTGCTTAAAAACTAACTCATTCTTTATGAACTCATATCTCAAGTTTCGAAGGGGGTAAAGTACAACCAACTAACTATGGAGCTCTACTATTTATACACAAAAAATGCCAATGATAAACTAAGTACCTTAAGATGTACTACTTCACCATCCTCAATTACCAAGACCTTTTTGGTATGTTCAACTACAGCATTTGCATCACTGGATAAAAAGAGCTCTTTAGGATGACCACTTTTTGAAAGGAAATTATCATCGTGAAATGCAGATCCATTACCAGCATTTTCGTTTAATTCCTGACGTAGTATCAAAGTGTCAGCCATAGATCAGGCCAAAAGTGTAAATGAGAAACTGTTAAAGCCACATCTATTTAAAAGTTTATACTAGCCACAATGGTTAAGCATGTGTTCCAACTGTAGCATACTTTGACACCAAGGAGCAAGGGACTTCCACGCTTGCAAGCAATCAACTCATTTGGATAGTGCCGACTTTTAAAAATCAGGGCATATGCTCCTTCAAGATGCCTCATAACCTCAAGTACAACTTGACTAAATGTAATAGGGTGGTCACCTGAAACATAAGAATAACATTCTAACATCACCTTAGATATTCTTCAAAGATTTATGTAATATAGTAAATGAGATGCACTTCATATCATACGCAAGACAATGCAATTGGCTTATATACTATCTCCACTCCTATAAGCACATTTCTGCCTTGACTACTGTGTACTGTGTCTCTGCACAAGTATGGTACAAATTTATGGTTTCTGGGGTAACAAAGAAGCTTTTTGCCTCTGAAATGGCAACATTTGAATGCATTGAGACATCAGCCAACCTAACGGTCAAAAGTATGAGAAGGTCTGAATCATTACTAAAAGTAAAAAATTGTACAAGTATGTTAGTTTTAATTGGCATATTAGTTTTGAACGCCAATACTTGATAGATAGAATTACCTTCTCCTTCTTTGGCTTTATCATAAACATATTTGGCAAGCTTTGGAATTACTTCTGTGTCTGTTTCAGATTCAAAGGTGAATCCATGCCGGACAAGCGATTCCTTTAAGGCCTGAGAAAGTGTACAATAAAGTATATGCACAGAGCCCATTAGGGGGGACAGATCCGGAATCCAAAAAGGGAATAAAATAAATCCAACGGGAAAGAAGAACAAACAAGAATACATGACAGTTCCAGAACCTAAAGCCAACATTCGAAAAGAAGGAAAAGAAAAGAAACAGTTTGACAAGTGAAACCTTGAACAAACCTCATAATTAGTGATAACTCCATTGTGAACAACCAAAAAGTCATTGCCAGAACCAGAGCTCTGTGGATGGCTGTTCCTTGGAGCTGGCTCACCATGAGTGGCCCACCGGGTGTGTGCTATACCAGCATGGTGAGAAAAGCATTCTTCTAAATTTAAATCCGTCTCCGCAACATCTGGATTCACCAAAAACAACCTTAACTCATGAGATTCAGGAAAAAAAAAAAAGAGAGGGAGTGACATATCCTAATATAAGCTTTGGAAGAGGAATAACAAAAGTATGAAATACATATATACCCAAAATACAGCAAATGTAAGTACTTTATAATTCGATGATCAGTAAAATCTAAGTCCACGCAAGGTTTAGTTGGGTGAGGGAATTGAGGAATTGCCCCAACTGAAGAAATCCACAGTTCAAGGGCAATATTGTGCACTTGTTTTTGTTCGCACTTCTCGTATGAGGGCTATGGAACGTTAATCTAGGAGTCTTAAAAGACAATGTGAGACTGCAATCAGTAATTTCCACTTCGAAAAACAACTGGAACTTCACCAAACGCGGCGATGAGCACATACAGTTGGTGTAGCGTGGGTTTCCAGTAAGTTACCATCAAAAGGTGTAAGTTACAACCCCAGAAAAGTGAATTCTCCATCAATGCACATACATGAACAAGTTTATTTTGCAAGTACATTTTAGTATAGTGAAGATGTGGGGGGTTGAAGATGTGGGGGGGTGAGAACATGTAATAAATGCTAGCGAAACTGAATAGCAAAGACACCGACGTCAAAGAAAGTAAATACTAGGAATAGAAATGTTTCAGACAAGAAAGAGTTGTTTGTGGTCTTTCTTTTGTGCAAGCCAATGACCAAAGGGTAGTCTGGAAAAAAAAAAAATGACCAAAGGGTAGTCTGCAGAGGTTAAGGCAGGCTTTGTCTGGTCCTAATCCGACCATCCGAGTTAACAAGTTAAGAATGAAAACTCATTCAAACTCATTGAAGAAGGAAGAATGAATGAGAGCGTATTTATTATATTTACAGGGAACCAGATTTAATTAATAAAAATGGAAAAGTAAATAAAACCTTGGTAGACGGATTTGACGAGGCGCTCGATGTTGCCCTCCTGGCGGAAAACGAGGGAGAGTTGACGAGCGTTTGGATCGGAGGAAAGGGCATGAGCATGGTCGATGGAAATCCCGGCGGAATCGTAACCCCGGTACTCCAGACGCCGCAGCCCATTGAAGAGGACCTGCAGAATGTAACGCCTCTCTCTCTTGACGTCGTAATTCAGATACGCAAATATCCCACACATTTCTGCTCCTGCTTCTGCTGCTGCTTCGTCGTCGTCGTCGTCGTCGTCGTCGTCTTGGCAATTGGCAATCTGACGCAGATTTGACGCAAGGGTATTATAACCCAAGGAAGGAAGCTGAGCAATTTTTGACTTCTGACTTTCCTGGCCTTTTATTTGATATGTTTGAATTCATTCATTCGGGGGAGAGGAGAGTTTGAATTTTCGTTTCGTGTTTTGGGGATCTGTAAAAAACGGACTCTATCAACAAGATTGAGACACTTTTCTGCAAGTGCGCGGAGGGAGGAGAGGGTTGGCAAATCTTAAGGGTGTTACTGTCTTTTGACTTCGCATCACTCTTTTGATCTGGCGTCGTTTGGTTGGCTTCTCCAACCCCCACCTGGGCCACTAGTGGCAATTGTAGTAGGAAGCATCCGCGTTGACCATATGGAAAGCATTACCTAACCCCAACCTTCCTCCTTCTGTTCTGTAGCTTCTCAGAAGTTTTCCAAGGCAGAATGTTCTATGCATCTACTGCAGAGAATATTTCCGTTTTTGCCGATCAAATCTACACAGAACCAGTTTATCTCTCTGGGCTGACTATCGCTATCTTAAATTCAAGGCCCAGAAACACAGTATCCACAATGTCATGGTTAGCTAGGGTTGCGACCGACTGGCCCTTTGACCGTATCACAAAGCCAGTTTTATGCGTATTTCATATGTATATACACCACCATGTTATCTCCCAAAGACCAGGGATGAACTAGTTTCATGTGCACAACACCCTACTCAAATCGGTGACGATCAATAGCGTATTATGGTTACATTTTCTTCTCCATTCAAGTTTCAATTACAATTTCAAAGAAAGCGTCACATGGATACGTACATACATACAAGCAGAAAATATTGACATCTCATGAAGAAGATTTAAGAGGTTCAGCTTGATCTCACGGCGTCTATGGCAGCAACCAAATCGTCGAATTTGGCCCCCGTCACTTCTTTTACAACCTCGTTGTTCTTCAGGATCTTGAAGGTCGGTACCACCCTAATCCCAAGCTCCTTTGCCAGTGGCTGCTAAGAATAGCCAGTTACTCACCGTTAAACGTAAGACAGCTAAAACCAACCACAAGGTCCGGAATGCACTTGATTAAAGTAAATTCAAGCTTCAAAGATAACCAACCTTGTTTTCTTGGTTGCAATCAATCTTTAGAAATACCACATCAAGGTATTTCTCCGACAATTCTCGATACTTTGGAGCAATCACCTTGCAAGGACCACACCTGCGGAATAAGATACGATCAAGAGATTAATGCCAATTAAAGATCGAGCACGATATAGACGCAAACGCAGGATGAGAAGATAAAATGCAAGAGGTATGAATAATGAGTTGTGTGCCTTATGCCTCCCCATGGATCATGTTTGGAAAATCACGTTTAGCAGCAGTACTTCCATTCCATGTAGCACATTTCAATGATTAAAATTTCAGAGCAATCCAGAATAGCTAGGGATAATAATCAAACCACAAGATTTGGACTATGGTTGAACTGAGAAACAATGTTCACTGGTTCCATTCAACTTTCAAAAAATTTAGCATATGGGAGTAGCATCTCTCACTAGTTCTTGAGAGCAAGCATATATCATATAAGCATCTAAACGCAGAGAACACCAATTCCATGTTTCATATAATGACATCTTGTCACAAAACTCCTCAAGCTTAAACAAACACTAGTACTTCTTGTTTTGGGTAAACAGCCATTTTGACTTTTTAGTTTCACAAACCAGCAACTAGCGTTTCCAAACAACTCCAACCAAAACTTGACATTCTGAATTGAATTTCTACTAAAAGAGAATCCCAAATTTTTTAGATTCCACTTCATTATTCTCTAGCAACAGGTTTGTTTCCTGAAATCTCGGAGTTGACCACAATTTACTTCAGTTGATTTCCCGCGACCAAACATACACTAAAAATGTAAGTAATTGAATACCATTGGGTGTACATGTCGAGGACGACGGCCTTATCGCCAGCGGCCTTGACGATGGGCCAGAACGTGTCTTTGTCAACCTCCGTGACCTGGCCCACATTGACAGTGGGACCTACTGTGTCCAAGCTCGACCTCACCGTAGCGGCCCGGGCCCGCTTGCTCTTACTGCTCACACCACCATTGCTGAAGCCCATAGCCGCCGCCGCCGCATTCTTCTTGTGCGAGAGGTGGAAGCAGCTTGAACTTGAAGTAGAAGAAGAAGGGGAAGAGTAAATGATCGGATGCTTCGCGCTGCAGGGTAACGTCGTCGATGCGCCAATGGAGCGAGGAGAGAGAGTGGCAGTCTGCAGAGCCATTTCTGTGAAGGAGAGAGATAGAAGAAGGACCAGAACAGAATCCGCAGCGGCGAGAAACAAATTATAGTACGACAGATCGGTGAAAGACTATATTACCCCTTGGATCTGTGGGATGTTCTCAAAGATGCGGAGCCATTTTCGGCAATTCAGGAACTTGTTTTGTGGATGATGCAATGGTGGGTGTGGGGGGTAGCGGACCGTAGCGAGAAACGAATGTGTGGTTGCGCTGGTTGCAAAGCTTTTGGGAAGGTGAAAATGATGGTAGGAAAATGAACTAACGTTTTCACTCGAAAATTAGAGCACCAAAGTCAATAGCACACTCATACACTTATTGATTCGAAGATTTGAGTGGTCATACTCATAAGTTCAATTTATGAGTTTTATTTTATATATAGAACTTATAAGTGCAATATTCATAATGGTACACGCTAATAATATGCCCGTTTGACATATGTTTTTTTAATATTAAAAGCACTTTTGATTTTTTAGAAAGCACATCATAAGTGTTTTTATCAAAAGCTCTTTTCAATTAATCAAACTCAGTTATACACACAAAACCATTTTTATATATTTTAAAGTATTTTTGCTCCAGTAAGAAACACTTAACATGTATTTTTAAAATGTTCAAAAGTGCTTTTGACACTGAAAAAGTATTTATTAAACGAGCCACTCGCTAACACACTCACCTTCACCAGTATGGGAGGCTATTGGTGTCCTATTTCATTTTTGGCCTTAGGTCGGGAGAGAAAACCAAATTAGTCATAAAAATCTTTCAAAATATCTGAGATTTTCTGCTGAATTGAGGACTGCATATGTACTATGAGATGAGGTTGTCATAGGAACTATGATGTTGCTATAGGAACAACATTAACGGTACTCTAGCGCGACTACGTAGCCGACACTGTGCAATTGATATGACTTACTACTACTATGCTGTTACTAAAGACCAATTGAGCAGGCAAAAAAATTGTCCATTTAGTCATGAGATATTTAAGTCATATGATTGATCAGTTCCACAAAAAAATAAGTATACAATTAAGTCGACTTCCGTTTGAATTTGTCCTTTCTTGCTAGCTTCTTGAAATTCACCACCATCGTGGCTACAACCCACCACCACTTCCACTTAAACAAAGATAAGTGTTAAACTCGTACACGAGACAAACAAGAAACTTTACAGTTTTGCCAACTTACCAATTCAAAACATGCATCTGTATTTTGTCATCGAAAACGAATGGAAAAGATCGGTATGCATAATTGACTCTATCTCATACGGGTATTTCTCAATTTACAATACGTATAATAATAAGTAAATTTCTCTTTAATATTTCAAGATATTTTAATATATAACTTCACATCGATCATCAAATTGGTTTAAGTTATCCGACAATCACTTCTATTCGGACTGCTGTTGTATTATTCTGAAATTCAACTCAGTTCATATGAAGCTGTGAAGCAACTGAAAAAAAAAAAAAGTCTTTGAAAACAAACGTTGGCTCTCCTGCATAACTAACCAAACAGAAAGACAGCAAAAAGAGACGAAAATCGTTTCCAAATTAAAACAGCAAGACAAAATAAGTAGGGAAAATTGCACAAATACCACCTAATTTTTCCACTTTTTTCTTTTCCCCCCAAATTTTTTTTTTCCCCCCCCCCCCCCTCCTCCCCTTCCCCCCCCCCCCCCCCTCCTCTCCCCCCCCCCCCCCCCCCCCCCGCCCCCCCCCCCCCCCACCCCACCCACCCCCCCCCCCACCCACCCCCCCCCCTAAAAAAAAAAAACCACCAAGCCCCCCCCAAACCAACCACCCCCCCCCCCCCCCCCCCCCCCCCCCCCCCCCCTCCCCCCCCCCCCCCCCCCCCCCCCCCCCCCCCCCCCCCCCCCCCCCCCCCCCCCCCCCCCCCCCCCCCCCCCCCCCCCCCCCCCCCCCCCCCCCCAAATTCTTCATCAGCGGGCGAGAGACACCCCCCCCACCCCCCCCCCCCCTCCGGCCGCACAAAGGAGAACAAAAAGCCCGAGAGGGGCCCGGCCCGCCCAACAGAGAGGGAAAAGAAAGGAAAGAGGAGAAGAGGGGAGGGGTGAGAAGGGGGAAAAAGAAAAAAAAAAAAAAAAAAAAAAAAAAAAAAAAAAGAAAAAGGACAAAAAAAAAAAAAAAAAAAAAAGAAAAAATAAGTAAAGGAATCACAAAGGCGGACGCTGTTTACTATTTAGGAAAGACTTGCTATTCGCCATCGAATCACGCGCAACTCTCTCGGCTGTCGTCCTACGTTGCTCCTCTGTTTTTCGTTTTCCTTTGTAGGCAAATGCCAATCCCTCCTTCCACTCCCCCACCGACCTTGTTGTTGGTTGGTTGGCGTTGTTTCTTTGTCCACCCGCCCAACTCGGCCATGAATCATGCACAAAACCCACATTCTAATTACGCCTCAAACACATAATCCAAGTTAGAGATTGTTTTTCAATTTCTATCTGGGTTTTGTCCGAAACAAAAGGTGGTCGAGTTTTCCCTTTACAATTTGAGGGGTTATTTGAGTCTTTGAGTTGAATTCAATCTCGATTCTCCCAAACTGTCCTCACCGTAATAAAGGCTGTTGCTTCATCGGGTTTTCAGGATTTCAAATGGCGGCTGTTAGAAAAGGAGTGGCCGTGTTGGGTGGCATTCTGCTTTATCTGGCATTGGTTTCGGATGTTTCCGGCAACTTGGTGTTCAACGTGAAGCATAAGCTCAAGGGCGGCGACAAGCACGTGTCCTTGAGGGCGTTGAAAGAACACGATGCTCGCCGTCACGGTGGTAGGCTTCTCGCTGGTGCAGAGTCTGCTCTTGATTTGCCACTAGGTGGTAATGGCCATCCCTCTGAAGCTGGGTACTTTCCTTCTTCACTTATTCTGTTTTGTGTACTGTTTTTTCATTTGGAAGGTGTTTCCTTCAAGCACAATCATGTCTACCGTCAGGATTTTTGCTTTGTTTCCGTATCCTAGAACAAATGAATTTGTTCTAATTGAATTAGTTTCGAGGCTGAATTTTGGATCGAATGCCTATTTCACCTGCGTTATACATTTCATTTGTGCTTGTCACGTTGCAATGAGAATTAAAAGTATTATCTTTACTGGCTAGATATTCGTTAAAGCTTTCTTTATTGGATCTCTTGAGTCTCAAGCATACAATGTCTAGTTTTGGTTGCATCTAGTGTATTTGTAATATATTTCCTCTCTTTCATATGTAAACTTAACTAATTCTTATAGTCGCATGGCATTGCAATCTACCGGCTGCTTAATCGTTACTTTACATGTTTAACTGGATGTAGGCTCTATGTCGCTAAGATTGGGCTTGGATCTCCTGCAAAGGAGTTTCACGTCCAAGTTGATACTGGAAGTGATCTTTTATGGGTCAATTGCGAAGAATGCAAAGAATGTCCCAGTAAAAGTAAATTGGGGGTATGTTCCTCTACTCTTTCCTTCTTCTTTTTACGTCATATTGGTCATCAAGAAAGCACTCAGTATTCATCATTCTAATTGTTGGTTGTGCTCTAGTTTAAGCTCTCACTGTATGAACCAAAGAGCTCTTCAACTTCAAACAAGGTTACTTGTGATCAAGATTTTTGCACTTCCTCCTTCAGAGGTCAAGTTCCCGGTTGCAAGTCAGATATGCTATGCAATTATAGTATCAAGTATGGAGACGGAAGCACAACTAATGGATACTATGTGAAGGACAATGTACTCCTTGATAAAGTAACTGGCAACCATCAAACAACATCAACAAATGGGACTATAGTATTTGGGTAAGTTGCCTTTTGCGTATTACACTCTATTTCCATTGTCTATTTGAGTTGGCCCTTCTCTGTGCTTGCATAATTTGTTGTTGCTATGCATTTCCTGTGTGTATGAAGCTATGTCTCTCATGGAACAGGTGTGGTGCTAAACAATCTGGGATGCTTAGTAAATCTTCTGTAGCAGTTGATGGGATACTTGGTTTTGGACAGTCAAATAGTTCCATTATTTCACAGCTAGCTTCATCTGGAAAGGTGAAAAGACAATTTTCACATTGCTTGGATACTGTTAAAGGTGGCGGAATCTTTGCCATTGGGGAAGTGGTGGAACCAAAAGTGAAAAATACAACTCCGTTAATACCAGATCAGTATGTCATACTATCTCACAATCATACTAATGCTTATGGTTACTATCACAAACTATGCTCATGATGGTACAATGGTGACTGAAATGTTTCTGGCAAGGCATGGGGTTATGAAACATCGGCTAATTTTAATTTCAATGAATATCTTAGGCCACATTACACCGTTGAGCTGAAGACGATTGAGGTGGGTGGTGATGTTATACAAATGCCCACAGATTTATTTGGCCTTTTTGGACAGCAGAATGGGGCAGTACTTGACAGTGGAACGACCTTGGCTTATCTTGCACCGGAGGTTTATGAACCTTTCATGGAAAAGGTAGTCACTTTAACCCCCCTTCATTTGGAATTTGTTTTCAGAATAGTTACACTTTTTTTTTGGTTGAGAAGAAACTTACAGTTGGTAGTTTTGATAAACAGATATTTGCTCGTCAGCCTGGATTGAAATTACATACTGTTGAAGAGCAGTTTACATGTTTTGATTATTCTAAAAAGTAAGCACTAACTTGTCTTTTACATTTGGTTTCAATTTCAGTTAGTACTTTATCAATTTTGGGATGTGCATTGGTTATGATTAATTTTTCTCTATCAAATTACATGTAAACACCAGAAATTTCGCTTAACTTACTTCAATGTGTAACACATGTCGAAAGAAACCTTACATTTCCTGTTCCTTTCTGGTTGCAGTATTGATGATGGATTTCCAGTTGTGAAGTTCAATTTTAAGGGTTCAGTTTCTTTGAGTGTCTATCCTCATGACTACTTGTTCCGGATAAAAGTACGTGTTTCGGGGATTTGATTATAATTCTCTGTCCAATGTGTAGTTTGTGAGCCACTGGAATATAATTTTCTCAAGTGGTCTTTCCTTAATGAAGATTTATACTCTTGCTCTATAGTAACAAGAATTGACTTTGGTTACCGTAAAGCTACCTTCTTCAGTGAGTTGTGGACTAAGGTACATTTTTCATGACATATATATATATAGGATGATGTCTGGTGTTCGGGTTGGCAGAGCAACACAATGAAATCCAAAGATGGAAACTCCATGACTCTTCTGGGAGGTAGAGTACTTTTGGTTTCCTCGACGCATAGGCTATCTCTAATCTCATTGAGTGAATATTGTAATTCTAATATTTTTCATTTTCAGATTTGGTGCTTACAAATAAGCTAGTCCTATTTGATCTTGAAAACCAGGCCGTTGGGTGGACCAATTACAACTGTGAGTACCACCATTTGGTGCTATATTTCATGTTATTTGAGGGGTGCAATGGTGATGAAATGCTTTATCTTAAGGTGCGTGTCTTATTGGTTTTTAGGCACTTCAAGCATTAAAGTCAAAGATGAGAAGTCGGGGGGTGTATACTCTGTTGGTGCCCACAACATTTCTTCAGCTTCCAGTCTAACAATCGGAAGACTGTTGTCATTCTTGTTATTAGTGATTGGCATGCTGCAAATATTGAATTAACTCAACGGGTGGCACAAGCATATTCAACCTGGTGCACCCTAATTTATTCAGTCTAAAACTCGGGGCTTGATCTCCTATAATTTGACTGGGCATAATAAGAATACCATTTGTTGTGGAAGTCTGTCTTTCGAGGTGGTGATAGTTTTTGTCCACCCTTCTGGTTTGACTTGTTTTCTGTTTTCTGATGATCTTGCTTTTAATTTGCACTCAAGGCTCACTGTCTCGGCTGCATCGACTGTCATACCATCTGGGATGGTCTTAGTGGTAATTGTAACAGATCACAATCCTCCTTTTACAGAAATCAGAGAGTTAGATTGGAATGATATCAGGTAAAGAAAGGCTAATTCATGTGCTGCAATGCTTCTCTCATGCAGACGCAGATTTTTGGCAATCACCAGCTCCATGGAATTTGGTTATTGATGTATTATGAGTTCATAGAAATTTATAATAGTGAATGAGTCTGGATCTAAATGTTCAAATGTATAAACTTCCATGTGATTGCGATTTGATATTACAGAACTGGTAATTAGTAGTAGTATTTGAAGAAGGGTGTAAACTTACTAGAGAAACACAAATGTAGATGTGGGCTTTACAAGGTTGTCTTCAGAAACTGTACTACAAAATAGACAAGCGCCAGCAAGAGTCCAATTTGGTAAACATCTCTTTGGAAACTGTCATCCCTTTGAAAGAACTGCATCAAAGCAGATGATACAAATCTGTGTCAACTTTGGATACAGAAAAGAACAGCAATGATCTTTATGCTTTAACATCGATATCTGAAACAGAAGATTGACGTTGGTTTCTGACCTTAGTTGGATCACCAGAAGGGTCAGGATAAATCTCCGTATTCTGTTTTTCTCTGGGAAACTGGCTGGAAATGGTTTTAGCAAGATCAGCCAGGTCCTTTCCACTCTCAATGGCAGCGAAAAGACGGCGTGATGCCCAGAAATAGGTCTTCGTAATGACCGAGGAAGCTGATAAGTCCCAAAACTCTTCATGTTGAGTCACTTGCCCACTTATCTGATTTAGAGTGAACTGGGAATTAATTCTGATGATCAAATCTCCTCCTAAACCACCAATAACGTTCTTGGCCTTCCCTCTGATTGTCCACTTGATACTTAACACACTGGTTGATAGCATGGTCATTTCTTGCACAGTCTGTACATACGTAACACACAGATTTAGAATCGAAAACTGAGGAATTTCTTTTGCTTGTTCATAAAGGAATATTAGTAGTGTACAATGACAATATATAATAAAAGAGATAAGGAAGACTGACCACAGAGGGTTTGTCTAGTGCCCTGGTTATCCATAGTGGTCTCTTGTATTTCTCACGGCCACTAAAACTTCTTACTGGATCCTGCCGATATTACCAGTCATATATAAGCAATGAGAAGAAAATCCGGTACTGAGATTCAAATTAAGTACATATTTACATGCTACAATCAGAATTACCTTGTATTGGACAGAAATGGCAAAGGTTCCAAGGGCGCGATTGCCTTCTCGTAGCTCTAGGATATCGCGTACAAGTTGTCGAGCTGTAGACTCCACCAAGGGGCTACTGTTGCATTCAAATTCATTGCAGAGCTCCCCAAAGTTCATACTATCAACGATCTTATCAGCATCTGTTCTTTCAGTGCTGGACAATTCTTCACTCCTGTTAGCATCATTTGCTACTGCACAGCGCACACCATATATATATCAGGTCACAACTACTATAGACAACTTTAAGACAAGCAGAATATTTCCCAAGGCAGAACGAAAGATGTATGTCGACAGGCACATGATCATATGTTTAAAATTTTGTTGTATATAGAGGAGTTTCCAGGTTAGGAAACCAAAGGCCTATTAATAAAGAAAAAATCTATTTAGCTTTACAAGCAATATTAAAACATAGTTTATAACACTCCAATGTGAGAACAGAAGTAGTCGATAATTAGTTATAGTAAGAGCAGGCATCATAATGCAAAGGGACCATTCAGAGATGTAACCCAAAACCTTGCAAGGAAAACCAAAAAGCAAAAGGAAGGGGAAAGGGAGCAGCAGTTTAGCAGGAGACCACCCGCCCATGAGAAACAGAGTTATGAGGGGGAGAATAGGAGAGTCTCCCGATCCCGAAGAATAGAAATCAGAGATGAAAGTAGCCTTGAAGTGTGAAAAGGTTTGATTATTGATCATCATATGAGAGACATGTTATCTTCGAAATGCAAAGGAAATATGAAATAGACGTTAACGCGTCAGCACCAAAAGGCAAGATCATTCTATGATCAAGGAGATGATCCCCTAGACATAGAAGAGAATAAGCCATATCGGCGACCAGAAGCGAAATTTAAACATTCAAGGCGGGGGAGATCGAGCGAGGTTCAAGCAGAAGTAGAAGCAGAAAGCGTAGGGATCATATATGAGGCAACGTCGGCTCGTATCTCAAGCGAGTGTAAACCAGTGCTAAGCAAGGGGAGGCAGAAGAGTTTCAGGTACACATTAGGAGAAAGTGAGACGATCAGCACGAAGACATAAAAGGGATATTCATCAATATCAGAAAAAAATCGAGTTTCTGGGGGGTTTCAAGATCCGATCCGGAGCAAGAGAAGATAAGGTAGAACGAAGCAAGGGGAATGTTTCGAATCAAGCGTGAGAGAGCGGGGCGGTATCGAAATCCATAGGACCCGAGTTAACAGTGGGAGGTGGGAGCAGAGGCCAAACACCTGCTTTGCTAAGGATAATGAATTCATTTTGGCCGAATCAGAGGAGTATTCAGTAGTATGTAAGGCAACACAGATTATAATTCCACACCGTAGCACATCAGATAGCTCAGCTCCCAGCCAGAAACAGAAAGAGGACTGTACCGTCCGCACAGCAAGAGACAAGAAGTATGGACAGTATCGAGAAGCAACATCAAGGGGGACGGGCTCCACGCCCGGCTGGGGATATCTCGATACCTCGCTAGTTCGTAGGTGACCAACTGACGCAGTAGTTGGGTGGAGGTGGGCCTGGCGGACTAGGCTCAGCAGAGTTGCAGGCCCACGAGGGGAGTGGTGGAACAAGGTCGTACTCTAGGCGTTGTGACGCTTCTGCACCAGAGTACAGGGCAATTTCAAACGGAAGAAAATCACAAATATCGCGTTATCCTGAATCGATAATGGGATAATCAGGTGGTGAGCCCGAATTAAATTTCCAAGTTTACGAGGCAGCATTGGGAAACAAACAGGAAAACAACCACAAAGTTATCGATGTTGTTGATCGGTCCAATATCCCCATCCAGAGAGGAGGATCTAATTATCTTTGCGGGGGAGGGTCGAGTAATCAACTTCCCAAGAGCATGCTTGGCAGAGTATGCGTACACGAGATCCTTAGTAGTAAGGGGATGCCATGGATGATTGAGGATAGCGACAATCGGACTGTGTCAACGCGTGCAGCATAGGTGTGACGTTAGTTTATAGTTGTATGACGAGGTGGATAAATCCAGAGATTATGTAAGATATTCTTCATCAGGTTTACAAACATACAAACTAGAGCGTTCGTTGCTGTAGTTGGACATGGACTACGAGATAGGTTAAACTGAGGGGGTTGTGATACAGCAACTTCTCCACTTGTCATACATAAGCATAAATTAATTGAAATCGGTCAAGTAAAAAGAGAAACTTTATTCAATTAATTATTCGAGAACAATTGTTCAAAAACACATCAAAATAAAAAAGACACCATAAAGAAATCAAAAGAAAAGCGAAATCAAAATACTAGCTAACTGGTCAACATGACCAATCCATGTCAAAGTCTACTCCTCCAAAGTCCATGTTGCATTGAAATCAGCGATCTCAAAGTGGCAGTTGCTCCTCGCTCCTCATGGATAAGATCAACAAGGCTTTAAGATTCTTTGATCCAATGGTCTCTACTTAAGTAGAATGGTAGGTGTTTGGAGGGCGAGTTTCCTACGAAGTTCGGGCTTAGTGGTGGGTCGCGTTACGGATTACATGGGGGCACAGTGTACCACAGTTTTTTGGATTGTTGAGCTGATTAGAGAGGTTGATTCTTCAGATGTTTTGGAGATCAAAGATTTGTTTATTTAAGCAAAGCAGAGTTAAAGTTTGAGGTATAGTTTTCTTAGGGAGAGAGAGTCCGTTAGATTATAGATAAAAGTTAAGCGTAAGTTGAAGATGTGTAGGGAGATATTTTAGATGGCATAGGTTAGTTTGAGATCGGGGATCTTAGGTATAGTGCAAATGATGGAAGATCAGATCTCACCCGATTCCTTGTTGGCTTCAATAGTGAAATGAAGCTTCTTGGAAGTCAGATGGAGCTTCACATCTTGTGCCCATGTCAGGTAGTTGCTTCCAGATACTTCCAAAGCAGGGAACTCGAGCTTCCTGAGGTTCGACATCTCCGGGAAGCAAAACAAGATGTGTTAGTAGAGTTTACAACATCTACTATACGAACTCAAAGTACTTAGACATGGTTCGGATTTAGGCATGCAAACAATTAGTTTCAACATGCGTGGTGAGTTTTAGGAAACATCACGTTTCTATGCTTCGAAATTTCAATTCAGAGACTTTATATGAAACTAATTGGGCTCTAATTAGAGTGAAATCTAATTGAAAGATGGGCAATAAAAGCCCAATTAATTATTGTGTGAAAACAATAATCTAAGTCCCAAAAATAGGGAAGCCCAGCCCAAGAATAATGGGGAAAGGCCCAAAATGGCGCCAGCCCAAGTCCTTCAGCCCAAACATTTCGGCCCAAGCCCGTCTCAGCCCAAAGGTTCGCGCGCGTGTTCGGGAGGATCTGCCGAACATCCCAGGAAGGCTTGCGCGCGCGTTCGGGAGGATCTGCCGAACAGCTGGGGAAGCGCATCGCGCGCGTTCGGGAGGATCTGCCGAACAGCTGGGGAAGCGCATCGCGCGTGTTCGGGTGGGATTGCCAACGGCACCCGATCGAAAGACGTTGCCGTCGCGCGAGGTCGGCGGCGAGATCCGTCGTCGCGCGGGTCTTGTCGGCGAGATCCACGCCGTCCGCGTGACTCGACGCAGTTGTTTCGGCGATTTAAGCAGGTTCAATCCCGGCGACGAGTTTTAACTCGAGATCGCGGCAGGATTGCGTCGGAAAGAAAACCCCACATGTCGGCGATTGCGGCGGCCGTGACGATGGCAGCGCTGGGCTAGACGCATCGTCACTGTCGCGGCCGTAAAAACGCACGTCAATGGGCGACGACCCATTTGAAAACGGCATCGTTTCCGGCGCAATTCGCTGGGCTTGGCGCTTTCCTCCCGACCCGAATTGTCTCGACGTTTTGGCGATTTGCTGCGGCAGCTAATCCCGTTGTCGACGCCGGCGACGAACTCGTGGCGGCGAGTTGTCAGCGACGGCGAGGAGGTGACCCGTGAAAACGGCGTCTTTTGATTCAATTTCAAGCCGCGAGACGCGGCTGGTGACGAACCAAAAAGCTTGGTTCTGTGAGTCCCAGCAGGACCCCGATTTGCTCCACTCGGGAACAATTGTTTCGTCTGTGGAGTCCCAGCAGGACCCCGATTTTGTTTTTAATTTTCGGCTCCCATCAGGAGCGGATGATACAGCCTCACGGCTGGTTTTTGATTTTCGGTGGAGTCCCCATCAGGACCCCGATTACGAACCATGACGATTGTACATGGTTGGTTTTTGGATTTCGGCTCCCATAGGAGCGGATTGATCATGGAACAAACATATATCATAGAACAAAAAAATCATAAAACAAACCTTCGGCTGATTAGAGCGTGCTGATAACGTGTTCTATGTGGGATCTATAGAGCAGGCAGTATGTGTATGTGATGTGATACGACCCGAAACATGACTCGAAACCGTATGTATGTCTACAGACAGTCACATATTTAAAACATAGTTTATAATACATAATGTATTATTTTCTCATTACTACGTTATCATTTCTGCATCGTGTTCCGTGTTAATTAACCCGGGACCAAGACAACACGGAAATAAACGGGTCGACCCGTACACCCATTGACAGCCCATCGACGCATCCACAACTCTGATCATGTCGGCTGGCTAACTACATCTACATGGCTCGTCAATTCAACTGTGGGGCGCCAAGACTACTATTGCTTTGCTCCTACGTATTTGATTATCTCTATTTAGTTTTTTTCTCTGTATAATTAAAAAGAAAGTGTAGAGATTAAGGATGAAAGGGTTTAGGGTTTAGAGAAGAAAGGCTGAAGAGTTTTTTCTTTTTTGATAAGCAAAAAGGGTTCACACGGCTCATGGTTTTAGCCAAAAGTGCACAAAGAGTTGAAACACCATCATCCTTTTGATCATATTCAATCTTTACCCCAACTGATAACAACTACATTGTTTATCTGAATTGAAGTTCATATTTAGAAAATTACATCCTTTTTGAGGCTTCTATTCACCAATTCAACCAGAAAAAGGATAAATCCAAATATCTTTTTTGATGAATTCATTCATTCTGACGCGGAAAGATTACCATATACATACCATTTCATACATAGAATCACCTATAACTTAAGATCCCTACTAGACATTGATTGTCTGCAGGCACCATACCAGCTTTATAGCAGCTGCTATAGTAATTGGATTACACCCCACGCCCCCATCATTTCCTACTCATTCCTTCTTTTGCATTCCCCTCTATTGCCAAATCAGCCAAATTATTTGCATTCCATTAACAACAAGAATTGCAATATCCGCATGTACGTCATATCGATGCATTGCTACTCTTTTTCTTTAAACTGCTTTTGTTTACAACGAACCTCGCCAAAATTTAATGTTTCACCAAACTAAAGGTTCTTCAGATTTTTTGGAATGTCCTTGACCACCTCTACCTAGTTGCTAACCATTTCTATCTATAGGCTCTATTCTAGTATATCAACAATACAAGATGCCTGCATATGGTCCTCCTCCTCCTTGTCTTGTTGCCTGACTTAATTACATTGCACATATAGTATGTAGTAGAACCTTAATTTCCTTTCTTTCATCATTCTTTTCTGTCATACCAGATTTGTTCCCTTCCTTTCTTTGACCCAAAAGTTGAACTTTTCCTCTACTTTCTGCCTTGGTGCATTTCATCCCCCTCTTCTTGTCTATATATAACACAGCTTTCTTTACACAATTAATGCTAACCTCTTCTCCTTGATTTCTTCACCTCTCTGTTTGTCTCCATCTCTTTCTCTATGACATACAGAGCACAAGGCAGAATTAATTTAATTGGTTCATCCTCAACTGATCTTATGTTATATAAGTACTGACAGAGAAATTGCAGGGCTTGCTTCTTAATCACAAGGGAGAATGGCTATGCCAAAATCCTTCATTTTCAGCATACTCTGCATCCTTTTTGTGAGCTTGGTTATAACTGAGGCTGCTCCTGAAAGCTCTCTTATCACTCAACTCCCTGGCTTTAATGGTGCTTTTCCATCCAAGCACTATGGAGGGTAAGCTAACTATATCAACAACAGAATTCTTTTGTTTGTAAATTGATGAAGTAATGGAAGTGCTTTTTTGATGATGGGAAGTTCATTGTTGTGCTGAATTATGAAATGTGCAGATACATAACCATAGATGGAAAGAATCTTTTTTACTACTTTGTAGTTTCAGAAGGAAACCCAGCAAAGGATCCAGTTGTCCTATGGCTCAATGGTGGACCCGGCTGTTCTAGCTTCGACGGATTTGTCTATGAGCATGGTACCATTAGGCATCTTATCTATTCTCTCTTTAATCATTTCTTTTTTTTGGTCAAAATTTGGTGCACACATCACCTCATCTGTCCAGTATTTGTTCAACCACAAGATATTTAGTAACGTATGGAGTAATTGCTTGGACCGTAGCGTCTATGCATGAGATGCTCTGCCACACACGTTCTTTACAAAGTGTTTTGTGTGTATGCTACTGTATGTATGTACGATGCAGTGTTGGCATCTTCTTGCCCATTTGGTTTGGTCACGGATACTCTGATTTCAAATAAGATCTTCTGTTTCACAATCACAGAAGAAAAGATCATTTTGGTTTCAGAGCTTCAACTGGAAGATGATGATTTATGCCTTTGAACTCCCAGTATTTCTGTTGTCCATTTCAGCTGTAACTGAAATGGACCACACCACAATGCTATGTTTCTTTGTCTTTTCTTTTTGTCTATTTTCTATGTTTGAGCATTTATGTATGTGTGTGTAACTTTGTATGCAGGGCCATTCAACTTTGAAGCAGGAAAACCAAAAGGAAGCTTGCCTCTTTTGCATCTCAATCCTTATAGCTGGTCCAAGGTCTGTACAAAACTCACAAATCATACCAATTCGATCCTTTTTATTTCATCACTTTGTTTTTCGTTTTTTGTTGGCCATAACAACCAAATTGAACATCAGGTTTCCAACATTCTCTATTTGGATTCTCCTGCTGGCGTTGGCTTTTCTTACGCTCAAAACGAAAGCAAGTATGTAACTGGGGACCTACAAACTGCTGCTGATACGCATGCCTTTCTCCTCAAGGTATAACTTTTATGTATACAAATTGGTGCTCAAGTCATTTTTTCATCGATGCACAATTCTGTACTTGTCATTTTTTTTTTCTGGTGTGCTAACAATTCTGTTCTGTACGTAACTTGTGTCAAATATATGATCAGTGGTTTGAGCAATATCCTGAGTTTCTTCCGAATCCGCTGTATCTTTCTGGAGAGTCTTATGCTGGAATCTATGTCCCAACACTTGCTTCTCAAGTTGCAATAGGTATCTAATTTGACTATCTATCTAGTGCACATTACATGTACATATAAGATATATGTGTATGTTGCATTGGCTGGTCTAATTACATTATCTTCTCCCACATACAGGTATAAATAATGGAACAAAACCAACTATAAATCTCAAGGTATGCAAATTTGTCTGTAAGTCATCAACTATATTGAAATCAACCGGTGTCATCCCGTTGAATCAATTAAACTTGTTTACTGTAGGGTTATCTTGTGGGAAATGGAGTGACAGACCCGAAGTTTGATGACAATGCTTTAGTCCCATTTGCTCATGGAGTGGCACTCATTCCAGATGAAATCTATGAGGTCTATAGTCGCCTAGATGTCTTCATTTTCCAAAATGTTGAGTGTCCAACGCATGCTTGAGGCCAATACTGATCAGTGACAACTATATATTGCAGGAAGTTAAAGCCGCATGTGGAGGAAACTACTATAACCCTCCAAACGCTACTCAATGTGGCGAAAAATTAGAATTAGTTGAGCAGGTACAAATATTGTTTTGCTCAAAACCATACAGCTACTCAAAAGTGAACTACAACTTTCCTATAAATGAAAGAGTTCCATTGTATCACGAATTGATTTTGGTCATTAACTGATTAGGCTATTGCTGGACTGAACATTTACGACATCCTAGAGCCTTGCTACCATGGCTCAGATAGCCAAAAGGGCAAAGGAAATACCACAAGACTACCATTAAGCTTTCAGCAATTGGGGACCAATTCTGAGAAGCCAATGGGAGTAAGGAAAAGGATGTTTGGGCGTGCTTGGCCTTTCTGGGCACCCGTGAGAGATGGCAATGTGCCACTGTGGCCTGAACTAGCAGCGACCTCACGGAGGAGGGTTCCTTGCATTGTAGGTTACTGTTAAATTTTAACCTTAATTCAATTAGGCAATGTAGCTAGGCATATTTATGTATGTATGTGACACTGTCTTAATTTGAAACTTTCGAGTTGCGCGTAGAATGATGAAGTTGCAACTACATGGCTGAACGATCCAGCAGTTAGGGAAGCAATTCATGCTAAGCCTGTAAGCTCTCACTCGGTAGATGATCAACATGATTCAAATTTACAGAGCTTGACAATACACAAAATTATAATTCATGAATGATGAATGATGCAGGCGGCTGGTCCTTGGGAGTTGTGCACAAGTAGAATAAGCTACAATCACGATGCTGGAAGTATGATCCCTTACCACCAGAACCTTACAACCCACGGATACAGAGCACTCATTTACAGGTTATTAATTGCTGAACCAAATTCAATATTCTGCATCTATTTGCATCTATTTGGTACCATGGTATCAGATTGTGATATATAGAAATACATTTACTGTGGCAGTGGAGACCATGATATGTGTGTTCCATACACTGGGAGCCAGGCATGGACTCGATCACTTGGATATCCAATTGTGGATGCTTGGAGATCTTGGCAATCCAATGACCAAGTTGCAGGGTATACCTACTAGCGTCCCATCCAAAATCTAAAGCTTGTAGAACTAACTAACCATGTTTTCTGATACCACTCCATTTATACTTTTGAAATTAAAAGTTGTTAAGAGCGTTGCTGATTATTGTGGTGCAGATACTTGCAAGGATATGGGAACAATCTCACCTTTCTCACCATCAAGGTCTGATATAAATCTGTAACAGAAAACTCTGCGTACTTGCTGCTTATAATTTAGATTGAATCAAGTTTTGATTTGCTGTGATGGTGGGGTGCAGGGAGCTGGACACACTGTCCCTGAATACAAGCCGCGGGAGTCACTCGACTTCTTTGGACGCTGGTTGCAAGGCAAACGCATATGATCGATCCCAACCACCAACCAAGCCTTCCTTTTTCACTTTGTTTCTTTGTATATGAACTTGAAGGACAAGCTTCTAATTGCCAATCCAAGTTTCAATCTTATTACATGAAAGAAATGATGATTGATATAAGTGTCTCCAAGCAAGTGATCGATCATCATCCAATTAAGTCTCCAAGAGATTTTCAATGTCAATTATGTTAAATATATTTATATTAAGGTTTGGGCTTCATTTGGGCACACTTGTCCATGTGCCAAGTTGGGATGAGATGATGGTTCGATGCATCAGAAATTCTAAGGTTTTTATCTAAAATAGCCCAACCGGCCTAAATCTATTCTAAAATCTACGGGCAGGGAAATTTTTTCTGAAACTAGGCAAAAGGATTGCCTAATTGCAAAGGAGAAGTCCCTTCACAATTTGATTTTTACAGAGAAGAAACGGCGGAGGAGAAGCCCACCATCCGACAAACCTCTTTCCGTTCTCGCTGCCGTCGCTAATTTTCCAGCCACTTTCTCCTTTCGGAACCACCTGGAATAGCTTCCCAACATCCCCGAGTACACTCTCACGAAGTTTCAACCCCAAATCCCAAGCGGTTTGCCGCCGGCGAACGAAAACTTTTTTCTCTATTTTTTTTCCAAAAACCGTCCGACAAACCTCCCTCCGTTCTCTCTTTTCCAGCCATAGATCGACGACGACCCGAACTACAAAAAGTTCCCTCTCAACCTCAAGAATATATCCCCAAAATTTCAGAGCCAAAGACAGCGTGGAACGCCGCCGGTGAAACCAAACGCAAACTGAGCCGCCGGAGTTCTCGCCGCCGTCGCTAATTTTCCAGCCACTTTCTCCATTCGGAAAACCTAGACTAGCTTCCCAACATCCACGAGCACACTCCCACGAAGTTTCAACCCCAAATTCCAAGCGGTTTGCCGCCGGCGAATGAAAACGTTTTGATATGTTTTTTTGCCAAAAACCGTCCGACAAACCTCCCTCCGTTCTACCTTTTCCGGTTACCGATTGACGACGACCCCAACTACAAAAAGTTCCCTCTCGACCTCAAGAATATATCCCCAAAGTTTCAACCCCAAATTCCCAGCGGTTTGCCACCAGCAAACAAAAACGTCTTCGGTGGAGTTCGGAGAAGAAGCAGAGGGACTATGAGGGACTATGAGGCACTATGGGTGCACTATTAGGGACTATGAGGCACTATGGGTGCACTATGAGGGACTATGAACGTGCTGATGAATTACAACGATTCTGTATTCGAAAGACTATGAGGCACTATGGGTGCACTATGAGGCACTATGGTCGCACTATAACCCCAGGGATTTAATTGCAAAGTTACTGTAGTATTTTGCCTGCTGAAGAACAGCCCGCTGCCCCTTGCCTATTTTGGAATAGATTTAGGCCGGTTGGCCTATTTTAGATAAAAACCCGAAATTCTATATGATGCACTAAAAAGTGGATTAGTGCACTTTAAATCTCATTCGTCCGTTCTGGTTGAATATCGATTATTCGATTTTGAGTTCACTCTTTAATTCACTCTTTAGTTCACCATATAGCACTTAGACATGGCCTCTGAAGTGCCAAGTAGCCATCTCGGCTAGGCTCACAAGCTAATTAGGTCACCACCTTGAGTAAGTGTAGGTGGTGCCGGGATATTGCTTATGAAGGGTTAGACCCCATAACCCCTCCCTGTAGGCGAGTAGCTCGTCTAACCATCCTGGAAGACTCGGAGAGCGTTGAGGTAAAGAGCCTCCTCAATCACTATAAACCATAAAGTACGTAATTATACTATCCCTTTTCTTACTCCGAGAAAACCCATAAACTGTGAAGATACTGGTAGAAATATTACAACTGATTAGCTAAGAGGATTATATGCAATGCAACTCATAAATTGGTTCGATCATCGCGTTCTTTTCTAAGTTATGAATGTTCTCCGTTTGATCAGAGAGTACGCTGACGGTCACCATCATGCTGTTGAGAATGTGGATATTTATCCCACATTAGAAAAGTAAGGACTTTGCAAGTGCTTATAAGGATTTGGGCTACTCCCCCCATTGCCAATTGGTTTTGGGTGATGTGGATGTTTATCCCACATTGGAAAAGTAAGGGACCTTGCAAGTGCTTATAAAGAGTTGGGTTACTCCCCTCATTGCCAATTGGTTTTGGGGTGGAACCTCAACCACCTTCAGCATGGTATCAGAGCGGGTTCGCCCACGTGTGAAGCCCAAAGGCCCACACGTGCTACACGTCACCCCAAAAAGGCCGAAGCCAAATTCTCAAGCATAAAACGCCAAAGCGCCATGCTTGAGGGGGGGCGTGTTGAGAATGTGGATGTTTATCCCACAGTGAAAAAGTAAGGGACCTTACAAGTCCTTATAAGGAGTTGGGTTACTCCTCCATTGCCAATTGATTTTGGGGTGGAACCTCAACCAATTGGCAATTCGTTTAGAAAAATGAGAGCAAAGACAGATACCAATTGTTTCAAGTTATCAAGTTAGTGGATTATGACAGGAGATTGAGGATAATTCATAAAAAGTCAAAACGACGAAAAGGCCCTTCACTTGCTTTCTGCTAAATCAATTCAACTATTTCATAATCGATAGCAACTTCCACACTGAATGAGAGGTGCGTACCATCATGTAATACGTATGAATGCACTGGGGCAACTTGGATAGCAACTACCAAACTGAAAGGAAACCGAAATCTATAAAAATTGAAAATTAATCAACAACACACAAAAAGGGAGAGCTGATAAATATCTTGTTTGCAGCATTCAATTCAAGAACGCTGAAACTTCAAAGCAGCAAAGCTTACAACTGAGATTCCACTTGTGAACTGAACATGACAGGGCAGTAAAGAAACCAAACTCATTCAATTTCAAGCTTACCACTACAGATGAGGAGGAGACCTTTCATTCATTCATTATCACAAAATTATTATCCACATTACATACATAGAGACATTTTTCTTGACAAAATTAACAACAAAAAATATATGGACGGAAGGACGGACGGAGAGTTGGAGTTCACAAAAATTCCATTTCTACCCAGACATTTCTAATATAGTCGGGAGGGCCTACCTCTCTCCGGTCAAAATTTCAACTTTTCTTAGCCCTACAAATCACCAGGTGTGTAGAATAAACAGAGACAAGGCAAAAGAAGAATAAGAGAAATACAAAAACAGATTATGAGAAACAAACAAGGGGGTGGCGGTGATCAAACCTTCTTCCACGCCTTCTTGTCTTCCTTTGTTGGCACAAACCTTGGCAGATTCAATAATGTATTCACTCGCGAAACTCCTTCCAGAGCAGACCACTCTATCCCTAATTCCGAGTTCATCTCCTCCGCAGCATTCTCTTTACTTCCTCCTCTTTCTTCGTCTTCTTCCTCTTCTTGTTGTTGCAGAATTTCTTCCGCAGTTAGGACAGTCCCTGAGCAGACCAAAGGTGCCCCCGCACTATCTTCTTGTTCACTTCCAGCATTGACCACATCCGCTGTACTAGGCTGCTCATTTGGCCCGTTTTTGGCAGCACTTGACTCAATGTTTGAGTCGGAGTCAAGGAAAAGGCAAACTACAGCACAATCATCTACTTTGGAAGTTGGGTACTTCTGCCTCCAAGCTCGAACAGCTGTCTCAACCAGTGCACGAGATGCAGAAGAACGGGCTGGGGCTGATGCTATAATGTCCACCACTTCTTTGTTAGAGAGAACATCCCAAATCTGCCAAAGTGTTTTAATCATATATTAGAATAGCAAAAGGAGGTACAGGAGGGAAAGCGTAAGGAAATGTTATGTATCTCTTTCATAAATAGCTGCAAGTTAGCTGCTTTATACCCCATCTGTAGCCAAGACTATAAATTCATCCTTCTCATTGAGACGCCGATATGATACATCTGGCACAGAGATCAGGCCAAAATCCTTGAGACAGAAATCTCCAAAAGCCCTTGCCATGGCAAGACCAGGGGAATCATTGTTTGGCAGCCAGACCCGAGAAACCTCAGGTTCATCTTGAAGAGCAAAAACGCGGCCTCTACACTTGCGTATTCTCTCTGCTTCCGCTGTTAGTGAAGAAGAAACAAAGAAAGAAAAAAAAGCACGTCAGAAATAAGAAAATAAGTTATTCACAGAAGCCCCTTTTTTTTTGTGTTCCTTCTTTACGAATATGGAAGCCATTATCCAATGTACAATGAAAATCTACTCTCTGTAACGGCCATGGACAAACAACTAAACATATCGCTAAGTAGTGACATCATGCCTAATTCTGGTCCCAAATTTCTGCAGTATGAATTAAAAAACTAAGGACGTTTGAGAATAAAAGAACATTACAATGGCAGTGGTGAAATATGATCTTGCAGCTTGATATTCTACTGGAAGTCCTAAGCCAGCATAAAAAGTGTCAAAGTGTATGAATTACCCTTAAGTATGTTTCATATAAGAGCATTTTCTTGATAAGACAACCTGACAGCCAAATAGTTTAACCTTCAATGAATCCCCCAACATTACTTTCTGAATCTGACTAGAGATTCAGGTGTTGCCAAGATGATAAACCATAGCGGAAAAACTAAAGATTTCAAAACTAGTAGGAGAAACGAGAAGCCAAGAGGAGAGATGGACCTGGAAGATTTGGTTTGAGATCCACGGTCAACTGAATTGCGGTAAGAGTGCCATCTTTATCTCTTGTGCCCAGGACAGCTCTGGAGTCGCCAACATTCCCAATGATTAAATCCCGACCCTAAGAAACATGCCAACACATGCATAATAAAGACGAGCACATCACAAAAGTCAAATGACAAACCAGGACAAGTTTCCACAGAACATGAAAGCACCTGTTTAATCAAAGTTACTGCTGTTGTCCCGCTGCAAAAGCAATCTACAGTCGGTTGCGTCCGCAGCTCCCTGTCCATAACTTTGAAAGCCTTGAGGAAGGAATCTTTGAGTGTCTGAAAGATGTCAGGGCTCTTTTCTGTTTCCTCGGCATCGACGGAATCTTCGTCAACAGACACAAAGGCAGTATCATCTGAATTCAAGCTTCCCGCGGTATTGAGGCTGATCTCTTTGAGAACTTCATCGTTGGTTATGTTCACCTCCCAGTGCGCACTCAATTTCAAAGGAAGCGAATCCCTCACTCTTTTCGCAACCATATGACCGTACGGACCATGGCCATCGAAAACACCACAGAAAACTGTATCTGTTCTTGAACCAAAATTCTGAGAAGAAAAAAACAGACGCATCAGAACATAACAGAAATAACTAACAAACAGGTAAATGAATCTTTCTTTACAAATGGCAGACATAACGAAAAACATGACATGAGAAACAAACAAAAAAGAGATAAGAAGCAGCTTTTGTGAGTCTAAACATAAGTAGTGAGTGAAGAGAGCTGACCTCCCAAACAAGCATGGCATCCTGGTTGGTTCCTTTCTTGCCCTGTTGGGTGAACAAAGAAGCAACTTCAGTGGAGCCGTTCAAGAACATCCTCCCCGGAATCCTATGCAGCGGCTCATCGCGGCGGTAATCGAATGAGGAGTTCCGAGAGCCCGGCCGCTTCTTGGTGGTCCTGCGGCGTCGACCGGCGGGGGACGACGGCCCGTCGAGCAGAGGGCTCCTGCTTTCGGCAGACAAGCAGGAACCCATTCTCAGGGCCCTGATTATATTTAGTAGGCACTCCAGACCAGCTGTTTTGCAATTCAACCCCCTTTCCCCAATTGAAATTGCCGGTGGATCCGCCACGGCCTTCCAACTCCTCTGAACTTGCTCACTTTCAACAATCGTCAATCTCTGCAACGAAATTGACACGAGTTTGCAGAGAAAGCACTCGAATTTGGCACCATTAAGCAGAACGCCACCCACTACCACAACTTTTTCCAGCAAAGGAAAAGGCTTTTTGAATCACCTTTTTGCAGGGTTGAAACTAGAAAGCCACCACCACCAATGATGTTGCTCGAAATGACCAACCTTTTTTCTCTCTTTCAAGTCACAAACGTAGGGCAAAGCTAACCCAGAAGCTATACATGGGCAAAATGAAAGCAGATCTATTCCACACGATGATGACCTATCTTACAATTACCCCAATTTCAATTTCAATTTCAATTTCAATTTCAATTTCGCCAACAGAAGGAAATTCTACAATTGCACGAACCCTGCGAGCTTTCCTCTTTCGGATCAAACTCCAACTCTACAAAACCAGGTGAAATGACAAAAACATTTGGCGCAAAAAAGAAGAAAGCTCAGCAGGCGGCTCAGCAAAAAGCAAGCGTCTTTGTCAAGGCTATCAAAATACACAAAGAAGAGATGGGCCAATTTGAGAGAGAGAGAGAAGAGAGGGAGAGAGAGAGAGTTGCAAATTGCAATGTGGAGAAATAATCGCAACCACCAATAGCAACTGATTGAATATAAATTGCAACATTACCCGCTCTAAATACGACCTGACTTTCTAGAGAGAGAAACAATCTCCTCTCTCTCTAGTCTAGACCGAGAAAATAAACGTTCTTCAACTAATGAAATACACTCTAGTCTACTAGTGACCACATCCATTGTCCTATCCTTCAATTTCATGATGCTCATTTTACCCTTCAATTTTATGGTATTCTGGCTCGTACTACAACTTGTATGTCACAGGTTAGAGAAATATAGATAAAGAGATGTTTACGAAATTATAATTATGGAAACAATTCAAGAAAGAATTTATTCAGTTTAAATAAACTTCTGGATATAAATGATTCGGTGTAGCTTCTAATGCTAAATTAATTATTCAATAACAATGTTACTAATTTGGCCCAAGAAACTCTTCATTTTAAGGGATGAATATGAATTGGCTCTACTACTCTCCCATTTGATCTTATTTCTTAATATGGTGGGAAAGATCCCAAATATGAAGGTGGAAACCAATGAGATAGAGTTCAATTTCCTCGCACTCTTGCGAGACCGGAAAATCTAAACACTAATTTGCTCCCAAAATAAAAGAATAAGTGATCAATTAATTGAGGTAGACAATAATTCCATGTGCGGTGCTGATATGATGTATATCCAGCAAGCTAGCTAGTGCTAGCATATATTCAGACTTCGCCAAACTTATTGTACAGTAACCTGAATTTAGACGAGATCGATTTGGTTAATTAATTGTTAATTAATGTATCACATGACTCCATATTCGATCCCAGTACTGTGTACTACTTATCATACATCTCCAGATATATGAAGACCTTCATCTCTTCATCACTAATTAGTGGAGTTGAAATTATATTCTACTTACTAATACAAGGACAAAGTTTCTAGATAATTCTATAAATTAATTGTATACATGCAGATTAGTTAGCGCAGCTTGCAGCTCATTAGACCGAGTTAAAGCATCTTCAAAAAGATTCTACAAATTTGCAGCGCTATATTGGCAAATTAGCCCTTTTTACATATGTTGTAACTTTTATATGTTGTAAATGACTGTACAAGTTATATAGAGTGTAGTTGAATATGTATATTTGTAGTTCATAGTAGATATTGTAAAAATGGGTGCTACACAATATATTAGTTTGAAAATGTTGAAATCTCTCACTCCTCATAATAAATTAAGCTCCACATAAATTAAAAGTGTATCATACACTAGTTGTATTAATTTATTTGCATGTTCACTTTGAGTGATCAACTTTAAAGATTATGCAAAAAAATCCGTATAATGCAATGTCAGCCATCAAACTACACATTGACATATTATGCATGTAGAGTTCCTTAATAAAATGAAATAAAAACTAGATCATATGACAAGAAGAAATCCCAATATTAATTTGTTATCCGCATACTGCATAATATTGCATATATTAATATGATACGTAGCAAACCTTATAATGTTTAGTTTGGTATCCTATGTAATAATATTGGAACATAAGATGAAGCGGACAGCCTTACAGGATGTGGGACACATGACGCTGTCCCTTAAAAGGTGAGGGTCCTCGTCATTTCTACGTGGCCCATCCTTCTGATCACTTTCTTTCTTCCGATCAGCAGATTATTGCTAGCTGCTAAGTACTACTGGTATCGTATTGGCATGGCACCATGTGTCCGCTAGTCCTACATACATACAAATTACCCGACGTGCATTCCAAGATTCGGTCGGTGTCATTTTTTCGCAAACTAAAACTAATTAGTCAATAGTTTTCTAATTCATTTTCAGGTTGGCAAACATCAACATGGGATTTATTGTTTACAGGTCAGGTACCATTCCTTAAGGGAGCTGTTATTTCCACCCCCCATTCCTCTCTTCCCACCCCCCAAATATAATTAATTCAAATAAAGTTATATTATTTAGATACAAATTACCTAAATGTCCATTCTTCTTCCCCAATACTCTCTGTCCATGAAACAATTCTCTTCTTGAACACATCTGATCCACATCGCACCCCAATTCTCCTTTCCCTTTCTTTCTTGCTTGTACAGATGAGGTATCAGACACCGTGGTAAGCTGCTCGAGCTCAAACACAACGAATTTCACATCCATTTAGTATAACAAGTGATGCGGGAAACAAGTAATGAGGGAAACAGACCATGTCATATTCATCAAGACCCATATCTCCACCCTGATTACTTCTTCAACATATTCGACAAAATTAGACATATCTCCTTCATCCGCCATGTAATCAAAACTGATTATATGCATGTTCGTAAGCCATGCTCTACCTCATTCAAGCCCGCAATTCTAAGATACACAATAGAATTTCACAACCACTAATCACATCTCCATACATGCTTTCTCATAATTCTAATCTGAAATACACACATGTATCGTCATACATAATCTAAATTGGGCACCCAATTCTCAGTATTTATGTGCCATAAACTCAATTGGGTTTCGATCAAAATCCAATCTTGAAGATCGGAACGGCGACGGGGAAAGCATCCAGATCTGGGAGGCGGACGGCGACGATCTGCGCAACCGCGATGTTGCTGCAGTTGCGGCGGGCCTTGGTGCTGACCTGGCATCGTCGTTGTGATCGATGATTACGTCCTTGAGCACATCGGTAGGACAGCCAGCAACCCGTCGGCGTTTGCCGCAGAGAAATCCGGCCGGTACCTTCACTGGATTTTCATTTCGCGGTATCGTCGGCTTTGAAACATGTCAGTATATTCGTTCGGATCCCATCACTCCGCTGCCGGAGGAGTGGCGACGCTGAGGGACGCGGCGTTGACGATGCAATTGGGGTGCGATGTGGGTCGGGTGTGTTCAAGAAAAGAATTGTTTCATGGACAGAGAGTATTGGGGAAGAAGAATGGACATTTAGGTAATTTGTACCTAAATAATATAACTTTATTTGAGTTAATTATATTTGGGGGGTGGGAAGAGAGGAATGGGGGGTGGAAATAACAGCCCCCTTCCTTAATTACACTGGATTAAGCATGCCCGACGAGGTTTATGATTGCCTATCATTATTCATTACCCTCGTAAGGCTCAAAAGGCTTCCACATTGCCCTATATATATATAATATATATCTTCTGTCCTTAATGTTGGTGGTTGATTAGAATTGAGGGATTCATTGGGCACCCTTGTCTAATTGACGTCAATCGACTGCTAGCTTGCGGATCCGGCTCCTATGCTGAGCTAGCCTCTGCTGAGCCGGTGCTGAGCAGCCCCAACGGTACTGTTCCGATCACTTAATCAATGATCGGAACCGTTGAGTTTGTAGCTAATATAATAAAGATCATCTCCACAAAAAATGAAAACACCGTTTGATCACCTAATTGTGTGAAACATACACCGAATATATGAACGGTCCAAATGAATGACTATATTAGCCGTTCATATATTCGGTAAATGTTTCGCACAATTAGGTGACCAAACGATGTCGGAATTGATTCATTTTTTGTGGAGATGATCTTTACTATATTAGTTACAAATTCAACAGTTCCGATCACTATTCATCACCGTGAAAGGCCGCCGTTGGGGCTGCTCAGCACCGGCTCAGCAGAGGCTAGCTCAGCAGAGGAGCCGGATCCCTAGCTTGCAATATTGTTCAGTTTCAATGATGGACTGAATACGTACCTACCATGAGTATTGCATGATGAATCTCCTTGGTCTCAATTGAACATCAATCTTGTATCTTTAATTATGGAAATAGGATCGTGGTCCCAATTGAACGACAACTTGATCAACACGTGAAACATAACATGATAAATCACTTTTTTGGTATTGTACATGCTACCGTGAATATTAATTAAAGGGCAAAAGAACATTAGCTATCCCATAAATCACTTAATCAGGGTAGTAGAGTACTCTGCATTATCTCCAAGGTAGTAACTAAGGTTGTACTAGTTGTTTTAGGTAGGTGTATGTATTGTTTATGTACATCCCCATCATCATGTTATGTGTTTGAATGTTAATTAATCAAAGAATTAATAGTTTATTTGTCGCATTTTACATGCATACAATACTCAACTCTTCGTACAGTCTAATCCATAGTTTAGTGATATATGTCACTTTCGGTTTGAAAGAAATGCAATCATAGATGTGTTACTCAATTTGCAATTTATAATGTACATTTTTTAACAAATATTAATATATTACAATAAGTGAAATGTGCTTATCAGACCTTGCTACGCAATCTAGAACGTCATTGAATGCTTTCCACAAGTTACAACTGCGCGCAGTATCAAAACATGTGGCTGGCCCAAAAATCGTGTTCGACGTGACCTCTCATATTCGTGTTCATGTTCGTGTCTGTATCAGGCTATCAGCTGAGCTATGAAATAGAATGAACCAAAATGTTACCAGTGATACGATAATCAATACGTACCATTTATTCGTAGGTAGCATATATTATATGTTACAAAAAAATAGAAATTATACATGTATGTATGCACCATCTCTAGCCTAACTGGAAGTAGGAGACTCGCCAAGAAACTCCGATCTCAACTGCATCAAAAGCCTGCCCAGATGATTTAGGCCTTCTCCATCCCTGCCGCCACCCCAGAATAGATCATGCGGTGAAGCTTCAACAAGAACAGATCCCGCAGTTGACAGCAACATAGAATTCAAATGTGGGTATATCGAGAACTTGCATTTTAGTGCTCTGTACATCACTTCAATCTTAACACTTTCCCAATCGGATCTCACCTACACACCAGACAGAACAAGTTGGAACCAAGTTGAAAAATAGGCCAAAAGAAATCACAAACATATGCTAATGCCGAATAACCCCTGATTTTTAATAATTCTTATTTGCTTCTCCTAATTAATCATCTTTAATTAGTGAGTCACCTCAGCACGGCCGGTGTAAGGGTGGAGATCTTAGGTTCGAACAATAGTTCCCAATAATATAAATCATGACCACAGCACATCATATCAGGACTGCATCATATTTGATTTATACAAACTTAAAATCCAATCAAATGTAAAATGGACCATACCAAATGAGGATGCTTCCTTTGTATTGACCTTCCTATCCGTGCTGCCTCTTCCGGACTTTTTGCAGACTTAACATTTTCAAAACAATCTAGTGCCACAGGATCGTCCACCCCAGCAAACTTCTGAGCCTACATGTTAATATCCTTTTGTGAGAATTTGCATCACTTTCAAAATGGAAACCAGATTCATTAGAGAAAAAGGAATTACCTGGTAGTAATGCTCTACACTCAACCAAGTGGCATAATCACCACCCTCGTCAGGCATCTTTATTGGGTGAGGAGAAAAATTTGAGAAAGCACCATAAGGGTCCCATGTTTTATAGAAGAAAATGATCCTTGATTCATATGGAGTGACAGTTGGATCAATTTCATAAGTTTCATCAACAGATGGAATAACAGGCGTGACATCTGGTATGGGTTGAAGAAACCCACTGACTAGCATGTCAGGTCCAACCTGTGGTTGAAGTTCATAAAGTAAAGAAACCAGTTCATAAGCAGGTTGTAGATAGTAGATATATGCACAAGAGAATGCATGTTTAGCACACAAGATCCAACAGAAAGAACTGCCCTACAGAAGCAAATTTAAAAAATCCATACCAACCTGCTCATAGCAAACATCAATTAAATTCAAGGCTTGCGACATTTCAACCATCCCAAGTTCACCCACAGGGGATGGTGCATTCCTTCCACCAATAATTTTAGGAGCAATAAATGCGAACACCTGCAACACATTAAAAAGCCATCAGCTTTAAGCAGAGAAGAGTAGAAGATCGACCAAATTTCCTAGAAAGAAAGAAGCTGGGGGACAAAAACCTTATGTATTACTCCAGACGTAATAGCAGATGCAGCTAAGGTTCCTCCACACTCCCATAGAACTGAAAGATATCCACGATCATGGAAGTATTCCATTACTTCTCTGGGGTTTAAGATGTCAAACTCCACCACTTCGATTCCTTTAGATGCAAGAAACTTCTGGAAACTCCTTCTTGCACCCCTTTGTGTCACAACTATAGTAGACACCTCAGACAAATCCCAAAGGTTTGCTGCCTCGGGGAGATCAAGCGTCTGAGACATTACAACCCGCATGGGCATATGCCCACCTCCATGTCTTGCAGTTAATCTTGGATCTAGTTCAAAAGAAAGATTAGAAGAGACAGCAGTACCGTCAGCATCTTCGACTACTAGTTACACAACCAACCACAAAAATTATTATACATACTGTCCCTGCGCACTGTATTTCCTCCTACAATGACTGCATCACTTCTACCCCGCAACTCAAAAACTCGATTTCTAGAAGTTCTGCTGCTGATCCATGATGCGTGTCCACTGCTAGTAGCAATTTTTCCTGTTAGCACCCAAGTTATACTAAAGACTAGTTAACCAGCAGACTTGTCGATGTTCTTTAGGCCTCTTTACATTGTTGCATATTGTAATACCTTACACTTTTCTCAACATTAAGAAAAGAAAGTCACTTGAGTGTAGGAAACTAGAAAAACTCACCATCAAGAGTCATGGCATACTTAAAAACTGAGAAGGGGACTCGAGAAGCAGCTCTACAAATTAACGGAGCATTGACAATGAGGCACGATTTCCGAGCTTCCTGTTTTTGTTGGAACAATTACTACATTTTTTAGCCCACTGGGTAGCAAAAGATGTCACCTTTACTCACTAAGTTTTACAAGATTGGTATAGCCAAGGAATGAAATGATCATACAAAACTGAAAAAAAAAGGTGATATATAACATTACATTGTACAGACCTCAATGAGTTTGCTTTTGAGGTCCTCACCAAGAACATGAACTTGCAGGCCTTGACTTCTCAAAGCTCTAATGGCATTGCCTCTCAAGTGCTGCAATGGATGCCTCAGCCCAATCACCACCCTCCCAATCCCTGCCTAATCCAATTTCAAATGTCATCAAACCAACATTATCAATACATCAATTCATTTCCGAAAAAAGTGGCAAATCAAGGCGGAGGAGGCAAAACCTGAACGAGGGAGGAGACGGCGGAATGGTCGCCGTGGCAATCACCGGGCTCCATATTCAGATAAGCGGTGGAGCCGCGAGAGAAGGGGCCGGCTGCCTCGACGGCGAGGACCTCAGCGGGCTTGGTGCCCTGCGCATACAAGAAGCCTTCGCCGGCGACGTTCCCGGATTGGGTGGCGATGACGCACCCGAAGTTGGGGTGGGGAGACGTGAAACCGGCGGATTTGTCAGCCAGATCGGCGGCGCGTCGGATGTGGCCGGCATCGATCAGTAAGTTGTTATGATTGTTGTTGTTAGAATTGAAGGCGGCGGCGACGGGTGAAGCGCAGCAGTGCACACTCGTCGATAACGCCATCAGAAATTCACTCTCGAGTTCATGTCTATTATTTCAGTGCAACAACTTTTGCATGGGCCTACATTTTGTATTTGGGCCTTCGGTTAGCGGAACGTCATCTGATTGACGGAGTTCTTCTAAGCTAGTCTTGTGTTGAGCTAGAAGGAACGAAGCCACTTGCCAATTGAACTTGGATGTTCGGTTTCTAGTCTGCAGCTATAAACTTGCTAGGCATCCTTTTTCTAACCAAATCGTCATTATAAAAAAAAAGAATTCCTACGGCTTTCGTTATGAACCCAGATAGCTCAATATGCTGATATAATCGGATATAACAAGTTGAAAGAAACAAAAGCAAAGCATCAATTATTCATAATGAAATAATATCCTCACAATAGCGTAACATCATTTTCAACATTCATGATCCAACAAGCACACCACGCCTAAGTAGGGTTATAGAAGATTTATGAGTTGATATCTCGGAGAACCGACAGATTGATAAGACTACATTGACCACGAGCCAACAGGCAGTGCAGTCAAGAGTGAAGAGGAAGAGTGAAGAGTGACAACCCCACAGCTGCTGCATCTTTTCTTTTCTTCTCTTCATTCCTCCTCTTCTGCCTCCTCCAGCCAGTTCACAAACGGCTCCAGAGCCTTCACAAAAGTTTGCCTGCGAATTCCACAAGCAGCTCCAAAGTTAGCAACAATTAACGGGAAGCGGGAATTAACATACAACATATTTTGTGTCATCAAGATCCCAAAAACAATGATTGTAATACATTTGACGTTGAAACAATGCATACCTGCCCTTAGGGTTCGATCCTTTCCGGAACCAGTGGAGAATGGTGTCTTCTGCAAGCACATCCTGGTCATAAAGGGACCTCACAATTTCAGGGAACAGCTTCATTAGCTTAGCATCCTCATAGCACTGCATCTGGACTTTGTATATCAGTTCCAGCTCAAGCTTCCCATTGGTGCAGTAGGTATTCAGCAGTTGTGCCCATGTCTTCACCTGTATTTGTAACGAGAATATCTTAACCAGCAAATTTTACTTCTGCTAAACAGAACCAACACCTAAGAATACAAGACAACATAACCAAATCTATGCATGCACTACCCAATACTGAAAAACTAAGAATCTTTTACTGAATAAAAGTAAACGCTTATCATCTTTCACAGTTCTCCCACTTCACTCATCTTGGTTAACCACTTAAACTCATATATTAATCCTTTCAAAAGGCCAGACATCTTGCAGAGCACAAAATTACTTACATTTATCTAGGACTTATTTGAAGGTTAGACTTGAGCGTACCTGACGAAGAGCTGCATTGGCATTCTGCTGCTGGTTTTTGCCGGACCACTGCACTGCATCCATAATGACATCCCAAAGGATCCGGACAACCTCAACATCTGGCAACTTCGCATCTTTCACGCGCTGCTTCACAGTTTCTAGGACTTCAGACATATCAGTTTCCTCAGTTATCTGGGTTGTTAAAGCAGATTTCATCTCCTTAAGCTTCACCTCGAAAATTTTCTTTTCATTGTACTCAACTAAGGGTACTAGCCCTTCCTTGCTGAAACAAAAAGAGTGAAAGTTAACTGTGCTTTTCTTGAAACCCATTAACGAGCAATTGACATTTAGGGATCAAATATACTATCAAAGAATGCCAACGCACAATAAAATGCCATTTAGTTCACAACAAAATCAAGTTTTAACTGAGAAAACATATATACATAGCTCCAACATCAGCCAGAACCAGAAAATCAACAAATTAATCCATACCCAAACCCAAATATAACCAAAATACCATACAGAGAGATCAATCTGAATAAATAATTTCTGGAAACTAATACTTAGCAGTTGGCTGAAACGACTCAGGGATAAAAGCTACTTCAGATTCACGCAAATGGTATTAAGCAAGATTAGAATACCAAATGAATGGGATATGACTTCAGAATCATGAAAATGATAATTACCCACAAGATGGTCCATAACAGCATGTCATTAATCAGTAACAGGCGAACAAGTAACACTTACGTGAAATGTTCGGAGAAACTCTCTTCAGATCGCTTCGCAGCTGGGAAGAAATCCAGAAGATTGTCCTCCACTTTACCACGTTTCAGAATGGAGATCAAATCATCAAGGCTATTATCGATGAGATACTCCTTGAAGAAGTCAGTAATAAATGACAGAACTAGCCCTTTGCCAACAAGATTATCCTTGAGCATTGGCTGGAATACAGTTTCTGGTGGTAATCCTGATAGCTTCTGAGAGAATGCAAGTGCTGTGAAAATTGCCAGCTTCTTTCTTTCATTTTCCTCAAAAAGCTCCAAGGACTGAAGGAATCTTCGCATAACATTTTCGAGATTCTTGATAAGAAATGGCCTTCGCCTCAAAATCTTCTGTATGTAGATAACAGATGGTATGATTAATTCACGTGTAGGCTCAGACTCTAGAATAGAGTACGGGTGACGCTCCCCCTCATCAGGTTTTGTTGTTCCAGGTTGCGTACGGCCTCCAGTGAAGACAACCTGCAATTTTGTGAGAAATGAGATATTTGATCCATTTAAGCCCACAAAGTCCACAACCCAGTGAAATGGGTATGACATCATCAGAATCATGTCCATTGCAATGAGGAAAAGAAACTATCGAGATCCTCAATACCACACTAAATAACAAAAAACACAAAGATATGAAACTGGATAATTGGAGTTATCCATAACCCACTATGGTCTTAAGCTCTCAATAAAGGTATATTCATTTCTTGAATTATGTTAGTAATCATTAAATGAGCTCACGATTTACATATTTAACCATATACTCAGACTGCAGCATTGTTGGAAACCTAGTTCAAGATTTTCGAATTCTGCAGTTCACTATAATACCCTTTACATTCACACTTGTTTTCCAAAAGACACAGGTTTTTGTGTTTTAAGTATTCAGTTTAAAACTCACATTCCAAATTGAGCAGCAAGAGAAATCAAAACCATACCACATTATAATCAGTATATCTACTATCTTGCCAGCATAAGAAATTGATTTACCGGTCAGGAAAATAATACTGATATACAGTTTACGAATTCTCAACCCTAAGAAAAGACAGAGAGAGAAAATTTTCACTTAAAAAACACATGAACAAAAGTATCTTCATAATTTCAAAACTTGCCTCAAAAAAGGTGTCACCGTATCTTGAGAAGTTAAGGTCTGAACCTTCAATGCTCTTGGCAATAAGTTCCTGCACAAAGCAAATTACTTTCTTAGTTCATAGATGATCAAAAGATAGAACACACACCTGCATACACATATAATTTAAAGTTCATCAATGCATAGCTAAATGTTACCAGATCACCAGCATTATCCAGATAAATCTGGACCACTGCATCCGCAAAAGCTGCAGGGTCCAGCGGCGCTGCAATATTCCGTTTGCGGGTCTTAATCCGCGTGCCACTGTACATACAGGAGAAAACAAAGGAATACACTAGTCAGTGTACTGAGTCTAAACATTCGTACAAATGATGTAAAGCACTAGACTAACCAAAGATGCGCTTAAACAAATTGCATATTCCATGAATAACTGATAGATGCCCATAACTCTGTTAACTCCGATGCACAAATAACTACTTTTAAAGCATTAATGTTTTCCCCGTAAAGTCAACTACAACAGCTCACTAGTGTGAGATTACCATCATCCTAAAACAGCTTATCTGATAATCTATTTCCCAATTTAGAGATTAGTAAGAGTTGAATTCTGAACAAATTTTACTTCCTTCCTTTAGCATACCATACAGCTACTAGTTAGATATAAAAAAAAAGTGTAAGATTAAAGTATATACGAAGAGTACAAAGAGTAAATGAGATGAGAAGGCTTACCCGAGAGTGGGTCTCTCCTTCGAGCTGCACGCACAAAACACAGACAATCTCAATCAGTATGGACTCAATCATCGTGCTAAGCATAAACCTTTTAACTTTCACAACCCAAATAAAGCTTATAACAGAACAAAGGAAAAGATAGATGCAATTGTAACAACGATGCATGCCCATCTCATAAGGATAAAAGGTGTTAAAGGCCTTGCAAAGCATACACCTTTATGATACAGCAGAGGCCCTAGTGTAAGGGAAACCAAATTATAAGTTGGCCAACCCGACTTCCAACCCCCAGACCCACAAAACAAAGCTCTCAAATTTAACTTTAATTTACATCTAAAGTCGAATTCACATCACAAGAAACTGGATCGAGATGCAAAGTTAACACAAAAACGAGAGCCTTGCTCCCCTTATTGTCCTGTACTCAGCTGGAATACCAAAAAAGGTCTAATTTCGTTCAAATCCACAACGACCCAAGTGACGAATTAACCCTAAGATATACAATTGGCATCAAAAACCAAAAGAAAGAACAACAAAAGATAAAGGAAGCATAAGAAGCCAGCGTAATCGAAAACCCACCAAGAAAAATACATCCTAGACATAAGATTCAATCAAAGAAACAATATTTACGCATAAAAAATTGAAAGAATCAACTTGGGTAATGAACCACCAGATCTGCGGCCGTAAGATACAAACTTTTTTGATAAGGTTCGAATCGAAAAGACATAGAGATCGCGCAACAGAGATCGAGAAAGGTACCTCATAAACCAAGACGAAGATGGATCGGAGGGCGGTGAGGCAGACGCTGAGCGGCACCAACAGCTCTTCTTCGAAGAGAGAGAGAGAAACGAGAGAAAAGAGAGAGAGAGAAGCAAAGGAGAAAAGAGGTGTATGTATTAGAGGGTGTGGTGGTTTTGGACACTGATATTTATTAGAGGACACAAGAAAAGTGGAAAAAAGTAAATAAGTTAAAAAAACGGAGACGCAAATTACACGCACTCTCTCTTTCTCCAGCTACAAGCGAAGAGATCGTCGAGTTTTAACCAGTTACCCTACTTCTGATTTCACCCGTTGTGTGTTTCTATTCCTTTTTGGGTTCCGTTTTTCTATTATTGGTTTACTGCAAGTTCTTCTTTTCTTTTCCTCCCTCATCTAAAGTTTGATACCTCTTCTACCAAAGGAGAACCTGTTTATAACATAAGGTTTTACTAATGTATTTTTCAGTACGTAGAAGTTTTATGTAGATGTCTCATGTCAATACATTATCAGTAACCAATAAAAAAACCAAACATTATAAGGTTTTACTCTCTTTTTAAGTATGTATTTTTCAATACGTAAAAGGTTCATGTAGATGTCTCACGTCAATACATTATCAGTAACCAATAAAAAAAACCAAATATCTTTGGCATAATCCCACTGATTAACGGTGCCAAAGTTGTAATGTGTTCACTTTCTTAACTTTTCAAACGGCCTCATTAGCTGTATTCCAGCTACGAGCTACAAACATCTTGTGGGTGCACAAGCTACAAGCATTATGATCGAGATCTTTTGGATGGCAGTTCACTTGTCAAAGTCATATATTTCTAGCTTGTAGCCTGTGCAAGTGGAGCATATTGTCGTTTGTCGAAATCTAGCAAAGCTTCTGTCGCAAATGGAATTGCTGTAGCAGTTGGAATGGAAAGGCCGATTGACCACCGCCCCTCTCTTTTTGCTTTATACCTTTTCATGGTCCCTTGCTCAACATCGCCATCATCGGCCTCCATAACCGTGTGACCCCCCCAAAACAACATTTCAAAGCAACAGAAAAGATAAGCCAGGGTTAGGATCCGCGAGTGACATGGATCTGAGATTTAAGTATCACAAAATCCCTTAATCCAGGTGGTGTTAATGGTAATGCATATCCAAAGGTCCCAAGTTCCACACTCAACCTAAGGCAGTAAGACAATCAAGCGAGATTTAGAGAATCAAGCGAAATCAAGTGGCCAGGGATCAGACTAGGTTTCTGGTTTACCCTCCTCCTCAACTGATTAAGTGAGAGGGCATTCAGAAAATCAAGCGAGTTTCCTGTTTACCTTCCAAACGAGGTTCTAACAAAATGCTAGCGGAGTATACATCCTTTCATGCATTGCCATTGTAAACTACAACAGATGGTACGTCACTCGAAAACACAAACTAATATTAATCATAACAATAACCTCAACCTCATATCTGTCCGCTCCAACCGAGTTGTCTTGTATCAACTTCGGCTGCTCAAATATTAATTTTATCCAGTTTGCTCCAACAATCTCCTAATTTTCCTGATTTTCCCAACTCTTCCCAGAGTTGAGAGACCAAAGCTGAAGAAGGACAGAACATTGTGTGGTGAGAAATCAAAACTAACAAGGAGATAGTAGATTCAATCCTTTTCGATGTTTGATGTCAATTACATTCTGAAGGTTGTTTGCTCAAATCAAAAGCAAACTTAAACAATCAATTTGACAGAAAAGTTCAGTCACTAGAATAACTCTATCCTTCTTTCTACACCCTCATCCTTCTAGTACCATTATTAATGCACAAAGGAGGAATGAAGAATATACATAACTAGAGCATTCAGCTCATGGATGCGCAGTCCCATTCATAATCAAAAGAAACCATAAAAGCAATAGCTTGAAGAACCAAATATTCAACTGAAACAACGGGTCTAAACCTATTGCATTCAAAGAAATAAACCTGCCACCTCTAAACTCTTTTGTCAAAGATTATATGTTTAAGATCCCCGCCTATTAACTTGACATGAAATTGACACCAAGGTCGCATAAACCGCAATAGAATGATAGTTTTCTCATATATTTGTCGTTCCTCCAGCAACTATGATATTCATGTGTACAAAATCCAATGAAAGTGTTGATAAGGAACTTGAGAGTGAACTTGGAAGCATCACCAATGCTTGTAATAAGTCATTCAACTGTTATTCTTAACAACCAGCCGAATCTAACACCAATCAATCACCATTAAGCAAGCAAGTCATCCACCATAAAATTGTAAACGCATCTCAGAACAGTCAAAACCAAGACCCATTTATATATCAAACACATCGAATTTATTCGTAGTTTGTAACACTAAAATTGAGAAGTACGGTAAAATCTTCACCCTTGAAGGGTCATAATCCTACTCACTGAGAACATTCATTTCAGTCACTCATCCGATAGCCACAAACCCAAATTCGCCAAAACTCAGTAAACAAACATCAAATTTCAAGAAACTAACCAGAACGCAGATACAAAACTCGGGTCAATGTCAAACCTATGGTTTCTCATCTCGAATCACTTGATCGGAGTGAGGCGCGGTGTCCACCGAGAATTTCTCCTTGTCGGCGGCAGTGTCGTGTTGTTTCTGCTGCTGATGCTCAGTGTTTGAAAGGTTCTCCATGTCTCTGACCCTCGTCCTCACCACAGAGGCGACCAACACTAAAACAAAAACGAACCCAATTATGAAAATGCCTCTCATCGGCTGTGTATGTATAATGTATGTATGCAGTGAAATTACAGGCAGAAAATTACCAGCTGCGGTGCCAAGGGTCCAGACCCACAAAATCTTCAACCCGGGGCTCAACTCTCTTCTTCGCATTCTATTCCTCGCTTCTCAAAATCTAGTGCACTCGGAGTTTTACAAAACTAACCAACTTTTGCAATTTCAACTCGTGCATTTGGTTCTTAACCTCTCCAGTCTCCAGTGATAATAGTGACGACCACAACACAACACAAAGCAGATGTCTGTTCAACCTCAGGCTTTTACTCGTTGTTTTTTGGGTCTTCTTGGCACGGGCTTTAAACTACGATAAAGTTATAGGCCCAAAATCGTTACAAGTCGGATAGTCGTGTGGACATTATACTACTTGTGGATCCATCCCGCTTTTGCCCCAACCCAACAACAACAACAACAAACTTTGGCCCAGTTTGGCATTGCTTTCGCGAATGTACTTATGGCCCGAAAGTACTTTCGCGAAAGTTTTCGGCCAAAAAAAGCGTTTGGTAAACACAAACGAAAGTACTTTTGAGCCAAAGCTGCTTTCGCGAAAGCAGATTATTGAAAGCAGGTCAAGAGTAGCTTTTCGAAAGCAGCTTTCACTTGGGACACGCTAGGAATTTTCAGAATTCTTAATGAAATTTTTTTCTTCCCATATTAGCCTTCAAAAACATTTCAATTTACATGAAATGCCATCAGATCCGTCTTCTACACCTCGACGACGAAGCCGCCGACAACAACGAGGCCGCCGACGACGACGATGACAATCGGGCGCGACGACCGGCGTAACGACGATGATTGGGCGCGACGACGACCGGGCGAGACGACTGGACGCGATGACGACCGGCGCTATTGGGCGCGACGATCGGCGCTACTCGGCGCGACGACGACCGGCGCGATGACAATGACTGGGCGCGACAACGACCTGCGCGAAGATGATGATTGGGCGCGACGACGACTCCGGCGTGACAATGACTCGGGTGAGACGACTGGGTGCAACGCACCCTTTCTCAATTTTGCGGAAGAAGACAGGTGCAACGCACCGTTTCTCTTGTTTAATTTTTTTTTTTTTTGGTTTGTGTGTATTTACCTATTAATCTTTCCCGAAACAAAATATATCTATATATGAAACGCGAGTGTGAAGGAGTTACTGTTCTGGATACAGTAAAATTACGAAAATACCCCTGAAGTATGAAACGCGAGTGTGAAGGAGTTACTGTACTGGATACAGTAAAATTACAAAAATACCCCTGAAGTTTCAGAAGAGTTTTATCCCGAATACCTGGAAAGACAATTCTACCCTTGGTGCTCCCTGTTCTCAGCAGATTGTTCTTCTGATGACTTCTCGGTTCTTCTCCGCAAATCTCCAGCATCCGCTCTCCTCCGAACCATTCTTCTTCTTCTCCTATTTCTGAAACTACTGATCGCCGCCTCAACGCTCTCCTCTGCCACCTCGATCGATCATCGTCGTCCTCCGTTGCCATGGACAGCTCATCAATCTCCTCAGCAACAATTGAATGCCAAATTCGAGGTGAATTTTTTGAAATTTCAATCTTTTTTTTCTCAACGCAGCCAACTCCAATTTTAGTTAAAATTTTCTATGTTCTTGGAAAAGTGTGATTTTTTTGGGTATGTTTGATTTTGTTTGTTGATGGGTTTGATTCAGAGACAAATTTCCGCCCAGTTCATTTCAATTCGAGGGTGGACAACAAATGTATGGGTAATCTCTCACCTTGGTATGTTGTACTTGCTAATTTTCCTAATTCAAGTTCATTACCCTAATTTATTTCTTGATTTCGTATGCATTACTGCAACTTCAGTGTCAAATGATCGATTTCGTATGTTGTACTTCTTCGGGGAGATGTTGGTTAGTGGCAATTGAGTTCCGGATTTTCATTTCAAAATTGGATAAGCAAGAACAATATATTACTGGGTGGAGTTCAGGTGGGTATTTATTTAATTTGACAGTTTGTTCTGAATGGGCTTGGATGAACAAATGTGGTTCTGAATTGTGAATTGGGTATGTTCAGGTATGTGCCAGTTTGTTGTGGAATGTAGTGTTCTGAAATTTTTAATATTTTTTTGGTAATTTGCTCCTGGTGGAATTGCAACGAAGCAGATTGAGATTTTGGATTCACTTACTCTTGGTTAAAGTTTAGACACAAATTCTTTGTTTGTTGACCTCTGCTTCTGAGCATTTTTAGCTTGCTTGGTCCTTTTTCTGCTCTGCTTACCTCTCCTAATTCTGTATTTGCTTTTTGATGAGGTGCAAAAAATGCAAAACCAACTCACCACAAAAGGACAATGCATCCATTTTGTTGTATGCTTAGTTTTGCCGTACTTGCTCATTTCTTAAAACCATTGCTATTTTGTATTTGTCCAATTACCCGGATTTAGTTATGCTCAATATTGGATTGCCTTTCATGTTCTACATTTTGTATTTGGTACTTCTTTTTTGGTACCAAATGGTCATACAAACTTTCCATATGAACTCACCTTTCATGTTCTACATGTCTATTACAGATCCAAATGAACCAATTGGTATCAAATCTGTCTTGGCAAAAAAAAAAAGGGCACAGAAGCTCAGCAAGGCGTGTTCATCAAAAATGTGGTATACTAAGAACTTCTGCTATATTCCATTTAATAAGTAACAACTACAATGTTAATCGACTGTATTTTCAACACTATACATTTGCTGCTTTTTGTATGTCTCATGTTATCGCTTTTACTTCCAGGGCAAAAAGATGATCGGTTAAAAAGTGTTGGGTGCCAGTGACCTTGGCTTCTGCATTGCATATGTAAATATTTTACAGAGTTTTACTTTTATTACAGTGTACACATTTGTTGCTGCTTCCTGGACTTTGTTGGTCTTTTCGATTTTAAGTTTGGCTTACAAAATATGTGTGCTTCATAATAATTTGTGATAATTTATCATAGCGATACAGCATGGACTTCTTAAACTTCGCAACAAAGCTTAGTGCACCATTTAGATTTTCATGGATATCAATGTTATCTTTCTTTTGTGTTTTTATAATGTCCTACGTTGTATACCGTTGAAAAACCCGCACCATTGCGCATTTTACACCATTGTTATACCATTGTCAAACCCGCAGCATCGCGCGGGCAATTTGCTAGTTATTATGAAATGCAAGTTTGTGTACAAATTTGTATGATTACAAAAAATAATTGTACAAAATAAAGTTCCAAAATATAAATTATTATATGAAATTTTATTTTTTAGAAAAAAAAACTTGATAATTACAAAAAATAATTATACAAATAGTTTAATAAGACATTTGTTCAATAACATGTTTGTTTTGGTCATTATTTACATCTCACAGCACTTTCCTAAAAATGTTTACCAAACGCCTAAAACTGCTTTGGATAATCCAAAGCAGTTTTAACAGAATATTTACCAAACACGAAACTGATTATCGCGAAAGCTGCTTTCACGAAAGTAATTTCACGAAAATGCTTTCATGAAAGCATAGCAATGACAAACTGGCCCTTTGTTTGTACAAGGGTGATCGACTTCTAGCTCCTGACCATACCACAAGCTCGTGCTACATATATATAAGATAAAGAATGTCTGATTTATTTCTGTAGCCTAAACTATAAAGTCAGGAAAGTGGATCAATCTGTCCCCACTTATTGGTAGAGGACAGAGATGCGTGTTTTCCATTAGAGTCCCCTCATGACAAAAACTATTGTAAATTTGTAGCACGATTCTCTTATCTATCACCAAAATATAATGCTCGAATTGTAGTTGTATTTCTTCAATTCTGTATTATTTTTGTTAATCATTACCCCCTGGTAGATTATCATTTGGTTGATGAAGTGCACGATAAGTCAAATGTAGCTGGTTGGCTGATAGGCTGATAGGCTGGTCAATCTTGGCCTCCTCCAATATATAGAATATCTTTCAGTTGAGGTAATTAAGATTTTTAAACTATCTTGAATATCTTTCATTTATAAGTGTTATATGATTGGATTTACTATATTTGTAGGGTCCCAATATTCCAACACAGTCTAATGAAACAAATCTTCATCTAACCCTCTATTCTCTACCTCAATTGTCTAATTTGCAGATGGCGTAAATTTATTGATATAAGACTATCTGGTATGATATAAGTAATTATATATATATATATATATATATATATATATATATATATAATATAGTGTAAATTTATTAATATAAGACTTTCTAGTATGATATAAGTACTTATATATATATATATATATATATATATATATATATATATATTATATTATACTGATCTATGCACATGTATTGGACCACTCCCACCATCTACTTGGAAATACTCTTTATCAACAAATGATGCGCACTGCTTATTATCATGTGAGTCTTTAGAACTTAATAGTCTGCATGATATATATTTCATGTATGGTATGACTGAGTATATTAGTTTAACATCCACAGAACTTGAATATGCTTGGATATCCACAAAGTTTAAATATGCCTAATTTGATTCCATGGGTGACACTTCAACCATCTCCTCAAGATACAAGATATCAAACAGTGTTTCAACAAAACATCGAAACCCCTTCCTTAGCATTCCAGAGTTCACAAGCATCAAATAGCACTGCTGGCAAGCCATAGGTCCATGACTACACTTTGCATCAGAGGAATATTTGGACATGGTGTCATTTCCATTTTTATTTTTTTTTGCTTATATCTTTTTGGTCAGTCCTTAAAGTTTTCATAAATTTGTCTTGAGTTTCTTATGTACAAAAAACAAAGAAGGAGCCAAATCAAGCACTGTACAATTATTTGTGGTCGCCTTCCATTGTATTTTGCATCATTGCTGTTAAAAAAAGAAAGAAAGCAAAACAGGACTGATAAAAAAGAGGCAAAACAGAGGAGAAAGGAATATTGAAGAAAGTGGATCATGAGAAATAGAAGAAAACAAACAGGGAAGAATGCAAAGAAAGATAGAAGAACAAGAAAACGAAACAGAGAGAAAGGGAAATAAAAGAAGTTGTGGGCCATGAGAAATAGAAAGTGGTGGGACATAAGAAATTTAGGATAAAAGCAAACAGAAGCCACTGGGGGGTTTTATACCAAAACTGTGACGTTTTGATGATGAACACTGGCTCAGCAGAGGTGGGCTCAGTAGAGGAGCCGGACCCGAGGCACTGGTTGGTAAGTTTGTCCTATCAATATAAACGCCAAGATGTGAGGTTCAATCCGCTTGTATTTGAGTTCATTATGGCTCATGGAAGAGTCCATTTAGTGGACGAAGTGCCATCTGCGTTCAGTTTTAGCTTTTGACTTAGTGAGGATGACAAAGTTGACCGAACGCACAGGTTGATACGTACTGAGATAGTTAGCCAATCTTCCAATCTTACCGACGCATTTTTAAGGTGATCAGATTCAGTAGAGAAACTCACTCTCCCTCCACCATACAAATCAAAGGCGGTTCAGTTGATCACGTGAAAAAGTCAGTTGAATCATTTCTTTGGTCACCTAATCTCCTGTGCAGTTACATGCTGCATATGCAATATAAGACAAGACTGTCTGATTTATTTCTGTAATCTAAACTATAAAGTTAGGAAAGTGGATCAATCTGTCTCCACTTATTGGTAGGACAGAGATGCGTGTTTTCACACTAGAGTCTTCTCCTCATGACAAAAACTATTATAAATGTGTAGCACGATTCTCTTACTTATCACCAAAAATATGATGCTCGAATTGTAATTGTTATAAATGTGTAGCACGATTCTCTTATTTGTCACCAAAATATTTGTAATTGTATTTCTTCAATTCTGTAATATTGTTGTTAATCATTACCCCCTGGTAGATTATCATTTGGCTGATGAAGTGCAAAATTAGTCAAAATCATGTAGCTGGTTGGCTGATAGGCTGGTCAATCATGGCCTCCTCCAACATATATGATATAATCCAACATATGTGATATAATAATATACAGTATGTTGCAATCCTGTATGTAGATTAGCACATATAGCTTGACTTTAGTTTTTAAAGCAAGATACTCGACCCATGTTATGTTTTTCAATTTTAACGTTAATTTTTAGCAATAAAGATACTAAAGGATTATATGACTAAATCTTAGCTATTTAAAAAAATTACTTTTTAATATTTAAACTATCCATAAATTTTATCTTTTTTAGTGGTTAAGGAGGGCTTGTGTGTGAATTTGACAAATATGGTGTAAACACTAAACACTACAAAAAAAGGAGATTAAAGGGCTACCTAAAGGTAGCTACCTCTCAAGCTCTTTACCCCTCTTGGTGGCCCTTTAGCTAATCTATTATTAATGATAATTTTTTATAAAAAAAAAGCTAATAATGTTTAAGTTATTACTAAATTTCATTGCTAAAGATGGTCTTATATTGCAATCGCTGGGTCACTCCACCGGGGATGTAGTCCGCATCATATTTTTCAATTTTAAGGTGTAGAACTAAAATGGTATTCTTTTTTTTTTTAATGTACCTAAAATGGAACTTTTACCTCGTCACACACACATCATTTAATTATGGCGTACGAAGTCTCGACCTAGTACCAGTACTTGGGCAATTTGACCGTTCAATTGCAGAAGAAGAGGAGCTAGCAAAACAAAAAAAATTGATTTTGATTGAAAGGAAAGGAGGGCGGAGAGCTCAACGCCCTCTACGCCTACGCCTATAAAATCCAATGAGTCTCGCCAGGGGAGTCTCCTTCCTCCCCAAATCTCACCCTCTCTTTTCATCCATTGCAAAACATCCGCGGGTCTCCAAGGCCGCCTTCCCTCCCCTCGCCGCGAGGATATCTCTGTCTCTTCACGTCTCCACCATGGGCGACGACGCTCCTGACGCCGGCATGGACGCCGTCCAGCGCCGCCTCATGTTCGAAGACGAGTGAGTAGTCCCCATTTAGCCCCCCTGCCCCCTTATCCCTATTCACGCTTTTACCATTTCGTTGTTCTATTGATTGATCCATTTCTGGTTGGTTGATCTGTTTGTTTCTTTTCTGTATGTTTTTCTGTTGAGCAATGCTCATGGGCTTTCTCGATTCTGCATCATATATGTGTAACTTTGCTTATCAAATGTCGTTGACTTTCTCTCTCTCTCTTGTGTTCTGATTGGTGACTTAGATAATCGGGAGAGTGAATTCATGTTTCTTAATCAAACAACATTAATAATTCAGTAGTCAACGGGAAACTAATAACTAGAGAAACACAGATGTATGTATGTATGAGCCAAAGATACATAAGCTGGATCTCATGATGTAGTTTTTGGATGAGTCTGATCTCAAAGGCCGGCTCGAATATCAACAAGCGAGCTGGAACTGAGATCAAACTATTGAAAGAACAATCATTCATTGTTAATTTTGAGCCTCTTTGTTAGTTGCCGCCTCGCGCAGAGTATTTTGAGATGAATATACCTTTTACCCGTGTTCATAAGTAGAATTTATCATTTTTTTTTTGTTTTTTTTGTTTACCCTTATTGCAGCATTGGTGCTGTGAAGGTAGAAAAATAATGCATCCCATTTTACTCCGTATTTTTCTTGTCTGGAAAAATACATGTTCCATCTTATTCATAGAAATGTTCCTATTCGATAAAAGTAATGAGAAAACAACTCTTTATAGAGGGAATTTGTATGTCTCCGGCTGATAAGTAATCCGTGAGCTTTTAGTTTTTAACCTGTCGTGTTGAGTCCATTTCCTGGAGCTAATGATCTATTTTGCTCCACTTTTCTGTAGATGCATTCTAGTGGACGAGAATGATCGTGTTGTTGGTCATGATACCAAATACAACTGTAAGTAATATTACTTCATGCATTAACATTGTTTACAGGGAGAGTTCATTGTGATATATATTGTCTTCTGATAGAATAGGATTTAACATTTCATAACTTCATGCTATGGCTTATGATCTAATACTTAGTAATTATGAATAGTTATCTCAGTCAGAGGTCCTGTGGTGTTCTTTCTTGTAGAACTGTTCGTTGATTTCTCAAATTTTGATGCTTCCATGAACCGCAGGTCACTTGATGGAAAAGATTGAAGCCGAAAATTTGCTTCACAGAGCTTTCAGTGTCTTTTTGTTTAACTCAAAGAATGAGTTGCTTCTTCAGGTATTTTACAATGGTCATGTTAATTTCAACTATACAGGCTTTTCATATATGATCAGATCTGATGGAACCTACCCTGGCTCTTCAGAGATTATAATCTGTAGTTTCCGGTACATTGATTTTGAGTTGGTGAAGAATCTTGACAACTAACGATAGAATGTAGAGAGGGAATAACAGTCTTTTGAGTTGGTGAAATTGATTTTGATTTCATCTTGCTTGGCCCCTTTTCTTTATGAGCAGTAGTAAATATAATGATTATGATACTCATTTTATCCGTCTCTTCTGCAGCAACGTTCTGCAACAAAGGTAACCTTCCCTCTTGTTTGGACAAACACCTGTTGTAGCCATCCGCTGTACCGTGAATCTGAGCTTATTGATGAGAATTCTCTTGGTATAGTTCTCTACATACCTTTGTTGCCTTCGAGAGTCAACTTTCATTGTCCTTCTGGGACTTCCTCTTACTTGGTTTTCCTCCTTTTTGATGACAGGGGTAAGAAATGCTGCTCAGAGGAAGCTTTTGGATGAACTCGGTATTCCTGCTGAAGATGTGCCAGTCGATCAGTTTATTCCTTTGGGTCGCATGCTGTACAAGGCACCTTCTGATGGCAAGTGGGGAGAACATGAACGTAATATTCCAACTTGGTTTACTCTATATTGTCCTTGTTTAATGTTGTTATAAGTTTTTCTATACATAATGTTGGACCTAGATGAGGTGGCTTGCAAATCTTTAGGTTTGTTGAACAAATTGACTGGTTTCAGTATTACTGTGTTAACCATTGTGGGTTTTTCTTATTTGCAGTTGATTACCTTCTCTTTACTGTCCGGGATGTGAACGTGCATCCAAACCCTGATGAAGTAGCTGCTATCAAATACGTGAATCAGGAGGAGCTGAAAGAGCTGCTGAGGAAGGCGGACGCTGGGGAGGAAGGTTTGAAGCTGTCCCCTTGGTTCAGACTGGTTGTGGACAACTTCTTGTTCAAGTGGTGGGACAATGTTGAGAAAAGCACCATCAAGGAAGCTGCTGACATGAAAACCATCCACAGGTTGACTTAAAAATTGAGTGTGTGAAAGTTTGATTTGTGGTTACATATTGTTAGTGGGTTTTTTTTTCTTTTTCATTCCATAAATTTGGACTCATAAAGCGTTCCAACATGTTGACCTTTTTGGTGGTTGCTGCTGCTGTTGCCTGATTCGGTTCTCCTGTTGTTGAATGCCATGGTTTTGTAATGTACACCTCATGGATCAATAAGAAATTTTTGGCTTTCATCGTAAACGAGGGCCTTCAATTTGGTTGCATTTACAATGATACAATTCTAGCTTTCACTTGTCATTCTTCATCATTCCAAAGTCTAATCCTTCAGAACAAATAGATGACAGAACTGAAGAACACTAATGGAGCCAAAAGTCGCACATCGCTCCAAGTCATTGTAGTGATTTATATACGGTTTGTAAGTGCGAAAACAACAACGTGGGGTGGGGGTCTGGAGTCCACGCGCGACCTCAACCCTAAACCAATTGCCGGTTAAATTATGCCATCCACCGGTTCAAGTGTTGGGGGATCTTTTGCCCGAGTTTCCCCCCGTGCAGTAAAACAAAGAAACAGCGATGCCCTCGGCGCGTAGCCTCCCCTCCCGTTGACAAAATGGCCCTCGAGAGGTTGTGAAGGTGGTGCCGCTGCCTCTGTGAGGTGCCCCTCCTGGCTATATATAACCAAGAGGGGATTCGCGGGTTGCTGATATCCTCGCCTCTTGTGCACCCCACCAATTTTTTGTTTTTTTTGTTTTTTTGTTTTTTTGTTTTTTGTTTTTTGTGGGCTATCTTGTTCACACACATTATGATGACACTCAATTATCATTACGTCAACCAATCTCTGACGCCACCATCACCATGAGAGGCCACTTCTCTTCACATAAATTAAATGTGATGCTCACTTGGTGAAGCACTACTGCCGGTATAAAGCGCGTCAGATGGACGTTGGCAATCTTTTTTTTTTTTTTTGTCAACTGGACGTTGGCAATCTCAATTCACATGATTAGTGTAAGTCTTCCATTAAGTCTTCCTGTGTTACGTTAACAACCGACCATAAACATTAGCGAATATTTAAATGCTCGGCTTTTTCACCAAAAGTATAGAGCTTCATTAGTATTCTTTTGAAGGTTTGATGATGGAATTTCACTTATGTAGTTCGACATTTTTGTCTAATCTAAAATGAACTTGTTTCCACATGGTTGAGCTGTCCAATCTAATTCCATGCTGTTCTAGCTTAGACCATGTAGTTTCCACTTGAAACTTCCAACCAGTTTCCACATGATGGAATTTCACTTATGTGGATCAAGTTCTTGTTCATTTTCCAAAAATTATGTAAAATGCATTATCGTTTACTTACATGGAATGAGAATGAGAGAAATGAGAATTGCTAGAAATCATTCCGATTCCATGATTACCTTATGTTTACTATCCACTTGGGAATCAAAATTGAGTGAGTTCTACTCCAATTTAGGGCAAAAAACCAAAGGAATAGAAATCAGATACCCAAGGTGGACTTCGGTATCCGATTCCCATTTCCGATTCTCATTTCCAAATTTTGTTTCTAATTCCCTGTTGTAAATAAACGAAGTGTCCATTATTTTTTATTCCTTAATGTTTATATTTTATTACATTTCCCAATTAGTTTTTGCTTTATGTAAAAAAGAAAAATTTAGAAGAAAAAGCCTCCATAGAATATGGAAAACAAACAAAAAAAATAACAGAGACAGATGAAAAGGACTAGATTTTCCACGCGCTTTACAGCTTAACACAGATTCTCTTCCTCAAACTTCTTCAAGCCACTCCGATGTTTATATAGTGAGAGATACACTCAGAATCATACGTTGGAACTCTACTCTCTCTCTCTCTCTCTCTCTCTCTCTCTCATCCTGTTGTGGTGACTTGTGGGAGTGTCCTGCTGCTCCATCCCAGGTATACTTCAAACCATCAGATTTCATCTCCTCTTTTGTCTCTCGACTAATCTGATTTGCTTCTCTGATTGCTCGGAAAATTGGTTTGCAATTTGAACTCCAATTCGACCATTTGACCCAGTAGGATAATCCATCTAGTTTTTACCTTAATTGCTTTGGATCACTGGGGCTTCTGGATTTGTATCAAGAACGCCATGGGATTCAAACAAGCTGGTGTGTGTGATTAATAATAATTAACACTACACTTGACTTTGGTTGGTCAAAGGGGCTTGCTTTTTAATGAAGTTCTTAGTTCCGATCCTGGATGATGGTCTGTTAAGCACAAAGATCCAATCTTGCGTTTGTGATGATTACTTCTTATCCATTTTCGAGTTCTGTATGCTGGATTTGTGTTAGCTGATGAATTATCATGTTTGGTTTGTCCTAGTTTGTTTGTTAGTGTGGAGTAGATTCATTTACTCACATATTACTCTTCAACTTTTATTACGAGATTTAGATTTACTGTATCTTGTCCAGTTGAACTTCTGTGATTTGAGTGAATCTGCAAATGTAGGAATCATATCTACACTATGCCTATTTGTTTAGGGGTCAGTTGTGTCTTGAAAAGGACTACTTCGTGAAGAATGATGATAGTTAGGATTGTTTACGGATTCCAATAGCCGAATTTCAGCTGGTGGAAATCATAAGCTTAACTTTATGCAAAGGGGGTCCTTTCTTATCAACCAATTGCATCTTCTTCCATAGCAATCTTCCCCCTTGTGGCGCGTATATTGACTCTTCTTGTTGTGGCTGATCTGTAGATTTCTTGCAAATAAGCAGACACCATTTTGAGTTTCTTTTGATCTTTCCTCATCTTCAACAGGATTCTTTAGTTTTTTCTGAAATACCCATCTTATCTTTATATCTCAATTCTTCTTTCTGACTTCATTTTAACTGCTTCAATCATGGTGCCTACGAGGCTAATATACCAAGCTTTGCCTTGTGAGCACTGTATCTGATATGAAGCATAGTTCTATACACAATTCTGCTGGGGTTTCTTATCACTTCTTTACTTTTCTTTTAGCTGGATTGCCAAATCAAACCTCTTTTTTGCATGGTATTGTTCATCTATTATATTGAGTTCATTCTTCTTACTTTTGGTAGATTATGAGTTTATATTGTGTATTTTAATTTAATTTCTCTCCTGAAACCGTAGTAGAGAGCTTATATTCCCCAATGAACTGATAAATCAGTTATCAACGTATGCATACGCTATCAAAAGCATATGGCAATACTAAAATATCATGACCATCCTTCATGTGCTTTGCTATAGGGTGTTATACAGCAAATTGCCTGTTACCGTTCTAACAACTGCATGCCCTATCCTGCAGGTGATTGGGACAAATGGCGTTGGTTACAACCGCTGAAGTTTGCGACGCACACTCGTCACTAATTGGAAGTGGTGATCTTCGTGTCCTTGAGCCAATATTTCAGATATATGGTCGGCGTCAGGTCTTCAGTGGACAAGTAGTGACCTTAAAGGTATTTGAAGACAATGTTCTGGTTCGTGGGTTTCTCGAGGAGAAAGGCAATGGCAGAGTCCTTGTTGTGGATGGGGGTGGAAGCAAGCGGTGTGCAATATTGGGGGGCAACCCTGTAGTTCAAGCTCAGAATAATGGATGGGCAGGTATAGTGGTCAATGGCTGTATAAGAGATGTTGATGAGATTAATGGTTGTGACATTGGTGTGAGAGCTCTTGCATCCCATCCCATGAAAGCCAATAAGAAGGGGATTGGAGAGAAACAGGTACCAATAACCATCGCAGGGACAAGGATCTGTGACGGAGAATGGCTTTACGCTGACACTGATGGAATTCTGATTTCTCGTACCGAGTTGTCTGTGTAAACCTTAAACACTGTATGCAATGAGCATCTTGCATCAACCCTTCACCTACGCATCAAGTGACTAATTGTGCAAGAGCTGTTGTTAGTTATACACTGGTTGGAGGAAGGTTTCTCTCCTGTGGCTTTCGGAGACAAGTAAGTCTTCGCAGCATAAGAATTCTCATTAGTTGTGGATGTATGGATTTCTTTAGTTGCTCCCTTGTTGTATCTTTGTTGTCCCGCTTTCTACTGTATTAAGCCACATTCCATGGTATTAATCTGTTAACTGTGTTTAGTTTCGCTTTCTCCTTACCATTCCCAATAAAAAATATGTACTATCTTTCGTTTCACTCATTCACAGCCATCAAACTTAATGCTTGTGTTTGAAGATATTTTGAGAATTGGAATAACGGATTCTTGTTTCACTTGTATGGTCACTTCAATTCTGTTTGATCATGTGCTGCTTTAGGAAAAGACCATGTAACTCTGATTGGAGTTTATCTTGACAGCTGAATTATCACTATAGTTATCGTGTCAACACTAATAACTCATAAGATCATTAAGTTTGTGCAAGTCCCAGACATAACTGAAAGCAACAAGTAAATAATGTACATGTTCTGTCATCCGACAAAGCTGCTATAAAGCTCAAAGTCATGTAGTTAATCCTCTTTGTAGCACACTGATTCGGAGTCGCCAACATCTTCAGCGACCACACTTGCATCTTCTCTTGTTATGCTAATTGTTGAGGGTGCAGACGAACCAGTAGTTTCTACGGACGGCAGGTTTAAATCCGCTTGCAAATAGATTGCCTTTCTTTTGCTTCTGCTGCGTTGCCATTTCCTCAACAGCTCTTGGGCATCCTCACTTTCAACATCTTTATATCTGGATTGCGATCCCCTAGGACGCGGTAGTTCACTTACGGCTGATTCCCTTACAGTGTAACTTGGTTCTCCGACATTCGTGCTGACGGTGGTACTTGTTGTGATCATGGTCATTGGGAAGAAGAGCGGTTTGCAACAAACGAAGAGAAGTATGAGGAGCATAACATAAACATATAAAGAGGACCAGATGTATAATGTCCACTTCCAATCGTGCAACAACTGTTTAGTCCAAGGCAGCTTCGAGTTCATTACAATCTCCGCTTCGTAAAGCTGCGGAAGGTATGAGGTTCCAGCTCTTGGATGTAGAGTCACTCTTATGGCTCGAGTTCTTGGATAACGCCCTTCCTTGTGCTTGAGAATCTGGACTTTCAATTTCTGGGTTTCTCCAGAGATTCCCAGTAGTAGCGGTACGCCCATGAGAAATGTTCGTGTGAGTCGAACAGGGAGGCTTCTAAACCGTAGCATGCAGGGCTGGCTTGATTTGGCAATCACATCACCATTGGCTGATACTACTTCTGCACTCACCTGAAAATGATCACAGAAACAGTTACAAATCAACATCACTAGTTCACCTGGCTTTCCCGCCGATTCATAGCTTCCTGATTACAAGTAAATGTACGCGCCATAGGTAAGTACATAGGTACCTGAAAGACCCCAATGGCCCTGTTGAAATCGGATTCAGGCATCAATAGTTCCAAGGAGACATAAAAAGTGTGTCCAGCAGGAACTCCAGCAATAGGCTTCCTCTTGTAGCTCCCTTGAGGAAGATGAAAAGCAAAGACAGCCGTCGGATTAGGCTCCGTGTAATCAAAGTACAATCTTTCCCGGACAAACACAGGCTCCTCCACCCAAAAGTTGACCAATGCAATACCCAAAAGGACGGACAGAATCAAAAGCATGACCAAAACAATGGACAGATATGCAGCCCCAAGAATCCCATATCCGAGCTTCTTGAGGAGGACGGAAGTGCCGCGTGTGAGGGTGGAGGGAACCTTGTGGACGGCGGATTCGACGGTTTGTTTGGCCTCCTTGGCTTGGCGGTAGGATTCGGAGGCCACCGACATGAGGGACCAAATGGGGGCGGTCAGAGTGGCCAGGCAATTGTAGATGATATCTGCTTGTAAAGATACCACCTTTAGGAACCATTCTGATGGTTTTGGTATCAGATACTTATTCTCATCATCATCGTCGTCGTCATCGTAATTCTCCCATGCTGGTGTCTCTGGCGGCGGCAGCGACGGCAGTGAGCCGGTGATGGTTGATGTTCCTGCAGCTACCATTCCTTCCCCTGAAACACAAAATAGACTTCTGAAAAGCTAGCAACTAGATTACTACTACTACTAGTATAGCAAGAGCTCCATGGCAATGCCACCTGTGTAGCGTGCATGAAAGGAGAAGATGCAACGTGGTAGCTCTGCTGTTTGAGGACTTGACATCTGTTTCTTCTGTAGACTCCTGTCCAATTTCAAATTTGTAATATCACCACAGCTCTTTTCTATCTTTGTTTCTGTTATGCAGCTTAGCTCATAGTCGTATTCAATAAGTCACGGCATCCACAACCTATCAATATCAACGACAACAATCAACGAAAAAGGTTTCTTTTATGTGGGCCAGGCTTAAATTGTCCAATTAGATTTGAATATGAACTACTACAAACAAAACCAAGAAAAATGATTCATCTCCCAACTGATGATCTTGTTCGGACATGCACATCTCACGGATAAAGCAATGCAAGACGCTGTCGTGCCTTAAAGCAGTGCACGCCTCCATCTTTAGAGCCCACCTGCAGTTGGACCTCTTCCTCTGCACCAACCTCATTGCCCGCTATGCCTCTCTGGGCTCGCCCTCGCACGCCTACGCCCTCTTCTCCGCCCTCTCCTCCGCCTCCGCCGACGTCTTTCTTTGGAACGTCGTGATCAGAGGCTTTGTCGACAATGAACTCCACCGCAAAGCCATTGCTCTCTACAGAAAAATGTGGCGAAAGGGGATTCGACCTGATCATTTCACTTTCCCTTTTGTGATCAAGGCTTGTGGGTACCTATGTGATCAGAAGTTGGGTGTGAAGCTTCATGGAGACGTGGTTCAATGTGGGTATGCTTCCGATGTGTTTGTTGGCAATTCACTTGTCGGACTGTATGCTAAGTTTGGGCAGGTTGAGAATGCAAGAAAGGTGTTCGATAAAATTCCCCAGAGAAATGTGGTTTCCTGGAGTTCGATGGTTGGTGCCTACGCGCAAAATAGGTGCTTTGAAGATGGGTGGTCTTTGTTTGGAATGATGTTGGATGAGGGTGTTAGGCCCAACAGAGCTGCCATTTTGAATGCAATGGCGTGTGTTTGTAGGGAGAATGGAGCTGATGAGGTTTGTAGAGTTGCGAAAGATAATGGACTTGATTTGGACCGTTCAGTTCAAAATGCTGCAATGCAAATGTATGCACGGTGCGGAAGAATAGACGTTGCACGAGAATTTTTTGATGGAATCAGTGATAAGGACTTGGTGTCTTGGGCGTCCATGACTGAAGCGTATGTGCAAGTTGATCTGCCACTTGAGGCCTTGGACCTATTTACACAGATGAGACTGCAAGGGGTTATCCCTGATTTGGTGGCACTGCTCAGCTTGATTCGCGCATGTTCTAATATAGCATCGTTTCAGCAAGCGCGCTTAGTTCATGGACTCGTTAGTCGTAGCTTTTTTGAGGACCATATTGTGCTTGAAACTGCTGTAGTGGATCTCTATGCGAAATGCGGAGGCTTGGTGTATGCTAGAAGGGTTTTTGATAAGATGCAAGAAAGAAATATAATCTCGTGGAGCACTATGATTTCAGGATATGGAATGCACGGCCATGGAAGAGAAGCTGTTGACCTCTTTCATCAGATGAAGGCTCTAATAAAACCAGACCACATTGCATTTCTATCAGTACTGTCAGCCTGCAGTCATGGCGGGTTGATTGCCGAAGGATGGGACTGCTTTAATTCCATGGCTAGGGATTTTGAGATCACACCAAGGCCTGAACATTATGCCTGTATGGTTGACCTGTTGGGCCGAGCCGGTCAGCTGGATGAAGCATTTGACTTTATTGGGAGGATGCCGGTTAGTCCAGATGCTGGTGTTTGGGGATCACTTCTTGGGGCTTGCAGAATCCATTCGAATATAGAACTGGCTAAAATTTCTGCAACACAGTTATTTGAACTGGATGCAGAGAACCCAGGTCGATATGTTCTCATGTCCAATATCTATGCATCTTCTGGCAAAAAGAAAGATGCTGATAAGATTAGAGATCTAATGAAACAAAGAGGGGTGAGGAAAGTTGCTGGCTACACCAGTATAGAGATTAAAAACAAGGTCTATACATTCGTGGCAGGAGACAGTTCACATTCGCAATCAGGGTTAATCTATTCAGAGTTGGAGAAATTGATGAACAGGATTCGACAAGAAGGGTACAAGCCGGACTTGAACTTTGTATTGCATGATGTGGAGGAAGAGATGAAGGAGAAGATGTTGTATGCGCATAGTGAGAAGCTTGCAATTGTTTTTGGTCTGTTAAACTCAGGACCAGAAAAAATTATCAGAATTAAGAAGAATTTGAGAGTTTGTGGGGATTGTCATACAGCTTCCAAGTTCATCTCTAAGGTTGCAGGAAGGGAGATTGTGATGAGAGATGCACATAGATTCCACCATTTCAAGGCTGGTGTATGTTCTTGTGGGGATTATTGGTGAGCAATGGACCTGTCTGCTCTGCTTACTTGTTACAGAAGGTACGTGTAGTGAGCAATTTCTTGGGTTTAGATAAACAAAACTATACTTGATTGTGCTTCTTTTTCATTGGAGAGTTGATATGGAATGCCGTTGGAAATGAATAACTTCCTTATTATGAGGGTTTGTCCATTAAAAGACAGAATCATAAATTAAATTCATTGACTACAACATTTGAATCCGAAGAAACAAAATGTAGTCGGTAGTTAAAAACTTGGCGCCATAATTACCAGGATGGAATACTAGATAATTTACCAACAGGCAACAGTAAAAGTGACTATTGTACAATTAACTTTGGTGCAATGCAAGGCGACTCATGAGGGTGAAAATATAATTGGAGACTTTGGACTGAATTTGGAGACTAATGAGTGCTCTAACCAACCTATTACATTCTTTAGATTGTACAACAATTGGAAAAGATTTAAGGTTCCTACAACTAAAAGCTGTCTTTCATCGGCTAAATGGCATATTGTTCGGACCTGAATGATAGCCACGTAGCTCTTCTAACCGCATATTGTTTTGGATTATACAGAGCTAACCTCCCTACTCAAGATTTGCGGCTAGCCATTAGCACGCCAAATCCCACGCTTCAGTCCCCAGCTCTCCAACACAACCTATTACACCTAGATAAATACATTTTCCAGATTTTCGATAATTCGGAGAAGATGCAAAAACACACAAGTGTACCAAGTGAAATGAATTAGCTGGTTTTGGTAGGAGATTCAAGGAAAGATTACTTGGCAAATATTGATGGATGCCTAAGTTGTGTGCTTACCTTAAACGCATATAAGTAATAAAACCAGATAAGCATAAAACTTAAATGCAGTTTGAATTTGAAGAATTTTACAGAAAACATTGAAATTAGAAGCCAAAAATAACTATCGAGAAAAATCGAATACAAACAAACTTTATCTTGATTTACGTGAATGCATTGAAATGAATTTGGAAATTTAACACGTATTGGGAGTTTGTTTAAAGCTCTTGGTATTCTGATAAGAGAAGAGGAAGGTGGTTTGTGTGTGTTGTTACCGAAAAAAGCTTGAATTGAATCTTGCCTCGTGGAGTTCACAACCGCCCTCCACGTCAGCCTGTTACAAATTATTTGGTAGGTCCCTCACTCCTAATGTTCTTGGTTAAGAGAGTGACTGATCTCCCCCCGCTCCATTCTTCGGGCAAACAAACCAGCCATCTCTCTTCTCCTTCTCCTTGCCTTCATTTTTGTTTTTGTTTTTGTTTTCCTTTTCCTGCAAACAGAAACCATTTGTATCTGCTATTTGTATCTGTATTTGTTGTGTGTTTGTGTTTGCACCCACCACCACCGCCGTACAACTGAACCCAGCTCTCTGGCAATCCATTTCTTCTTCCTGGGAACATCTGAAAACACCTGAATTGTTGTACCATATAACAATTAACAGATAAAGATTGAAACTTGAAAGCCTTTTCAATTTCCCCATTTCAATTCAATTCATTTCGATACAACAGCACAAAGGTTTCAGCTCCGGAATTACTCAGAGGAGCTGAAACCAGGCCAAAGTTAGGGTTTTTGACATTCCTTACAGTTGTAGAGGCAGTCACAGCCTCGTCACTCTGGCAGGAAATCCAAACCTACAAAACGAAACAGCAGAAAGATGGAATTTTTAAGACAAATGGACCCTGAAGACGATGCCCTTTTGGCGGCCAAACCCAAAGGTGGCGGTGGCGGTGGCGATGGCGAACAGCATTAGCATAGCAGAGAGGAGGGCCGCCAAGTGTGGATTCAATGCCGAGAGAATCAATACGGCGCGTTTCAGAACCGCGAGCCCTTTGCCCTCGCCGGCGGCGGCGGCGACGAGGTCTCCCTGCCTCACTATCCCGCCTGGCATCAGCCCCACGGCGTTGCTCGACTCCCCCATGATGCTCCCAAATGCTCAGGTCTTTCGTTCTGCTAATTTTTCTTCTTCTGTTTTTGGGTTTTTGTTGTGGATTTTTCGGGTTTTCTTTTTGGAGCTATATGTGTGAGATTCTACCTGGGCTTTTGTTCTGAGCTGTTTGGTGATTGTTTGATTAACGAAATGTAAAAGTTTGACCTGGGTTTTCTGGAATTAGAGTGTTTCTGAACCTGACAATGCGAAATATTGTACTGGGTCTTGTCGGAAGCTGTTAATAACTAAAAGAAAACAAGTATTCTACTTCCCTTTAAGAGTTTTTGGTTTAACTCTTTTTTCTATTACTGGTATATATTTGACTAATTAACTTACCCATGTTGGATTGGATGCGTTAAGTCTCTGAGAATACAATATGCTGGTATTTCTAATAAAGAGAAGTAAAATATCTGACTGCACTTCGAGATCCACTTTTTGTCGTAAATGTTTCTGCTCTGACATTTCTTGGTTAAGCTGAGGTTTGTTAGGCACTGGCATCTGTACTAAAAGACAATCACCAAATGAACATTTATGGATGGTGACTGTCAATGTCAACTGAATTACAATTGTCATTTGTCTGTGTTGTGGGGGTAGAGTGAACTTAATCCTGGAAAGTCTAAAATGTTGTCAGGGAATTTCTGCATGGTTCTGTGATATGTGATCTTCAGCTCTTTGTATTCTTCCAGGCGCTGCCATCTCCCACCACTGGAACTTTTCCATTACTTGCTCCCAGTGATGACAGTTCAATACTGACATCTGCAACTCATGAAGACGGTCATAGGAGTAGTGAATTTGGCTCATCCTTCACATTCAATCGACAAGGGGATTCTAGATATCTGTCAGACTATTCATGTTTTGAAAATCAGGTAATACTTTCATGGTTTGTCTCTTCTTTGGGTCTAATTACTTCTTTCCAAATCTGGCAACCAAAGAGATTGATATTTTGATTACCAAAGGAAAAAATCTAATAGTTATTTACCTCTTAATAAAACATAAACATCAACTGCGGTCTGCAACCACCCAAAGCCTTAAACAGTATATCTCTTTTTAATGTCCAAATGTTGAAGCATTGTTTGAGAACGAATATAACTGAAGTGTTTTGTTTTCATTTCATACATAGTTGTTGGAACTTGGAAATTAGTTCTTTCACTTAAGTGTAACTGCATATCTTGAAATCATGATTGTCCAAGGGTGTTCTTGTATAGTGTAAATGATTCTGCATAGATTTTGATAAGTTGCCATAAGAATATGCAGTGAAGTTCTTCACTTAGCAATATTTGTTTCTAAGAGTTTTTTATGATCTTGTGTTTGAAATTTATTTCAATGAATTGTTCTGCAGGGATCTACTGTTGACTACCAAGCTTTGGATCAACAACAAATGGATTTTGAATTCCCCCCAATCGAGTCCCAAGAAGCTAATGAAAATAAATATGCTATGGATCCACCCACTCATGTTAAGAACTCAAATAGTGTGATTATGAATGCCAATTGTGCAGAGTTTCAAGTGTCTCATTCTAGTGGAGCTAGTGATCGAAACTCTCTTTCCAAGGGAATGAATCATGGGGAGGACATTGGGAACCACCAGCTTTCTGAAGGAGAGCAGAAAGGGTCACACCCATCTGCGGGAATGGTAAGGACTTCAGAAGATGGATACAATTGGAGGAAGTATGGGCAGAAACAGGTAAAGGGCAGTGAATATCCGAGGAGCTACTATAAATGCACCCACCCTAATTGCCAGGTGAAGAAAAAGGTGGAACGGTCCTTTGATGGTCAAATAACAGAAATCATCTACAAAGGAGCTCCCCATAATCATGTAAAACCTCAGCTTAATCGTCGAGCTGGAGCATCACTTGCATCATCTTTTTCATTTGATGAGATGTCAGATATGGGTGAAGGAAGTAGGGCCAATGTCAAAGTTGAAGGTGGGCCAGTGTGGGCAAATATTCAATCTGGTAAAGATATCAAAATTGGTTATGAAGGAAGGACTGATGGTTTGGAAAGGACATCATCAACATCTGTTGTTACTGACCTTTCTGATCCAACATCAAATACCCAAGGGAAATCCATGAGTATCTTTGAATCAGCCGACACTCCAGAGCTTTCATCCACACTTGCTAGCAATGATGATGACGACCGGGCCACCCAAGGAAGCATCTCACTTGGAGATGATGCAGACGATGAAGAGTCGGAGTCAAAAAGAAGGTACCTTGTTTGCTGTTTATCTATAAAGTGTCTAGTTATTGGCCACCATTCCTAACATGGATATGTTTTCCTATATTGGTTTTCCCTTTCAGGAAGAAAGAAAGTTGCTTGATTGAAGCAAATTTAGCATCCCGGGCTGTCCGTGAACCTAGAGTAGTTGTCCAAATTGAGAGTGAAATTGACATTCTTGATGATGGATATCGCTGGCGAAAGTATGGACAAAAAGTTGTCAAAGGAAATCCAAACCCTAGGTATGTTTTCTCTCTCTGACAACACATGTATGTGTATTTAATCTAGTGGTTGGACTACTGTGTGGATTTGTACCAAGTTCGGAAGAAGTGTGAAGCAAATAAAGGATAGCATGTTCTTCTATAATTTGATACTTCAAATAAGATGAAGGTTGTTGATGCTTATTTTCCCAGTTTATATTTGGATTTGTTTTGGTTCCAATGATGGTTGAATGTTAGGCGCGTGCTTCTAGTCCTTACTATGTATGAAATTAATCTGTCTACTTACTTTATCCTACAGGAGCTATTACAAATGCACTAGTGCGGGATGTCCGGTAAGGAAGCATGTGGAAAGGGCCTCCCACGATCTGAAATTTGTTATTACAACATACGAGGGAAAACACAACCATGAAGTGCCTGCAGCTAGAAACAGTAATCACATAAGTTCAAGTGGTGGCAATGGACATCAATCCACTGCCAATGCTCAGCAAGCTCTGGCATTACCCAGAAACACCAATATCCCAAAGCCTGAGACACAAGTACAAGATCTTGCTCCTCATTTTGATAGAAAACTAGAGTTTCATGATGAATACCTCAGACCTGGTTTTCTTGGGAATTTCAATCACGACTTGAAATATGGAGCTTCCTCTATCTACCAAATGAAATATCCTCCTTTGCAAAATCCCATGCCTTATGGCTCTTTTGGACTACATGCCAATCACAATGTATCCCATCAGGCCCGTTCGGTTGTCCCAGAGTTCCCAATGTCACTGCCTTTGAGTCTTCCCCCATCTGGGAATCTCCCTCTTGCTGGTTATGACTTCAGCAATGGGAATCCGGTGCAGCCTTATTATTCAGGACAGCAGCTGCAGGAGAATGATATAAGGTTCCTGAAGCCTAAACAAGAGCAGAAGGATGATAATAACTTCTATGAGGCCTGCCTGCCCATCATTGATCAGGCAAATGGATCATTATCGTCGTCGTCGCTATATCACAGAATCATGGGAGGTTATCCATCATAAAACAGTTTTGTTTCAGTTCTTCTTTTATAGCAGTCATCAAAATGAGGCGGATTGTGCTTGCCTCATGATAAGTGACAAAGGTTTTGTTTTCGTGCAATTTTGGATTGTCATAGGTTTTTGTTCTTGTTTTCAGTTGAACATCTTATAATATTGGTATACAAATTTCATACAATGGTAACTGTCTCTTCACAAACTATATCAAATAGGAGAAACCATACATTTTCCTCCATCTCTTCTCCCCCCCCTAGTGAAAGACAAGATTGGTTCCAGTTCATTCACATACAGAATTCCCAAATCTTTTCAACAATTGGGGATTGGAACTAGTTTGGAGATTAAATCCGCGGGGGATTCGTAGGTGGATGATCACAAGTAGTCTAAAAAACATATCAGACTGCCCAGTTGGGGCCTTTCTCCAGCATCATCAGCCATTGATTAACAATAATCAAGATGAGGAAACATGAACAAAGAAGAAAAGAGAATGATTTAGAACAGCAACATTCCATAAACCAGTCAATTCTCAAACATTCATCATCAGCATCATCATCTCGAGTGACGATCTTAGGCATAGAAGACGAAACTAAATATACAAACCCATAAAATTCCATAAAACCAAAAACAAAGACTGACTCCCAACTCCAGACTCCGGCCCAATCTAGCAGTAGTATAGTAATCTACCCGGAGCCCACCAGAATAAAAAGTAAAAAGATGATTTCACTTCTTGAGGCTGCCGCGGACGCCGGGGCGGGGCTTGCCGGTGTCCTTGGAGGGCTCGGCGACCTGGGTGCTGGTGCTCGCATGGCGATTCACAATCTTCTCCTCCTCGAAAGGAATCTTCGGATGCTTTGCTTCGTGATGAATCTGCATCGACTTCACGTCCGGCGCCGTAATTTTGCAGTGCGGGCACTCCATCTTGGCGTGTCCGCCCTTCTCCTGGCCGGTCCGGTCAGCTATTCCGGCCTTGCCGCCGCCGCGGTTGGTCGTCGCCGCATCGATTTTGGCCGCGATCTCCTTCGCCGTGTGCTTCTTTGGCTTCGCTTTGCCCGTCATCTTTGATAATCGGAGATGCTCCTTTTAATTGATTGACTCGCACACAGAAGAGAAAACCCTAGGAAACCCTAGGGACCAAAAACACAGACCCTAGTTTGAGTGACTCGCACAGGGGGGAGAAGAAGAAAGAGATGCAGAAGATATTGTGGGTGCGCGGTGTTTATCTATGTATATATATATAGGGTTTATCTGCCTTTCTCCTTGTGCCTTGGTGTAGAGTAAGGTATGTGTGTGAGCTCGGGCACGTGTTACATCCTTATTGGCCATTACGGGGTCTCTGCCTAGGTTGGACCTGTTGGGTTTGGACATACATAACTCTGTGGTTATACCCCTTTTTATCATAACTTTCCCTTCGATTCTTTTGGTGCATGGGGCCAGGTTGTCAAGACAAAAGCTCTATTGATATTATGTCTAGATTAGCTTTTCTCTGCACCGGTCCTTGAGGACCGGTCTCTACGGGACGCCTATCGTCAGCCGTCAGATCATGATTAAATTTTTGATCCGACGGTTGATGATAGGAGTCGGGTATAGACTGGTCATTGAGGACCGGTGCAGAGAAGGACTCTATGTATACATATATCTTGTCGCTAATAATATTGTTGATGCTATGTCATGTTGTTGTAAATAGCCTCTAATAATATCGAAGATGCTATGTCATGTTGTTGATGCTATGTCGTGTTGAAAATATCTGGGTGTCTGGCCGAGCCGAGGAAAAATGCGGAAATCCGGGGGGCATCTCCTTTGGTCTGTCTCTATGTTCTTCAAGGGTTTACGAAGATAGGCAAATGATAGACATGATAGGCATGCTGGAAGCTAAAAACAAAACTTCAAGGATAACATTGGAAATATAAAACATGCAACAGCAGCTTATCCATCCATTGAGACAGAGATTGCCGAAGCAGCAAAGATTTTGATAGTGTCTTGATGAATAGAGAGAAATACAATGAACTCAAACACTGCTGTCGTGCAGAGCACTCCAAAACTACACAGAAAAGTTAGTCTCTAATTTGTACCAATTGCCACCATATTTCCCAAACAAAAACAAAGGAGATACCATGGAAGATGAAAACCAAAAAAAAAAAAAGGGAAAAAAAAAAATTTGTTGCAACCAGAAGCTGTCTAGTAGACAGGGAGGATAACTGTGGACGACCGGGTAATATACGCCACAGACAGTGATCTCTAAGCAATGTTAAACTTTCATGGTTTGGGGCGTCTGTAAATTCTCTTCTCTGTACACCAACCGCCTCTTGTTGGAACCGTAACCTTGATACTGGTAGATAATGCTGTAAAGGCACTGCCTCAGGCGCATTGTGTCAAACCCTTCTATAAATCTCAAATCTGTTGTCCTAGATTTCACACCAGCAAATCGCTGGTACTCCTCAAACACAGATGACAAACACCAATTTTGAAATTTCCGCAGGCAACCAACAAGACAACCTGTCCGGTGCTGTAGCAGCAAATATTTCAAACAGAAGGTCAGAGCTACTACAATCCAAAAATCAAATATGTTTATGCTACTCTGAATATGCTATATGTGTGTTCTGATATAAAGCTGCACGATTATTGAGATGGTTGGTGTTTGCAGGCCATTCAAATACCATTCCTGCCTAAAATCTAGAAGCATGAAGAAACTAGCAGCTAATAAAAGAGAATTGGCATTAGCAAAGACCTTACGAATGCTAACCTATTTCAGGACAATGTTAGTGACTAATCTTTTGACGATCAACACAATTTGCTTAGGCATGCTACTATAGTATTAACAACGATCAGAATGATGAACAGTTATACAACATTTGAATGAAGAAAATCTAAACCGCTCTAGAATAGAAATCTCAAATCTTCTTGCCTAGTAGGGTATTCTGAATTCTGTTCCTTGAAAAGCTACTTATGATCCATTGAACGATGAAAAGGATACTAAATGATTTCTGAACGAAACAGGTATTCTGATATCAAAACACAATAGTCTTTCTATCTAATTCAACATATGACATTCATTAGATGGCTGGCAATGGTACCAACAGACTGGATCCTAGGCATAGAGGTAGTAGGTGAAGCAACATATATGGACGGTCGAGCGTATTGAACAAAGATTTAAGAATTTACCTTTCCACGTTTGCAATGGATCAAAACTGGATGATTTCTCACATCTACAATCGCGAAGGAGTAAACATTAGTAATCAGAAAAAGTGAAGTACTTTGACATACAAACTAAAATGAAAAACTAAATGCAGAACTCTCATATTAGATGCAGTACCAATCAAGATTTTCAGAGCCTCCAAGATGGTATCCTTGGGAATAGATACAGAAGGCTCCTGCATATACAAATGATCATAAACCTATCAACACACAGCACAAAATATAGGCCACATTCTACCAAATGTCAATGCCAAGCATACTGTTTCCAATTTCCATTCAAGTCTAAAGCTACATTACACGTTTACACCACAGAAATCTCACAATAAGCTGAAAGCTGTTAGCCATAAAAAAAAAAAAAACACACAAACAGTAAGAGAGATTCTACCTTTGTGCCGTCGATTCCAAATTGGAGAAGCCGAATGTTTTGAGACCGAAGGAACTCCAAATTCTCCTCTGGGTATGGCTCAGGGCACAAATATCTGCACCAGATCCCACAATTAATCAGAATCAAAAGCAGCATTGCCATCCAAACAAACCAAGGAAATTCAACACTAGAGTTTATTGGATCAAAGCGATCTTCTTTCTTTTCCATTAGTGAAGATATGAAGCCAGTTACAATTTCCCCCCAAATTACGCTACAACTTGGACGTAAAGATTGAAAAAGATTGCTTCTTTTCTCACATTAGTCTATTTTCCCCCCCAAATTTTCTCAGCAGCCAAACAGCTCAAGATACACACAAGCAAAACGTAGAGACTTACATGATGGATCGGAGATTCAGCGATTTGAGGAAAGGAAAGTTGGACGGCTGCGGAAACCCAGATCTGAAAATGCCGTCCTCCACCATCGAGAAATTCGCCGGCGGCTCCAAAACGTCGTCGTCGTTATCGTCGCTCTTCATGTTCCTGGGCTCCTCCATCCCCATCCCTCTCTTTGAGCTCGAGTCCTCCCTCGGAATGCACAATGCAGCGATTACGAACAAGGAGCAGAGGACTTCATCGTTTTGAGAGGGAGAAGACGAGGGAATACGACGCCGTATTGGAATCGGATTTCTCAGGTTTCCTCTGCGTTGTGGGTTTCCTTTCCTTTCCTGCCTCCCTCTGGGTTGGGCGTTTCCTTTCAAGTTTGTTATGAAAATAATGTGAGAAAACAAAAAAGATGGGATTTTTGGATTTCGGGGGTGTTTGGATTTGGATTTGGATTCTCGCGGACTCCGAGGTTCTTGTGGACTTGTCTTCTCACTTTGGCAATTCTTATATCCGTTTTTACATTCCTCCTTCATTATTTAATTATTTCACAAGAATTGCAATTTCTCTTGATACTCAAGTTTTTTCGGTTTTCTTGTTTTTTATATTGTTTTCAGTTAACCCACGCAATTTGGGAGGGTTTTGGTTGGGTTGCTCTTTTTCCCTTGGGGAGAATCAGATGTTCACAAGTAGAGTGAAACAGATAAAGGCTAATTAGGTAGTGTGGGTTATGAGCCTTGGTGTAATTCAAAACTCACCATCCAATAGGTTTGAGGAAGTTGGTTTTCGCAAACCAAATAAACCATATCACCCTCCTTTCATTTTGTTTGGTTTATTGTTTATGAGTTTGGATATAAGAAAGGCTGTTGCTGGAATTTTTAATGTACAAAACGATATTAACCGTACAACCGATTAAACTTGATAATCTTACGTAAATGTTTTTATATTAACCTCACTTCATGTTTCTTGATAACATTGACATCCTCCTTTAGTAAATTTGATTAGGATTATACGGTTGATAGGAATAGGAGCTCCCTTGTGGATTGGAATCAGTCTATTTGAGCCATCAATATGGAGTCAAACGTGAACATATTCCTTATTTGATAAATAAAAGCCATGGGCCAAAAAAAAAAGAGTGGAATATTATGTTGTCCTCTTGTTTCAGATTCAGTGGATTTCTTCTTCACCTTTAATTGATTATTCTTTCTTTGACGGGAGTGTCTCACTTTCCGTGAGCTCTCTGTGGCTGCCTTTGAATTTGGTTTGGTGACCACCGTTGATTCTTCTAATTCAGAATAGGTCAATTAGGTTGTGTTGTGGGAAGCTTCTCTGTACCGATTACCTGTATGTTTTTTATTGAATGATGATTATCTATATGTTATATCATATGATGAACACAATTTTCATTAAATATTGGAGTGCGTAGTAGTCCCTCACTCAAACCCATATTCGTGGACCAACTGACCAGCCCAATACTAACCGAATACACGGAGGAAAGGAAAGTCCATAACTATGGCAAGCTCGACTAGTTTGAACCCAAAATAAGGCGACCCATTTTGGATGTAGAACCACAAAACCCAACACAAAACGTGGGGTTGGATAAAGAGGATAAGGTTTGAGTTACACCTCATCCAATGGAATCAGGGCGGTCTCTGTCCACCACAACATCTTTTCACTTGCCATCCTACTCTCTCTGCCCAAAAATATACTTGGCCTCCCTAATCTGAGTGTTCTCACAATATCTGACTACTTGTTCATTTTCTGCTCTGCCACTCTCTCTGGTCACAATTGAAGCTAAAGTGATGGCAGCTGCTTCCCCAATGGCCAGCCAGCTCAAGTCCAACTTCACCTCCCCAATCACTAGAGCTTTGGTTTCACCCAAAGGCCTCTCTGCCTCCCCACTCAGGCTTTTGCCTTCCAAAAGAGTCTCTTCATTCACCATCAAAGCTGTTCAATCTGAGAAGGTAGGTTGGTTACTTTAAATACTACTATTCGACTTAATATACATTGTTGAATTCATTTTTATGTGCATGCAATATGATGATATCTGTTATTGTTTGCAGCCAAATTTCCAAGTGGTTCAACCCATCAATGGTGATCCCTTCATTGGAAGCCTGGAGACTCCAGTGACATCAAGCCCTCTGATTGCCTGGTACCTCTCTAATCTCCCAGCCTACAGGACCGCCGTCAGCCCACTTCTCAGGGGTGTTGAGGTGGGCCTGGCCCATGGGTTCCTCCTGGTGGGACCATTTGTCAAGGCTGGCCCACTGAGGAACACTGAGTACGCGGGAGGAGCTGGCTCCTTGGCTGCTGCTGGGCTTGTGGTCATATTGACCCTTTGCTTGACCATTTATGGAACTGCATCCTTCAAGGAAGGAGAGCCATCCACAGCCCCCGCTTTGACCTTAACCGGCCGGAAGAAGGAACCCGACCAGCTTCAGACCGCCGACGGATGGGCCAAGTTCACCGGTGGCTTCTTCTTCGGAGGCATTTCAGGTGTGACTTGGGCCTATTTCCTCCTCTATGTTATCAACCTTCCTTACTACGTCAAGTAGATTGGCTTCTACCCTTTTGTTCAAACTGTGTAATCACTCATGTAATGATGTATGCTATTGTTTGTGAAAATCATATATTCCTCTTTTGTTTACCACTTTGTCACACCTACTTGTCATCAACTTGTACCATTTTGATTACTTGTCTGCAAAGGTAATCTACAATCTTACATTTGAAAGTTCATCAACAATGATCAAACTTTGGAATATCAAGCATATATGCATATGATGAGATGCCACATATTAATTACAAAGCAATTCATAGTTATCACTCATTGCAGCATGAAAGCTTCAAAATAGAGTCTTAAATACAATTACACCATCACTCCACAGATCTCTTTAGACAAACTAAGTAGAGCCATTACCGAGAGGTTGTGCATCGCCTTGTGGAGTCATGGAGAGCTGAAATTGCCTCCAAGAATCAGGGGAAACAGAAAGAAGATCAGGAGATACGAGATTATTATGGGCATCCCTGAAGGGGTCAGTTGTTGCATAAGCAGCAGAAGCAGAAGCATCCCAACCTATGTGTGTCACATGCTTCACATCTGTAGGGCCCCCTATTTCCATATCCATTCCCAGCACTTCTTCCATATCGTCCTTGTACACTATCAACAAAACGGCCATGGGAGCAGTGAGTATAGAAAATTACAAACCAATTACCATAACAGAATCACCCATGTGTTGAGGCTTACCAAATAACTGAGAAAAATTCTTGAAACCCTTGAAGAGTCTATGAACACCGGTAGATATATTTGCTTTCGGAAGATCCAGGGATCTAAATGAGTTCTTCATGCTTTCATCTGATATGCTATCTTCTTCCTCTTCTTCCTCTTTTACTTCTTTAGTTCCTTCACGGAAATCATCACATATATGGCGAAATAGATAAGCTAGCTAACTAGAGAGAGAAAACTGCAATTAGGATGCATATATGTGTGTATGTGTGTGTCTGTGTGTGGAATTGTGAGAGAGACTTATTGGAGATGGATTTCTGTCTGGTTTTGATCTGCGGGAATGCTGCTGTACACCAACCGCGACACTTGATTCAGAAATGCAACCCATGGCGAAAGGAAGAAGAACTAGTCTTTCCATTCTTTCTCTCATTTTTCGATCAACAGTGTAAGGGTAAGAGAAAGATAGACAGAGATCAACGAGTAAAGATCGTGGCTGGGGAAATGCAAATTTCAGAAAGGGAATGGTTTGTTATAGTAGTCTACACTGGCTTTGCTATCAAGTGACAATAATTTTAGGTATAAAAAAGTCAAGTTACATATGCAAGTCTGTTTGGTAGAGATGGAGGCATAAACAAATTAGTGTTTGTTGAAAACTCCAAGTGATGGTTATGTTAGGAGGTGAAATAACAGCATTAATAAGGCTCGGTTGAGAAGTTTAACCTAAACAATCTATTCCCAACCCACACAAATGATATACTGTTATATATACAAGTACAATATAGACAAAGAATAAACTACTTTTTTATTCAATAGATACCATAGAGTGGGTAGGGTTCTCCACTTCACTAACCTCTCTTGTACATTAAGCCACCAATTTCTAAATCTCTTTTTCCTTCTTTCCTTTTCTTTTATCTTTCGTTTGCTTACTTAATTTGGACTCTAACTTCTAGTAGTGAATGCGAAGGGATCTTCCTAGGTTACAATCAAGCTCATCCTTGATGGCTATGAGGACTACTTGGGTTATTTCTTAGAAGCAGGGCATATACGAATTATGATTGATTGCAAGAATAGGAAAACAGTCTATTTGAGAGAAAAAAGCTACGGTTGGGTACCAACCTTAAAAACTAATATTTCAATACAAAGTAACGTAACTCATACCTTCTGTCCGTACGGCTATGGTTGCAAGGTGAACAGCAATCAACAAAGTCTGATGTTGACTCCAGCTTCATACGGTAGGAGGCCCCTTTAAGACGATACTATGATTAGAAAAGACAAATTAGGCCCCACAGAGCCTAATTAAACCAGTATGTTCAATTACCGACCGGTTTTAGCCAGAACGGCTTTGAACTGCTTGGTGATCTTGACAACGGTCCACAGCATCATTAGAAGGACTTGCAGAACACAAATATCAGGCCCTTACCAATAATCTCCACAGGAGCAGAGGCCATGTTTAAAATGATGGAATCGATGAATATCTCTCACAATTATTTCCCTATCTAACAGCTGAGAAGTATATTTGATGAAGTTATGGCAATCAGTGCACACTCTCAGGTTCTTCATTATTCGAATTGGCATCCCGGAAGTTGTGCTAATGATACCATAGGTAATAGCAAGTTTTTCGCTGTGATAACGAAGAAGTACTTCTCCTTGTTCTTCTTCAACATCCTGCATCACCATTTTCATGTCTGATGAATACCCGATTTCCTTCAGTCTTCCTACGAGCTCATCCAAGTACGAATATATCTGTGCGGAAAGTGGATGGGACCTATCGCCCATGAGAAAAGAGTGGACTTGATTCTTCTGTTGGATCCAAGATTGACCAGGGACTTTGTTAATTCCTCTCCTTTGCATCAATTGCCTCATATCAGCTGCTTCTTCCCATCTATGATTCACAGACCACATGTTTGACAACAAGACATAAGATCCCTCATCCAATGGTTCTAGTTGAAGTAGTTTTTCAGCAACCCACTTTCCCAGCTTGAAATTTTTATGCAGCCTGCAAGAAGATAGAAATGACTTCCAAACTGAACTCAAATGAGAGATACCATTTTCATGAATGAACTCCTTAGTCTCTTCCAAGCGACCTGCTCGGCCATAAAGATCCGCCATACAAGTGAAGTGTTCAGCTCCAGGCTTGATGCCATAAACTTCTTTCATCAAACTGAAATACTTACAGCCTTCTTCAAGGAGCCCAGCGTGGCTGCATGCATTTAAAACCACTACAAAAGAAACCTCATTTGGCTTTATTCCCTCATTTAGCATGAGTTCAAAAAGCCGAACAGCCTCCCTCCCTTGCCCATGTAAAGCACAAGCAGCAATCATTGAAGTCCACAGCACAACATTCAGATCAGTAATTTGTTTAAAAATCATCCAAGCATCATTTAGGCTCCCACATTTAGCATACATATCAATGTAGGAGGAACCCAAGTAAACATCTACGTTGTACCCAATTTTCTGAATATATGCATGGATGTGCTGACCAAGAATCAGAATCCCAATGTTGGCGCATGCGGAAACAACACTAGTCACGGAAAATCGATCCACCACAATCTGTTCATGAACCATAAAACAAAAAGTTAGCAAAGCATATTCATGCTCACCGTTACGAACATATCCAGAAACCATTGAACTCCACGACACACTTTCTGTCTTTGTCTCATGACTAGTAAAGTTAGAATTTGCTCTCGACGGCAGTCTCTTGAATATGAGGGATGCCTTTTCCATTCTTCCACATTTGCAATACATATCTATTAATGAAGTCCGGAGAAACCCGTCGTTATGAATACCAAACCTTAGAAGACGGCCATGAATTTGTCTCCCCAGTTCGAGAACAGATAAAGATGAAGCCAAAACCAGCGCTACAGAGAAAGTGACTTTATCAAACGGAGGTCCACTTTCCACCATCTCATAAAGTAGGTCCAATGCACATCTATGGTTCCCATTTCGGATTAGCCCGTGTATGATTGTATTCCAGCTACCAACATCTTTGAAGGACAGTCTTCTGAACAAATCAAGAGCCTTTTCCATGTCTCCAATATGCATATGCGCCCCCATCAGTATATTCCAAGTAACTGTGTTTCTCTCTTTCATGGTTTCAAACAACCTTTCTGCGTAATCAAAGGAGCCACATTTTACATAAACATCAAGAATAGAGTTGTGTAACACTGCGTCCAAGTCAATCCCAGTTGTTAATATCCATCCATGAACACCCTTCCCCATCCGAAAATTGTTCAAACTCGAACAGCTCTTCAAAACACTTGACAACGTAAATTGGTTGGGGCAAACTTGCTCCATTTGCATCTCTTTAAAAAGTTGCAGCACCTTTCTCGAAGATCCAACGCGAGCAAACCCCGAGATGAGTATAGTCCACGACCGGACATCTCTGTCAGGGCTTTCATCAAACAGCTTGTGTGCATTGTCCAGCTTATCAGATTTCACATACAAGCTACAGACATAATTCCTCGCGTTCAAGTCGTTCAGAGAACCATCCTTGACCGATTTGGCGTGAAGGGTATCGGGCAGTGGCAGATCACGGCGGTCGGATCTCTGAGACTCGAAGTGGTTTGTGTTGGTAGCATAAGTGGCGCAATAGATCAAATGGCTGTGCTTCAATACAGAACTCGAGCTTATTATGTCTTTGGTCTTGTTGAGACAATTCCATCTCATTTTATCTACCGCCTAATTCCGATGGGAGTGTCATGGAATTAACTCAGCTCGGGGATATGGCAGCAGAAACTAAACAACTGTTGTCGAAGTCAACTGGTTCTTACTGAGCAAGTTCACGAGGAAAGGCCGACACTGTTTTGTCTGTTTGGTACGACACAAGGCAAAGCAAATTTCCAACCGCAGTCTAAGGGGCACATGCAACTTTTCATGCCAAACTTGGGTCTTATTACTTTTGAGGGAAGCCAAGCTTTTCTCTCTACCGAACCATACGTCACTCATTCCGATTCGCGCCTAACTGAAAGATGTCTTAAGAAAGATCATGTAAATTTGCCTTCGTGTTATACATGATTAGTTACCAAAGGGACAGTAAATGACTTCGTAAGCAATGGCAAATGTGGAGGACAACATTAATATCTCTATATTACATTATACAATCGAATACGAACGATCTGTTATAACTTATAGGCGGAGGAGTAACATACTATACTATGTGAAGGAACAAAAGCCGAAGGAAAGAAAACCCAAAAGCCAAAAAATGAAAACAAAATGTGTAGAGCTTTTGAGGCTCTTAAAGAATCAGGTTAGCCTATAGTATCAACACTTCCCACTTATAGAGGGGGGTAAAAATAGGACGACACGGAGAAGCATAAGAAGAGCAGCCCTCCAACTGTAGCGACAGTGCGTTGGGAGATTTTGGATGCCAACATGCTTCCTCCCACCACGGCCACAGATGTGCAGATGGTATGTCCTAGTGTTGCACCTACCGCAACTCCAAGAGCGTTTTTGTGGGTCGCCAGCTGCAGGGTCAAAAGCAACAAAGATATAGTTCTAGAGGCAAAAGTCTTCACAAAACAGAACATGAACTATAACTAGGGTGAGGGAGGATTAATTTGTCTTACAGCAATTGTCGCTATTTGGCTACGATCTCCCCACTCGGCTAAGAACGTTAGAATGAATGACTGCAATAGAAAACAGTATATGTTAGTATTACTATTAAGGTCATCATAAGCATTCACAAGTAAAAGCTAAAAGGTCTAAGTTGTCTGAGTTGAAATCCCTATCTATACATTGGGATATGGACCGTGCTTTCTACAAACAAGAGGTGCGTGCAGCATCCTTAACATACTGGGTCATATGTGCAAGAGTTACAGGTCACAACTGAATCCATAATTATGAAAAGAATCCAAATCAGTCGTACCTCCAAGAAGATTGGTGTACAGAATCTGGAAAAGAAACGGCGGAAGGGTGTCTTCCCCTGTCCAGACTCAAGTTTCTCTTCCACCTGTATATATTGCACACCAAGCAAAGTCAGACCATGAAAACACCAAATCAGATTTCACCACAAAAAAAAAACACCAAATTAGACTAGTAGGGGCATAAAGTCAATTGTAAGCTCATAAATTCCATGCACATATTCAACCGCAATTAGTTTACCATCTGTCTATCTATGGATCCTAACTAAAAAAAATTAGTCAAAAAGGCTGATAATGTGCAAGCCTACCTACAGAAAACAAGAACTGAGACTGACTACTAAAAGAAACTTACTTCCTCAATTTCTTTCTTCTGGGAAGCTTTCGAATCTGATGATCTCCAAGCAATGTAAAGTAGCCTCAACCCGAAAAATAAATAAAGGACTGCACAGAATAGTGTTGAGTTACTATCAAGTTGATTCAGAAGTAACAACTGGATCGTAGTAATGAGTTATAACGGAAAAAATGGGCATCATTACCTGTAGCAGCACTATTTGTATGCTTCCTTGATATCAAGTTTGGGACAATCCTACCAAGTCCAGTGGAAAGTATCTAATTGACACGTAGCAAGTTACATCGTCATTACATCAAGAAAAAGAAATCGCAGTTTGCAGTTTCTGAACCCATTCCGTTAGAACACCAGTGCAAACAGATTGCATTTCAGAACCTCATAATAAGCTAGAGTGTTAAAGGGAGAAACGTGTATATGCTTATCACCAAAATAGAAGCAGAAAGACAGGTAACTTACAGTCATTATAAATAAAGCGGAAAGTGCACCAGATAGGACAATCGACCTTGGGTGACGCATTGCCATAAGAGCTGCTATTATAAATGTTTCATCTCCAATCTACAAGCATTTTTTTCAAATATACAAGCAAAAACAAATTAGTTAATCGATACAACTCTGTTAGGTAAGCACAGTAGAAACCAATTAAAAAACATCCACAGTATGGACCAATGCTTCTATACTTGAGTTAGTTCCAAACTTCATTCTCTTCTTACAGGATAGAAATCACTAACAGAACCATCATGCAATAATCTCTCTTAATCCACCATCAGTTGCAAGGTAATACCAGGAATTATGTGCACTAACCTCACTGACTAATATCATTGACAGGCTTGCGACAAAGGCATCGAAAACTCCAAGACCCGAGTCCACATGGAGACCAAGAGCAAGTGTCTCGGCGCCATCCCCTCCCCCAAGAGCATTAACTTCAAGAATGCCCAATTTTATCTGCCCATACAAATAAATCTAAATGTTAGCAAACAAATTAAAGAACTATACGCCCAGCCTCCTATCTAAAAGTAAATTAAAGTGCCATACAAGGTAAACAACTCCAATCCTGATACCCTAACCGAAGCATCATCACATTGCAATATTTTAACTGTTTATTTGACCTAGATTTTCTCAGCAACCAAACAGATTGCAAAGCGGAAAAAAAAGGGAGGCGATTGTCAAACCTTGCTACGCCGGCCCAGATCTCTGGATCCGCTGGTGTCTCCCCTCTCAGCTTCAACTCCAGATTCCTAATTACAGACCAAATGATCACAATCCATATCATATAGATACATATAATGCATACATGGATGGATGGAGAGAGCTGCACCTGAGCAGAAACGGTGAAGAGAAGCAGCACGAGGATGGGGAGAGAGAGTGCTATCGTCCTACGAATCGATCGAAACCCCATGGCTGTATGAATTTACAAGCTCTGAAAGACTCCGGCGGAGAATCGACGAAATCAGAGGGAAAAGCTAAAATAAAAGGAGAGGGGGTTTTATTCGGGGAGAGTGGGATCTGAATCCTGAAATAAAAGGAGAGGGGTTCTTGTTCTTATTCTTCTTCAATTCTAACGCAAAGCCTCTCCGATTGAGATTGGTGAGATCCGAGAGACCAAAAGAGAGAGAGATCTTTGCCAACAACGAAGATCCCTAGAAGAAGCTTAAAGTATGAGCAGTTCACATATTAAAATGGTGGTGAAGAGAATGGTCTGAAGAAACTCTGAGAGAGGGGGAAAGCTTTGACCCCCACCAAACAGTAAACAACCAAAACTACTGCAGTGAAACCCCAAAACAACAAAACACTGTATATAACCAGAATGAATTTTACCGTAGGTGGGAGTCAGATTTTAATTGTAAATTAAGTTCGTGCAAATTTTCTATTCTACCACTCTATAATTTAAGATTTTGGAATTTTGTGAGAAAAAAATTTCATGAAACGATTATATCATGTAATAGGATAAAACAGGCACGACATAAATTGTAGCTTGTAAATTTTTTGGAATAATTGGGTGATATGATATTAAAGAGTATTGTAATCACATAAAGTATAACTAGTCACACCACACACGCGTAAGGCTTTTCTTCCATTGAACGCCATGTCCTACAACACGAGTGCTTCGACACCAAATTTCAATGCCCTCTCTATTCCTTCGCGTCCCCTCCCCACCACATCTTTTCCATTTTTCATTTGCCTCTACCACACTCTTGAACAACTTGTTGAACACCATATTGAACATCATGTTGAACACCATGTTGAACATCTTGTTGAATAATTTGTTGAACACCTTAAAGAACACCGTGTTGAACACCTTAACACCATGTTAAACACTATATTGAATACCATGTTAAACGCCTTATTCAACACCATGTTAAACACATTGTTAAACACTATATTAAACACATTGTTAAACACTATGTTAAACACCTTGTTGAACACCGTGTAGAACATTTGGAGAATACCATATTGAATACCATGTTGAACACCTTATATGCTGAACACCATGTTGAACACCTTATCTGTTGAACACCATATTAAACACCTTGTATATTGAACATCTTGTATGTTGAACACCGTATTGAACACATGAACATCTTGTTGAACACCTTGTTAAACAATTTGTTGAACATCCGGTTAAAAACTATGTTGAATGCCTTGTTAAACACCATGTAGAACACTATGTTGAACACTTGTAGAACACTTGTAAAACACCATGTTCCTTGTTGAACAATTGTATAACACCATGTTCAACACCTTGTTGAACACCATGTTGAACACATTGTTGAACACCTTATTGAACGCCATGTTAAACACCATGCTGAACACCATATTGAACATTTTGTTAAACACTTTGTTGAACACCTTGAAGAATACCGTGTTGAACACTTTCTCGAACACCATAATAAACACTTTGTTAAAAACCATGTTGAAACGTTGTTGAACACCATGAAGAACACCGCGTTGAACACTATATTGAACACCTTATTAAACAACATATTGAACACTTTGTTGAACACCATTTTGAACACCATATTAAACACTATGCTGAACACCTTATTAAACACTTTGTTGAATACCATGTTAAATACCTTGTTGAACATGTTGTAGAACACTTGAAGAACACCATGTTTAATGCCATATTGAACACTTTGTTGAACACATTGTATGCTGAATACTTTGTTTAACACCATGTTGAACACCTTGTTGAACACCATGTTGAACATCTTGTTGAACTCCTTTTTGAATACCTTATCAAATGCCATGTTGAATACCATGCTGAACACCTTGTTGAACATCTTGTTGAACACATTGTTGAACTCCTTAAAGAACATCGTGTTGAACACTTTGTCGAACACCATGTTGAACACTATGTAGAACATGTTGTTGAACACCATGTTGAATACCGTGTAGTACATCTTCAAGAAAACCGTGTTAAACACTATTTTTTACACCATATTGAACACTTTGTTGTACATTATGTTGAAAACCTTGTTGAACACCAAGTTGAACACTATGTTGAAAACCTTGTTGAACATCATGTTGAACACCTTATTGAACGCCATGTTGAACACCTTGTTGAACACCTTGAAGAACACCTTGAATAACACCTTGTTGAATCCCACATTGAGCACCATGAAAAACACCTTGTTGAACATCTTGTTGAACACCTTGAAGAACACCATGAAGAACACCTTGTTGAACACCTTGTTGAACATCTTGTTGAACACCTTATTGAACACTTGTAGAATACCATGTTCAGCACCTTGTTCAACATATTGTTCAACATCATGTTGAACGCCTTGTTGAATATCATGTTGAATGCCTTGTTGAACGCTATGTTGAACACCATGTTGAACACCTTGTTGAACATAATGTTCAACACCATGTTGAACACCTTGTTGAACATCATGTTGAACAGCTTGTTGAACGCTATGTTGAACACCTTGAAGAATACCTTGTTGGACCTCATGTTAAACATCTTGTTGAACACTTTGAATAACACCTTGTTGAACCCCACGTTGAGCACCATGAAAAATACTATGTTGAACATCTTGTTGAACACCTTATTGAACACTTGTAGAAAACCATGTTCAACACACTGAACCTGCTCCATTCCGCATCTGAAACACCAAGGGAGGAATTAGCAAATGAGGCCAATAAAAGGCATGTTTGAATTTAGAATAAAACATTGAAGTACCCACACAGTGAAATTGAAGATGTCAGTTTTAATTTTGATATTGTTTTGATATCACACTATCAAATCTAACATATTAGCAATACACATCATCCATTAGCTTGAGACGAAAACTCAATACACAGCAACAACCATAAAGGGCTGAAAATAGTACCTTGGGTTTGCATAATTCTTCCACTGCTCACAAACACCACTAGTGCCCAAAGTCTGCTCACAATGAAAGAACTTGACAATTACAGATTGAAATTGAAACCACTTTTTCCACCCGGAACCCCAAGTTCCAATCTCATAGTACCACCTAATTTGAAATTAAACCCCAAGTTCTCAACATCATTAGGAATTAGCCAAAAAATTCAGGAATTTGGATCCTTCGTCAACACTGAGGTGCCTCTTAAATTTTGTTCTGTTCTTTATAACAATTCAAGAATTTACCGAAAGCTCCTGCTGCTTCTTTGTCAAATTGTCGTCGATGGCGGCGTACAAGACGCCGTGGCGGCGGAAGCTCTTTGCTTTTCGCAACGCGCCCAGATTGGATTTTCTTTCTCTTCGGAATTGTGGGTGATTTTGCGTTTGCTGTGTGGGAGGCAGAAGCGTTCGAGGTGAAGAAAGGAGGCGCAGGCGTGGTTTTTTCTTAATTGATCTCTTTGACAGTTTTGCCCCCATTTTTTCACCAACAGCCATTTACATTGTACTTTGCATTTAAGGACAATTTTGGTTTTACATTAAATTTCATCATTCTCAACTGTTAAATTCACATCCCTTTAAGTAATAAAGATGCATGATGTTAACCAAAAAATAAAATGAGCGTATCTTAAGTGCAACTGTGTAAGAATCAAGCATACATGATAACCAAAGAGTTAAACATTACTTATCAAATAAGTGAAAGACTTTACTAAAAGCATACTGTACTTGAATATGAAACAGTGCATGCTACATAGAAAACCACTCATCACTCTTCTACTGGATTACAACATGGAAAGCCACTTGATATAGGTTTATCAACATCCATAACCACAACCAACCACATAGATACAGGTTTAAAACGCCACTCTTCTACTCTTAGTGAAAACTTCTTTAACCAGTTTACCTACAAGACTCTTACTCAAAGCGCACTTGTTCGATATCACTGAATTATAAAACTTAAAAGGTCTTCAATCGTACTCTATCTTTGCGTAGACTATGGTTAGAGATGCTATAATACTCTTCTTTCTTGTAGCTCACACATAATTGAGAAAACAAAGCTCTACATGATTGAGCAGCAACCTGAAGACCATTGCTGTACAAACAAATGGAAATCGTCCACATGTAGAGCTCTATAATCCTCTTGTTTTGTCCCTTTCAAAAATGTCCACAAAACCCAAAAGATGCGGAAGAAAGAAAGGAAAGGCCAGAGAGGGCCCAAACCCAACCCAACCCAAAACCTCCTGAACCAATCAACTTTCTAGACAATGCGTGCGAGCTTCCGGCACTTTTGAATCATCTAATAAAAACCCCTCTTCAACCAACGGATCCCTCGTGTTGTCACCAAAATTTCTCGTTTTTTCCCTCCAATTTTCACTAACCCCCTACGCCATGTATAACGCGAATTATACAATAAGCCAGAATGAAGACTCAAACTCAATAACTCGAATACATGAGTAAATATCTTTAATTAATTGTATTGCTCAAGTTAGCATGATCTAGATTAATAATGAAGATTCGAAGGTACAAGTTCCTCCATGAAGTAAGAAACAAATTAGAACAGCACGCAAAAAGTAATTAAACCCCTTGCATGCTTAAAGTGGGAAAGATTGACTGTTGCCCTTTTCACAGTTCTGGCAACTAGATCTGCATTCTGGTTGTTGAAGTACTAAAGAAGATTATACCTCTCATAGAGATGCACAAAAGCATATATATAGTACACATCAATCTTCATAAATGGGATTTTTTTTTTTTTTTTCCGTTTCAAGTTTGCAAAATTATAAAGACATTTACCTTCTTCTTTTTTATGCGATGTCAATAAAACTGACTTAACACCATTACAATTGATCGAGAATTATGTTTGTTTGGTCGTTGGATGAGGTTGATTCACATTTCCTTCTTGGGATATAAACGTACATTGTAGTATATGTATGTTTAGACATGAAAAATGGATTAAATACCTCTTTGGTTGACAGAAATGAAGCTCTTAATTAAATCAGATCGTCTAAAACTATGTTTCTTGATCATCATGGCATAAAATATCAAAGTGGAGGGACCTTGGACCCACCATGTCATAATTGTTTATTTAGGCAATTGCCAAAGGTAAACTCATGTGTCAACTGTGCATGTATTTGACTATTTTCTAAAACCTCATATTTTGCCACTTCTTTTCTCTAAATCGTCAGCAGCACTTTTTTCTCTCATTAAAAGAACGAACAAATTTCAAACCAGTCCTCCATATTTTATGTCTTCACTCCACGAAAATAAAAAGTTAATAAAAATTAGTGAAAACAATTAGTGAGAATTCAATTGAAAGAAAGAAGGCAGAAGCCGGAAATGTGAAAGAAGCGAGCTGGAAATAGTAAAAGCGGTTATATTATAAGAAGCGGTCCGAGTTTCTGGTATCCCGGTTTGGCGGGGGCGCCTACACGCAGTAGACAAGGGGATAGCTACTCGCCCCAAAAGTCAACCACGTGCCGAATAAAAAATTAGATGAGGAGACAGAAAAGGCAAACAAGCAATATGGGAGCGAGTGGAGGGGAAAAGACAAGTCGCGGGGGTGGCAGTAAGAAATGTGGGGGTTGGGTCCGTTTATTTCCAAAACGCGGGTGAAAAAAAAAAGCTGTCTGGTTGAGAGATGGTTGGTTTTTATTCCTCTTGCTCGTTTGTGGAGAGGAGAAGACAGCGCGCTCGCTCTCTCTCTCTCCTCTTTGGTTGTTGATTTGTTTCTCTCTCTAGATTCTCCTCCTATCCCTCCATCATCAACAATCCAATTACAAACGAATTGCCGGACTTTCTCTCTCTACAAATTCTGTTATTCTTGTTAATTTGGAGGCCTCTCTCCCTCTCTTTCTCCTCTGTTTCTGGCCTTGGAGATAGATAGTAGTGTGTGTGTGTGTGTGCGTGTGTGTGATTATTGATCGGTGATTTGGCTAGAGTGACCGGTAGGTGAGGTGAGTTTAGTTAGAGGCCCGGGAGGAGGAGGGTGAATTGTGTGAATGGGGTTTCCGGTGGGGTTTGCTAGAGTGACGCCGTGGTGGTGACTGACTCACTGACTGACTGACGGACCGACCGGCGACGGCAGCCATGGACTTCGACGCCGCGGCCGTGACCGACGCTCCCTCACTGTCACCCTCCTTGACCCAAGGTCCGTCTTCTTCAATTCAAACGCTTAATCTAAACAATTGCGTAAACACATTTAACATTTTGATTATATTTTCATTGTTTTCTCTGTTTTCTGCTTTCTCTCGTTTTGCCATTGTTTCCTTGCATCCCAATCACGGCGGCTGCCGCCAACATGATGTGAATTCTCTGTTTTGCCCTGTCCGTTACTCAATTCAGATGCGATCAATGCTTCGAATCCTGTTTAACTTGGTCAATTTCGGTCCCCCGGGGCCTGAATTTGCATATTGCTCTTGATTTCTGACCAGAAACGTTTGTTTTTTTAGTTTTCCCTTGATTTTCGTGTTAGTTTCTATATTAGTGAATAATGAATGATTTAGCTTTCATGTGACAATTCAAACATGGTAAGTTTGTAGTACAAAGATAGAAATGATTGCATTAACGAGAATCACGATTACCAAACCAATTTAGAGGAAAAGTAACGTTGCGCAGTTCCGTCTTCTAATAACAATGAGGGGAAGAATGCACATTGATGAATCTTTTTCGTTTATCAGACAGTCTCTGTGATTGCATTTCCCGAACATCTATACTTTGGCATGGTTCTTAAGCCGCAAGAAAATTCAGCCCCACTTAGGAATAGAATGCAGAGGAAGTTGACTCATTGGAAATGCACCTTTTATGTGAATTTTTTTTTAAATTCTGAATGGTGCAATGCAATCAACTGCTTGAATGGTATTTCAGATGCAATGTGGCCATTGAATTTGAGATCAAGTGAAACTATGGAGGCTGGGCCCTATCCCGAGCGTAATGGAGAGCCAGATTGTTCATATTACATCAGAACAGGCCTTTGTAGATTTGGGGCAACATGTCGCTTTAATCATCCACCTAACCGGAAGCTGGTATGTTTGCACCATCAAATGCTTAAACAAATCTTCATGAATTCAGGGTTAATTGAGGGTTAATGTAGTATCTAATATTCTTGAATACCTTTTCAGAACAAGGGTAGTATGCTTCATGCGTTACTGACTAGTACTGGATCATATATTAAATCTTGTTATCTTTATTACCAGGCTATTGCCACCGCAAGGATGAAGGGAGAATTCCCAGAAAGAATTGGCCAACCGGAATGTCAGGCATGTATTTCTTGCACTCTGCCATAGATATAATCTTTACGTTATTGTAAAATGTGGTTTGACATGCTAATAATTGCTAAACCACCAGTACTATCTGAAGACTGGAACTTGCAAATTTGGAGCAACATGCAAGTTTCATCATCCTAGAGATAAGGCTGGAATAGCCGGAAGAGTTGCCTTGAACATCTTAGGCTATCCACTTCGACCGGTTCGATTTTCTGTCTCTTCGTTCATTGTGCCTTTTGTTTCATTTTGTATGCTTAGGTTGTTGTGTGGTATATAGACAGAACACCATCCAATGCGTTCATGTTGGCATATTGAATATTTGAAGTAGTAGGAAAGACTAAAGAACCAAACAGATGCTAGAGAGAGAAAAAAACCAGTGTGTATCAGCATTTCAGAACAATGTGTTTTGTATTGTTCTGCAGATGTGTTTGTGCATCTTAGTTGGTACAATAACTTTTTTAACTTTTTGCTTTCTTTTTAGCAGAATGAGATTGAATGTGCTTATTATTTACGAACTGGACAATGCAAGTTCGGAAGCACTTGTAAATTCCATCATCCCCAACCGACAAATATGATGGTATCACTGCGTGGCTCTCCTGTGTATCCTACTGTCCAATCTCCAACTACTCCTGGTCAGCAGTCGTATGCTGGGGGAATTACAAATTGGTCAAGAGCATCTTTTATTCCCAGTCCACGCTGGCAAGCTCCATCAAGTTATACGCCTCTCATTGTTCCTCAGGGAGTAGTATCTGTCCCAGGATGGAACGCGTACAGTGTAAGCTTTATTGTACCTTTTGTGCAAAATCCTAAGATGCACTTGTTTTACCTTATGATAGTAGTAGGTGAAGGTGCAATTAGTTGTTTTCTGTCTCTCCATCAAATGCATGAGATGCGATGTTGGTCTTGTTCTGTTATCTCTTTTCTAGGATTGACTGTCTATCTCACAAGAAGAAAGCAAAACTAAAATAGAACGGTCTGCAATTTCTGTTACTGCATTCCATTTGAAAAAAACCATTTTGCAGAAGATTTTGGGTTTAGAGTAAGAGTATAAATGGTCTATGGAGCCCTGAGAAGTATCAACATACTTATTTGATGGTAATTTCTCCAGGGGCAGCTTGGTTCTGTTTCATCTCCGGAGAGCCAGCAGCAAACATCGGGAAACAGTCAGATGTATGGAACTTCGCGCCAAGGTGAACCTGACAATTCAGGATCTCAAGGGGCCTTTTCTCCGTACCGTTCAGGCTCCATCCCTGTAGGGTTCTATGCATTGCAGCGGGAAAATGTGTTTCCTGAGAGACCTGGCCAGCCTGAGTGCCAGTTTTATATGAAGACTGGTGATTGTAAATTTGGTGCAGTTTGTAGGTTCCATCACCCTAGGGAGAGATTGATTCCTGCTCCGGATTGTGTTTTGAGTCCAATAGGTCTTCCTTTACGCCCGGTGAGTTACTTTTACTGTTGGAGTTTGGTTATAAGTAGTCTAACTTTGGCTTATAACTGCTTGTTTCAGAGATGTCTGTGTGTCCATATTATGTCTTTCAATAAGTAGTCTGACTCTCAAAACTTGTTAGATGATAATCCTATTACATGATAATCCTATTACGAATTTCAACAGGGAGAACCTTTGTGCATCTTTTATTCTCGTTATGGAATCTGTAAGTTCGGCCCAAGTTGCAAGTTTGACCACCCTATGGGAATCTTCACTTATAATCTCTCTGCATCATCTTCGGCTGATGCCCCAGTCCGGCGGTTATTAGGGACAACGTCAGCCACCACCTCATTGAATTTATCATCAGAAGGACTAGTTGAAACAGGATCATCAAAGCCCCGAAGACTTTCACTGTCGGAGCCTAGGCAGATGCCTTCTGGAGATGATAACATTGACTCTGAGGACTGAAAGCTGCTTGAAAGCGAGCCAATTACATTAACAATCGTTTGGGGATAAACAAGAGTTATCTGCCAATTGCTGGAAATTTACAGAAATCATGTCAAGTTGATTTATGTCCTGAAAATGAATTCAGCTGACTGAATCAACCATCTGAATTTCACATTTGCTGCATTGTATAAAAATCTGCAAATAGTGTCACATTTGGGAAACCCAATGTGAACATTCTTCTGCCTGTCCCAAATCCAATTTTTCTGATTTCTGTGATTTACTTTTCGCCAGTACTATGTCAGATGTAAAGCATTTCTTGTTGCCAGTTCCACTACTCCCACTTTCTGGTGAATCGTCACTGTACTCACCCCAGTTCTAATGGTCATCTCTCCTCCATAGTACGGTCCTCTTTTGTGTAAAGCTGATCCTTCTTCCAAATTCCTAGCTGTATCTGCATATTTGCTGCAAAATGAAATCTTTGGTTTGTTGCTCAGACTTCAGATGTTGAGAAGTCAAAACTTTGGTTTGTTGGTATGTTTCCAGGAGTGTGAAACATAGTACTCTAGGTATTAGTGGACCAAAGGAATTGGGTCTCTGTTTAGCGGAATAGTGGAGGCAGAGAATCTCCTAAACTATAATTAAAGGTCATATGACACTTCAACTGAAATGAGTTTACAATGTCACCTTCAGTGAATACTGTCTCAAACTCAAAAGAGAGATTCGAACTAATGGCATTTACCCTTTACACAATGATGATCTACTCTAATCTAAACTTGAAAGAATAAAGTTTCGATGTTTTTTTTTTTTTGTTTTTTTTGTTTTTGCTGTCGAAGGAAAGATTCATTAAAAGGATGTAGTTCGATGTTGAATGCTGAAGGGGTAAATTTGACTAAGTTTTTTTATACATCCACGTGGCAGAAAGGCTCCGAAATTTACAAGAATGCGTGGGCAAAGTAGTGCTTCACATCACATAGAAGGGTGTACCACACTTGCCCTTCACTTGGTTGGATTTTCTCACCATCCTCCCCCCTCCTCCCAAACTCAAAGCCACTGCACGCTTCACAATTCATTTTCTGGTTTCTCCTCCACCCCCAAATTTACAAATTTACAAAACCTCTTCACTTTCACACCAACTAAAATCTATTAGGAACCTTCCCTTTGAACATTTATGATACACCAAAAACCAAATCAAGGTCCTTCAAGAAAAAGTTGAATTTGAAGACCCACTTCACACTTCAACCGCTCAAAAACCCCCCTCTTTCCAAATTCCCAAAAAACTTTTGCTCAAACCAAAGTGCTCTCTACTCCCCTCATCTCAAGAAGGAAGCCATGATGCCTCCTGCTCATGGGGTCATCTTCTCTCTCATTCTGCTCCTCTTTTTGGCTACTGTCATCACTACCACTGAATCCAGCCTAACCCATGTGAGTATTTCTCTTCAAAGACCTTAACTTTCTCTCTTTCTTCTAGATCCCTTCACTTTTTCTTGTCAAAGTTTCATGCTTTTTACTGTGGATTGAAATGTTTTGCTGTTTATTGGTTGTGAGGCCAATGGGTCTGCGGCGGCGACGGCGGCGGAAGACACGGCGGAGCCCCTTGTGCCACTCTTAGGAGCTGAAAATGTGATTTCTTTGATGTTGAATGAGACCAGAAGGAAACTGGGGAGCTTTCAGATTTGTGCATTGTGCACTTGCTGTGGAGGTGCTAAAGGTCTCTGCTTGGCTTCTCCTTGTTGCTATGCTATCAATTGCAAAATTCCAAACAGGCCCTTTGGCTTCTGTTCTTTCACTCCCAAGACCTGTAATTGCTTTGGGTGCCATATCTAACTCTTTCTCTATAGTTTAATATTTATAGTTTTATATTGTTTATTAGGATTAAAAGCTTGATTTTGTTGGGAGTCTGCCTGGACCAAAAAAAGAATATCTGTTCTCGTTTGTTTGTTTATAAGTTATGAAATTTATATTGTTTCTCGGTAAGTCAGTTCTGGTGGGATATTTTCTATGAGTTTCTGCTACAATAAGCAATGTCTTCTAGGATTAGCTTAATTGAGAGGCATTTGAGGAAGCAATGTCCTTGTTAATGGAGCTTATTAGGGATTATGATATATTATTGAAATTTCGAAATTAAACTAATGTAAGTGCTTGTGACACTCATGAGTCATGACAAGGATTAAGATTCAAGTTCTCTTCTATTTTACTCTTGTTCTGTTTTACATCTTCAATTGTTAATTTGCACTAGTGGGCTGTATTCATATTTAAACAGATGACTCTTACTTTAATCTTTTAATGAAGCTGGTTGCGTTCTCCTCTGTTGTGTCTTTTACTTGTTGATGTTAAAGAGAAAGTGAACCGTTTGATCTGCTATAGGCAGATACTTTAGAGCTTATGCTTCATCTGCACTCTCAAGCATTTCATAAGGGCATGTTGCACATTCGGGCATACCAAGTTCCAAAAGATGTATTCATTTGAGTGGTCCCAAGATTTGATCAATAGATGAGCTTGCCAACTTTTGTATTACTTAATATAGATGAGAGTGCTAATTGGTGGTGGTGACTGGTGGAGAGGACATTAATGCATGTAGGTGTAGCAACCCTAATGCAAAGGTAGCTGGAAGTTGGATAGGAGCAATTAAGCCTTTGGCCATTGGAATTGAGTTGTTCCAGTGATGACATACTTAATTGTGGTGGTGGTTTTATATTTCTTGGATGACTATCAATGCCATACTTCATTGCCCGCATTTTTCTGGGTGGAAATTGTGTTTTTTTAATCTTTAGATCAGCTCAGCTTTGTGGGGTTCATTTGATTTTTGGTGTCTTGAGAAGATTGTTTGGGGAGAATCTCTTTGACCTTTGTTTTTGATGACCAAATGTGCAACATGCAAGACAACCCATGTGCTTTCCCAAAGGACCTTTGACATTTAAATGGTGGACGTTTTTCTATTATTGGAGATCCTGTATTTACACTGTCTATATGCCATCCATAGTGCAGAGTTGCTAGATTGATACATGGTTCGGTATTTATAAATATCGTGCACCCAACATAGAGAAAACGCTTTCAGGATTATGATTCAATTTTTTTTTGTGGTAACAGTTGCTTAGCTTTTACATTATGCAAAATGAATGAGTTTACTGGCCCATCTCTTTCCTTAACCATTTCCAATTATCAGCAATTGTGAAGTTTATATTTTTCAACCATGAGGTCTGATTGACAATCTTCTTGAATGGAGTGCTATGTAGAGTTTGGTTTTACAGTAAGTAATGCCTCCAGGGGGCCATCAGGCCCCAGCTTCGTCTGAACTTTGATTGCAGCAACATGTGTTAGTTGGCATTTGGAATGACTTGTTACTTTCCATTGTAGCACTTGATACTTCAACTATCACCTTCTGCGTTCATTCTTTTAGAGTGAGGAGGGACTGACTGCACAGCATCATCATTAAATAAAAGTTAGACGTGAAACGGACAGATAATAAATCTGATAAGAAAAGAGCCGAAAATTGTACTCTCAGTCGATTTAACAGCAGTAACTGTACTCAAAGAGTTTACAAGAGATATTCTAACTAAAGGTATCAAAGTTCATTTCTTTACTCTGTATTTTGCTCATGCCTATAACATTTACACTTCCACTCTGTAAAAAATAAAAATGAACAAAACTATTTCAGAGGCTTCACCCTGATGCATGTCAATGCAAAATTGATCTCACATCAAGTCGACCTTGTCACTATAATCTGTTGCCCTGCTCTGCTCTCAATTCTGATGCAGTATTGTTCTATATCTAACTATACTAATTTCTGAACTGGAAATGAAGAATCATAGGCTACTGCCTTCTAGGTATGGATCAATCCAGCATTTATCGCCCTTGGCAGCTCGTTCCCATTTCCGTATAAAGACCTTCATTTCATTGTAGGACTCCCTCCTCACCTACACAAGACAATGCCAGATTATCTTGCAAATAAATTTTGATTGCTTGCTTACATCTCAAACCAATCATGTTGTGACTCAAAACTTACATCAACCCTATGATCCTTTCCTCTAGACTTTGATGATTCCTGCAAATATCGATACATCATATAGTCAGCCACAGAAGAAGAGAAAGAATCAACAATGTCCACGAAAAACAGCATGTACACTTTCTCACCTCATTTTCATCTGAGCCTCCCAATGTAGGGCGACCGTAATGAATTACATACTCAGCATCCACAACACCTACGTTTTTAGTTCGATCACCCTATTTTCAAAATCAAACATAAAAGTCCTGTTTATTGTTCAGAAAACAGTATAGGCCAAAGGAAACCCTTACTCCTTAGGAAGCATAATGAAATGGCATAGAAAGTCTATAAAGGAGCTTGCCTGTGCACAATAGCCAATGCGCATATCTAAGCCCCATGCGTGAATCAAGTCATTCTGCAAACAATTTACGCGGTTCAGTTACAGAAGCAACACTTCAAATCTTGATTACCATTATAAGTTCATAGTACAAACCTGAATCATATACCATACACAGCGCCAGGCAGCTCGAGAGAAAACAGGAGCCATCACTTCTATCCACCTGCAATACACATTTTCATTTTAATTTCTTCAAGTAGGAATGATGGCTTCTGCAACTACAATAGGAAAGAAACGGAATCTTCATCAAAGAGTTGAAACACATTTTTACCCGGTACAAGGAGGAGCAGTACTGCTTTCATCACAACCCTTCCCATTGTTACTTGCCTTGTAAGTCCTTCTGCAGACAACAGTGGACCAAAAGCAATGTTCAACGTGGACACCATAGCTACCAACTATAAAGAAAGGATGCTTCAAATTAACCGACGAGTCAACTTCAGGAAGAAAAAATTAAAAGAGACCTGTGTGCTATTGATCCTCTTACGCGTGCCGTTATTTGATGATGCACCTCAGACTTGGAGTAATCTAGTGCTGGTTGTGATATTTCAAGTCCTTCCTTTTGAACAATCGATAGATACCTTGAAGTTCCAGGCAAGAAGAAAGAATATCAAGCTTGAGAATTTCTCCAGTAACCTCAATGGTCATACGAGATATCAAGTAAAAAGAACCAGCAAGTTATGCAGAAAAAAATACCGTTCAGGGCGGAAACTGTCAACTCCAAGGTCCTCATCCCACAGAAAAATGTAATTATACTCCGCAACTATATCAGGATGCAAGAAACGCTTGGCATACCACCTATAGGGCATTATTAAAATATTGATCAAACTAATGAGTTAGTATTTAGTTTATTACTGCTCCGTATATATTTAGTTTTAGGAGTTGTGAGTTCAGGTTTTATGGTTATAATCCTTCAAGGGAGCTTGTGTGCAGGGAATTTTGAGAAGAAAGTTTAATTGGTAGGTTAGTTTAGAGTTTAGCCCTCATGATTAGGCTCTAAATTCCCATGAGTTGAACTTTTAGGCAAGAGTTTTGGTTAAGGATAGAAATACATACCATTTAGTTTGATTGACTGCGGATACATGAATAACCTGATCACTCCATTGAAACCCCTTCCAATCATCGACGATTCCATCATAGTGAAAAAGCATCACAACAAAACCACTTGAAAGAAACTGCAATGAAAAGCAATTACTTGTGCAGCTATGACTATGAAAACGAATCATCTCAGCACTTCTTCCTCAAGACTTTATAGTTTTATAGGAATACCTTTTTCACCATTTTATTGACCAGATCTTTTTGCTTAATCCCAACAGCCATCGCCAATAGACTAGTTGAAGAGTTTGCATCTTTCTTCTCCGAAAAGTCAGCTGCAGATTGTGAACGTTTCTGGCCAAAAAGTGCAAAGAGTCAAAATCCATTCAAACCTGCAGCACTGCAGTCAGTTGGAGCAGGATGCAAAGGTAACAGAATCATTTGAACGAATCTTTTTCATTCCTTTGAACGAATCTTTTTCCTTCCTTTCATACTTTTACTTGTAACTTGTTATGTACTTTTCCTTCCTAGGTAGACAGTGCTAAAAGAGACTGAAAACCTAAAGCCTATACAGTTAGCACACAAATATCACATTCAGAACTCGAAGTTCAGTTAGCAGATAGAAACTTTGAACCCTCACAACTTATGGGTAATACTATCACTAATTGTGTTCATCATTCCCAATAGCTTACCTTTTTAGTACTCCATAAGGGCCGCATTTCCAGATTAGAAGTCCTGGTGACAATACCTTCAGGCAAGGCCTCACTTCCATAAGGCCTGTTTTGATTCTAAAACAGATCAAAAAGTATAAGCAATAAATCCCAACAACTAGCTCAGCCTCATTTTGGCAGGAAAGATGAAATATTCAGGACTAGATTCCTTCATGGAAAAGCAAATGTTGAATGGAATGATAAACCAACCTTGCATTTGTAGTTGAGGTTCTGCAAAATGTTTGTGACTCTCCAAAATGATGAATTCTACGACAACAGGATATCGAAGTTAAAAACAAGTAGAGAAATCTATGCAACAAACACAAGAATACAGATGATTGGATTCTGGAGCTGAAAATGGCATGTATACCTCTGTGTAATCTGATGATAGGGATGCAGAGACTATTAGAAATAGTATAAACAGCAAAGAAGCTGCAGGTACAAAACTACAGAACCATGACTTCCCGCTTCGTGTATCAGCACGTAGAGTAACCTGAGAAGAGAAGATGGTGAAAACAATTCAAGTGGCTGGAGAAAAGTTTTTTTTTCCATAGCTCTCTTAACAAAAGACAGGGGACTATGTTTCCTGAGGACCTTATTGCTCATTAGCTGATTGCTAACCAAAGTTAGGTTACCAAACTAACATGCCATTGAGAATTCCCAATAAAGATTATGGGGTGGAAGTTATCTGCAGAGAAGGTTTTCTTAACTATTACTTTCTGACAGGGGCAATCCTATTTAGCAACACCAATTCAAGAAAGTAAAGTAAGCATCAATTCTTTACAAGAAAGCTTCATGTTCAAGTTTCTCACAGAACTACTAGCAATTGCATTTGAAATATTTATCAGTAAAGGCCACAAGGATCAGAATAAAAACAAGCAAAGAACACATATCTCTGATTGCAAAAATGCTCACAATCTATTGAATACGAAATCATGAATAGACCAATAAAAGCATATGAGCTTACAGAATTGTAGGAGGGCTTCATTTTCCATGAAAATGGGGACAACCCAGAAACAGAAATCATGCAACCAACTGATTTTTGTTTGGTTACCAAGAAAATAAATACGGTCTCAGCTCTGGTTTTCCCGGGAAAACATAGAGAATGTTTCAGAGAACAGGGCGAGGAAGAAGAAAATGGCTGATTGATCAGAAGAAGCCGGAAAGACTAATGGAACAGATAAGCCAAGATTATGAGATAACAATAATAGCATGACCGCAGCATTGCGAAAAAGAGTTATTGGGGAATTGGGTTTAATTGGTTGACTATAAGCAATGATAAGGACGTAGTCATCAGAAACCGAATAACACGCGCTCTAGTTTTTTTTAAAGGACTAGGATTAGTGGGGAAGCACTACTCTCACGATCTTTCTTCGTTGTTTGTTTAATGATGCGATCCATAATTAACAACCTTAGTCAATAGAAAAAGGTTGGCAATAATGACAAAAATCTGATAACGAAAGATTTCGGTTTTGTTTCTCTCCTGCTTGGAAGGACAAACATGCTGTCACACGTTATGGCCTTTTTATTTGGTAGGCAGGGTTGATTTATGTTTTAAATGAATTTGAGGTGGTCATTTTTTAGCACCTTCCTTGGTTTGTAATTTTGCATTGTAAGCGTAATTTCACATTTCTGTTAATTTCTTCTGTAGCTATAACATTTAGTGGCCAACGAACTTTTGATTTCGACACCATTTTCCAATAACAAATAGTTCAGAGAGGTTCATGATGATGCATTTTTGTCTATACAGTATGTATACATGTGGTTGTTGCGGTTTATATATATCAAGCAGTAAAAAAAAAAACTCTTAATACCTCAAATGACACAAGCTATTCAATTTTAGTCACATTTAAAACTTTAAGTTTAAAAAACCATATTTTGATACATTCAACTCGGTTTCCGTTAACTTTACAGCACTTACAACTCAGTTTTAGTCATATTTAACACAAATAACACATATTACTCAATTTTAGTCACATTTAACATCCGTAAGTCCAAAATATCATATTTTCAACACCTTCAACTCGATTTTGTTACATCATTGTGCCCTTTTATATATTTCCGTCAATTTTACTAACTTGTATCTATAATCCGTCCAAAAATAAGACCCACCATGTAGAGTCGCTATTTTCAACTCATCAAAAGTTTTATAAAAATTCGGGCCAAAAGAAAAGGAATTGTGCAGCTCAAAAAATAGAAGAACTGTAAAATTTGAACAATTGGGAATTGGAGTTTCGTGGGTGGCAAGATGGGGAATTGGGGCGACGTCAATTGAAGCAAGCGATAGTGCTGAGATTGGTGGTAGTGAAAATTGGTGGCGAGTTGGAGGATCGGATCGTCGCTACGTTGGGAAATTAGAATTGCACGGCAGATGGAACGCGTGGTGTGAGAAAAGAGCCATTCATTGATGCACTCCGGATGGAACTCGTGGTCGCATGTGAGGTATTAAGGGTTAGTAAAATTGATGGAAAATATAAAAGGGGTTAACGATGTAATGCAACCAGGTTGTAGTGTCGAAAGATGACATTTTGGACTTAGAAGTGTTAAATATGACTAAAAGTAAGTTACAGATGTTAAATGTGATTAAAATTGAGTTGCAAGTGTTGCAAAATTGAGGAAAACATAAAAGAGGGCAATGATAAAAGAACCAAGTTGAAAGTGTCAAAATATAATATTTTGAATTTAGGAGTATTAAATATGATTAAAATTGAATTGCATCTGTCATGGAGGTATTAGAGAGAATGAAAAATGGTGTTTCTGTCTACAGGCCAAAAGAAAAAGATAAAGGTAGAAGACAAAAAGGAAAAGCGAAGATGAACTCTTTTCTTTCCTGGCGGTGGACTACAGTTTTATTGGGCCTTTGGGCCCTCTACTTTTTATATTGGGGTAATGGGTCCAAATTCCAATCACTTGGATACTAAAGACAGAAAGGCCATGCATGACGAAACTGTCCTAAGAGCATCTCCAATGGAACCTTTAAATACCACTGCGAGGCTATGCAAGACTAAAAAAAACAATTTTCGCCTCCATCTGAACCTTCAGATGCATAGGTGGAATGGCGTTGCTTCTCTCTGCTGCCAAAATTGGCGTCACTTCTTGTGATGTCTTTTTGCCTCTTTTTGCTCATTCTATGATTATTTAATTCTTTGGCCCCACCATATTGTGGTTTTCGATATTTTTTATTTAAGATGTTACTTGCCTTGTCCAATCATACATACTCTCCTCCACTGACTTTACTTTCAAGCCATAAAATTTTTGAATCCCATCATAATAAAATAGACATTTCGGATGGAGGAAAAAAATAAGTAAGAATGTCATTTTGCCATGTCAGCACCAAATTGTAATTTGACATAAAAAAAAATAGACATCTCCATTGGAGATGCTCTAGGGACCTTTTTTTTTTTTTAACCAAAGTAATGAAATTATACACAGGCTAGTTTTCAGTCCCCCAAAAACCAGTATATGGTAAAACATGTTTGAGTCAAATATTAGATTGCAGGTTTTGGCAACTACAAGACTAATTGTGCGTGATTCATACGACTAGACTCTCTCAATAGTTGAAAACCAAAATAGAAAGGGAACCCCAAAAAAAAGTGTAAACAAAAAGACAAAAAGGACCATCGAAACGTATTTTCCCCTTGCCTCATGATCAATTGCCATTGGTTGAAACATATGCCATCTCGGTTGTCAGTGCACAAATTCTAGGATTGCATAGTAAGCAACAAGCACTGGAAGGGACGCAATCATCCCAAATATCACCCTGCAAGTCCAAACCAATACGTCAGAATACTAGTGACTGTTAAGAAAATTAGTTAAGGATTTCTTCTTAATTGAATTGATGAATATTGAAATGGAAAAACATACGCAGTGCTGAGAACTTCAGCATGGAGTCCATATTCATTGGCAAATATGAAGGACGTAATCGACTGTGGCAATGCGGCCTGCAATAAAAACAAAGACACGGATCAATTAAACGCAATGCAAGTTGCTAAAAAGCATTCACATTATTAATTAAGAGCATTTCCATCCAAACAATCAAATGCAACGCGAACTTAATAGCAGTTAAGCCATGGCCGGCTTTGAGAATTCAGGGGCCCAAGGCAAACTCTCAAAATGGGGCTTCAAATGTTTTCGATTATTCATTCATTGTATGTGACCATAAAATAATTTGCTAATTCATATTTTTTTTTCTAATTTACAAAGATGAATACGATAAAAAGAAAAAAAGCTATATATTTTCACTTGGTACTTGTTTGAAAAAAGTTACATAAATCTTGTTCGCCTTGCGTTTTTAGATGTAAATTTACTAATTAAATCCACATAGTCAAACCTAAAAGGAAACCTACTTAGTTTGGGAAAATGAATACCTCAGTGAAAAATGAAAGAAAAAAAGGTCATGAAAATAGAAAGTTTGAAAAAAAAAAAAAACATAAAATAGCCCCAAAAAATTAGAACTTGGGTAATAAAAGTGACATACACAACTTATCACTACACCATGAAACTTTCAATGTAAATTATAGAACTTATAACTATTTATATATATATATATTTATATATATATATAATTTTTTTTCAAGTGGGGGCTCGAGAAGACTGTCTCGCCCCGCTTGCCTCAGGGCCAACCCTGAGAACACCATGTAGAACACCTTATAGAACACTTTATACAATTGTATGTAAAACACCATATAGAACACCTTATAGAACATTTTGGATTCCATCTTAATGTTAGCTTGTGCACCGAGAAGATAATTCATAACTTAGGTAACACAGAGCCTTGATGTCAATATGAGAACGTGTGCTATATGCTTCTTCGCTCAATTTATTTTATTTTTTTTATACAACTCGTAATTGATGTGTGAGAAATTTAGCAATTGAATATTCATTTTAATAAGAGTTGAATTTGAAACTTCATCCAACAAGAAGAAATAATGACTGTCTATCTAGTGATAACTAGCATGCCTTGGCTAAGCTCATCTCATGTAAGCAAATATTCTTGTGATCTTTAACGACATGATACCCAAAGAATTCTCCTCTCCTTCCAAATATAGAGCCATCCACACAAGAAAGAAATAGACAAGCGAGTAGAGTACGTTCAAAGCCAATTGTGATAAAGTTGATAACTCCCCAAGTTAAGTCATTGGACGAATGTTAGAAAGGCCACCACCCATTTCATTCGTCAAGTCTATGTCCTAATTTTCTAGTTTGAATTGTAGTACAAAACCTTCCTTTCCAAAGATTGTCTACTTCGAAGGCCCTTTTCAAGCAGGGGAGCCCGAGACGACCGTTTCGCTCCGCTTGCCTCGGGACCAGCCTTCAGTTAAACTCCGTTTGATGTTGTAGATTTGACATCTACACTGTAAATGCTTCAATGCATTCCAAATTGAGTGCACAAACACTTAGCCGGTGTGAATCCTACTAATTATTACTAATCAAATTGAAGTGGATTGGGCATAAAAAGTCTATACACATTGATCTTAATTGTAAAGACCAAAAAGAAACCAATATATATATATATATATATATGGTGTTGAGAGCTAGTCAGACGTGACTAAACATAAATAACAGTTTACTTTTTTCTTTTTAAAAAAATGGGTGAATTATGATAAGATAGGTTGATGCAAAGTTTTTTTAGTGACGGATTAATATTCGGGAAATACAAGCAGCTCATTTTAATAAGAGAATCTTATCAATGTTTGTACTCGAGAAGAAATTATTAGCCACTTAAATTGCAGGGCAGCTGGAATTTGGAACAAATTTTATGTGCTATTTATTCCACGCTGACGTGATGATGTTAGCAAAGAATGTAATAATTAATAACCTGAATGATGGCAACACGTAAGACATCCCCATGCAATCCCACGGCGATAGAGCCGATCGCCATGGCTGCCGGTCCGGCGACTAATCTCAACACCATCCCAATCACGGTTAGGCTCCTCCCGCACGCTACAAATTTTTCCTGCAGTGCCATGAAAATACCTGCAAAAATATATACATAATAATCTATATCGATCTTTAAACATATATTAAATCAGATAGAATATGCATCAACAATTCAAGTGTCTAATAATGTAAACCACAAGCTAGTGGCCTAGTGGTAAGCAGCGAATCTTGGGGGACCTCCTTCACAAAAAACAAACTGTAGGTCTTGGGTTTGAAACTCACCGCTAGTTGAATCACAGATTTGTGGCCAGGGGGAGGGCTGAAATGCCCTCTGGAAGTCTTCACGGCCCCGGAAGGGGTTGACAACCGTGGAATTCCACTAGTTGTCTCCCTTTTTAGAAAAAAAAAAGAAAAAAGTGTCTAATAACGTACCCATGCTAAACATGGCAGTGCCTGTACCGGCTTTAGACATGATCAGAACAGATCCTTCCATAATACTCGGCAACTCAATATGCAGCCTGCATAAATTGTTCCGGTCCCAACAACTAAATAATATGAATTTACCGAAATGATTTTATTTACTGTATATAAAAATTGATTGATCAAATCTGCTAAATCATCATGTATAATAAATACTTGTAATTAGAACACGTACCTGCTTGCTATAAAAGCCCAAGCAATGCCGATGAAGACTGCGTAGGAGTTAGGATTCATCCCAAGTTTCCACCAAACGGCCTTCATCAAGTACCAAAAAGAAGGCCTAATTTTGCCACTTGTTATTGCCATCTCCACCTGCGCCATGGCCTCTACATCTTTCACCACACTGCCCTGATCAACTGACGTTGCAGTACTAGTATCAACAACCCCGCTGTCAGCGCTCGAAATCATGTCCAGCGACCCCGTCCGTCGGAACTCCAAGACGAACAAGAGAATCGTGAGCCAGACGATGGCCTGCACCACCGACGACTGAACGACAAGATCAACTGCCAGCTGGCCGTACATAGCTCTCATCAACGGCACGCCGACGACGAGCGAGCTGGTCAAGGTGCAGAGGGAGAAGCTGGTGATGGACCAGCTGTAGCTTCCTTTGGTGCTGAACTTGGCCCAGAAGGCGAGGACGGCGACGATGATGACCTTGGAGATGGCGTCGGCCGCAATGAAGCGGTAGTTCCACTTGTAGGGGTCGACGTGGGCGGTGAACTCGAAGGTGAAGAGAGGGAGAGTGAATAAGCAGACGAAGCGGTTGATGGCGCCGCACTGCTCGGGAGTGAAGATTCGCCACCACCGGACGGAGCCGTAGCCTAAGATGAGGGCAACGTAGAGTGAAGTCATGGCCACCACCACCTTGTATACATCTTCCCACCCTATCATATCGACAATTCAGTATTTATGATGAGTAAATACACAATTAATCAATGAACGTTACTGTGTATGTATGAGGAAGACTGGAAAAATGAGCTTGTGCAGTGAAGTGTATAATAGTTAGGCTGGCAATGTTGAGGAACTGTGTGGGTATTTATATATGCATGCAGGGTGGAGACAAAGCAAACTATGTTGCTTACTCTGTTTTTTTTATTCCTTTTATCCTTTTAATAGGGATCGATGTTACTGCTATTTTGGAAAATATGATGTGACGTGTGCAAAAGTAGATTTGAATATCTCAAGACTTAATTAATCAAACTTTGTTCATTTTCTGAATTCACTTTCGAAGATTATTGTATGTTGTGAAAAAAACAATGAAGCATAAGGTAGCGTTTGGTTCAGATTGATGGGAATGGGAATAAAATTGATGGGAATAGGATTACTGGGAATAGAGAGTGGGAATGGGAAAAAGAAATTCATTACGTTGTTTGGTTATGTTGGATGAGAATGAGAAAATAGATGAGAATGTGTATTGGGATACGAAATAAAATAATATAATTTTACAATTATATTCTTACTTTTTTAAAAAAAGCAATTTTTTATAAGGGTAAAATAGTAAAAGATGGGGAATTTTGTGATTCCCACGAAATGGGAATCACAATACCAGGGGAGAGGAGGGAATAACATTCCTACCCTTTTTTTTCGTAGGACCCACCAATTTTTCCGTGAGCCCGAAATTGGTTTTCCCCTTCTCCTTCACCCAAACGTGGGTTTGGGGTTTTCTTTCCCTTTCCCCCCTTTTGACCGGGAACCAAACGCAGCAAAGAGTAATGTTAACCAACATGACTATGTGACGTATTATCTAATATAAATAAGGAAACCATTGAGTTTGAACTTTGACCAAGATTCTTACGTATGGAAAACTTTCCCAAAAGATATTCTACTTCGAACGGTATATATATCGCAAATAACTATCTTTTTTTTTTATAGGAAAATAATCATCGACGACAAGCTTGCATACAAGGTTTAGAATTTTTCCAATGTTATTCAAATATCAGTCGAAATATGAATATTCGTGAAATAAAGTTATTTAAATTCGAACTACTTAAACCGATATTGTTAGCAAGCCTTACTCATTATTTGTCATTTATTCCTGATATTTCTACCTACATACTCAAAACCTTGGTTATTAAGCAGGTACTCATGATGGATAGGTTAAAGGTATAGTTGCTGTATATGATTCTATGCGCGCGCGATGGATCCCTGAAGATGAGTACTATTCTATTTGATATAATAATTAAGTTGTACTTTTGGCATCGACCACCAATTAATGCGAGTGCTTGAATACAGTGGCGGAGCTAGGATTTGAGTATCACCCGGGCTAAAATTCAAGCTTGAAACGAAGCCACCAACGCCCCCAAATCCTCTGTAACTCTGTTGTAGAACCAACGCCCTCACCCCTCTGTATAAACACGCATAGTGGCCACCTATATCTATATGGCTCTATTATAGTTATTACTCAATGATCAACCCAATACATTGGCATCAGATGTATGGACTTATCTTACGACTTATCTTACGATACATTAGTAGAGGAGATCTCTATATAAGTAGATTGGTACCAATGAGCCTATTAACGTGACAGTGTGACTCATTTTCTGGATTAGTACATGTGACAATATTACAACACATAAGAGTTTCGCTAAATGCATAGAAATTGGATTTATGTCTAGGCAAGCAGAAGGCAAGAATCAAATCAAATGATATACGAGGAGCGCTAAGGATAAGCTAAATAGATGCTTTGACAAAGGGAAAAAAGACATGGTATAGAAGAAATGGAACATTGTTATTGCTAAACTGTCACATGTTCCAAACCAACTACAAGAAATGGAACATCCAAACTACATAAGCATACCAACTACAAGAAACTGAACATCTGAACTACATAAGCATACTACTTGCAAACAACAAGACGCGTACACGTAGGGTCCCAAACTGCTGCTCGGATAGGATCTTTCTGCACCAAGATAGTGGCAAGTTCAAGACGGCGTATGTCCCATATCCAAAGAGTACTTGGCATGTTATCATTGCGAGTACAGATATATTGGCTATCGTTGCTCCATGACATTAGACCTACATCAAAACCTCATACCTTTAGCAGGATACTTCATGCAATAAATACCACTCAAATTATTGTTTATGACACCAAAAGAGATACGAGCTTTATACAGCCAAAACCTCAAACAAACATGAACAAAATGCATTTGAAATTTGCAAGCAGCGCACTACCTAGAAGGGAATTAGGGAGTATACCCATACAAGCATATTCTCTGTTAGAGAATAGCTTACGTGTATGTATTCTGTTTTATGTAATGTATTGTGTTTTATGTATAGTCCAGCCCATGTATCTTGTGTAACCCTAGTCTAGCCATATATAAGCTTGTATTGTACACAATGTTATTACTCAATGAATAGCCGTGATTTGCAAAGCCCTCTTTTTCCGTTTATGTATTTCTTCATGGTATCAGAGCCACTCTGCCGTGTGGTGCGAGTGTGCCGACAAGGACGTCGGGCTCCTGAGGGGGGTGGATTGTGAGATCCCACATCGACCAACGGAGAGGGGGGTGATGTGTTCATAAAGGATTGGGCTACTCCCCCCATTGCCAATTGGTTTTAGGGTGGAACCTCAATTTCCTTCATGGTATCAAGAGCCTAACTTTTTTTTCCGCTGCCTATCGTCCTTGTTGCTGCTTGCTTTCGGTCTTGTGCTTTCTTCCTCTCTCTCTCCATGGCGTCTTCCTCTACCTCTTCACATCCTCCTCACCTTGCCACCCTTGTCACCGACAAACTATGTGATTCAAATTATCTTACTTGGGAAAGTCAGGTCAAACCTTTTCTAATTGGGCAAAATCTTTGGCGTTTCATCGATGGTTCTTTTCCGTGTCCCTCTCCCACCTGTGTCGATCCCAAACACACAGCCACCACCACCGATCCTCCCACCACCATTCCCAACCCCGAGTTCTTCTCATGGTACCAATCCGATCAAACTCTAGTCGCTCAACTCCGTGCCACTCTCTCTCGGCCTCTCCTTGCTCAAGTGGTTGGTTGCAACACCTCTCGTGAAATATGGGATTGCCTTCGTCAAAACTACTCCCAACAGTCGCTTGCCAATGTTCAACAGCTCCGTTTTCAACTTATGGGACTCACCAAGGGCTCCAAGTCCATTCCTGATTACCTTGCCGATGCTAAGTCCCTTGCTGACCAACTTGCAGCGATCGGCGAACCGGTTCCTCCCAACGATCTCGTCTCCTTTGTGATCAATGGGCTAGGTCCGGAGTATTTGATGTGGTCCACTGCCATCACCGCCTTCCCACCGCTCCCTTCCTTCTCCGACCTCCGGTCCAAGCTCCTTGCTTTTGAAGCTCAACAAACACGCATCACCGCTGCTCATCCTCCACTCCAGCCCACTGCTTTCTATGCAACTCAACCGAACCTGCACCAATCGTCCTCCTCTGCACCTCCCCTCGCGTATGCTCAGCCCCACCTGCACCAGCAGCCTTCTCCTCACCTGTATGCACAGCCCCGAGCCTCCCAACCTCCTGCACCGCTGCCATATCACCCTGCTGCACCTCCTGCACCGCTGCCTTCTCAACTTTCTGCATCTCCTGCACCGCTGCTGCCCTATCAACTTCCTGCACCTCCTGCACAGCCACTGCCCTACCAGCCACATGCTTATGCCGTTGGCAAGCCACACCGCCCATATGCTCCTCGCCCTTCCACTCCGCGCCCTGCTGCCTCTTGGTCTCTCCCCTTCAAACCGGGTAACAACTCCTCAGCCGGCATCCTCGGTTCCGCACCGTCTCGTCCTCCTCGTCAATGTTGGTCATGTGGTCAATTAGGCCACATTGCTGCCAAATGTCCCACTGCCACATCCCAAGAAATCGACCTCTCTCGTGCGTTCGCCGGCATGCACGTGGTGCCACCTCCATCTCAACCCGCTCATGTCGATCCAACTTGGTACCTTGACTCCGGCGCTACCCATCACATGACTTATGACCACCATGCACTTCAAACGCCCGCTGCCTTGCCCTCTTCCGAGCAAGTCCTTGTCGGTAATGGTGCTTCGCTTCCCATTACACACTCTGGTAATCTCTCCTTTTCTTCCGGATCTTTTCGTTTCCGTTTATCTGATGTTCTTCGTGTCCCCTCTATCCGTAAAAATCTTATGTCTTTGCCCAATTTACGCGTGATCGTTTCGTTAGCATCACCTTTTATCCTTGGGGATCCGTCATCCGTGATTTAAAAACTGGCTCTATTCTCTTTCAGGGCCCATGTAGTGATGGTCTCTATCCCGTGTTTCCCTGCCCTGCGCCATCCACCGTCTCTCCATCAGCTCTCGTCGTCAGTCATTCATCGTCCTCGCTTTGGCATCATCGTCTCGGTCATCCGTCTGATAAAGTGATTAGCACTTTAGCGTCCAAGTCTTTATTAGGATCTATTTCTCGTTTATCTACATCTCCTTGTAATAGTTGTGCACTTTCAAAGTCGGTTCGACTTCCCTTTTCCTCTAGTGAACATTGTTCTGTTGCTCCATTTGAATTAATTCATTCTGATGTTTGGATGTCTCCTGTTAAATCTGTTTCTGGCTTTCGTTATTATGTGTTGTTCACTGATGATTTTACTCGTTATTCGTGGATTTTTCCCATGCGTGCCAAATCTGAAGTTATCACCCACTTTACTACCTTCTATGCGTTTGTTTGCACTCAATTCTCTTCCAACATTAAGAAATTTCAAAGTGACGGTGGCACTGAATTCACTAACATGGCTTTTAAAACCTTTTGTGCAACTCATGGTATTCTTCATCGTCTCTCTTGTCCTCACACCCCCCAACAGAATGGACTCGCTGAGCGCAAGCATCGTCATATTTGTGACATGGGCCGCACTCTCCTTCTCACTGCGAACCTTCCTCATCATTTGTGGGTTGAAGCCCTATGCACAGCTGTTTATCTCATTAATCGTCTTCCCACCCACGTTCTCCACTGGGATTCTCCGTATTATGCGTTATATGGAAAACATCCAGATTACTCTCTGTTGCGCACCTTTGGCTGTCAATGTTTTCCTTTTCTTGGTGATTATGTCTCTAATACTCACACTAATGTAAATCCAATTAGAATCCACCACACTTGAAGTTCATCAACTTGCAAAGTTTGTCCAGACCAGAAGTATGAATGGCCTCAACCATTTGTGGGCTTCTGTCAAGAACCCGGAAAGTTATCTGTTGACTGGGATGTGAAGTGTTCATGGACACTTACTTTTTTGTGCTGTCCTCTATGCTAACGTAAAACTCAGTACAAAAAAGACCAGTTTGATTGTTTTTTCATCAGCTCAGTTTTAGTCAAAGGCTTTAGATCAGAAGTGATATTGCATAAATAACTACACTAGATAGTATCTAAGAAATATCCTCAGAGCTCTTGAATAACATCTTTGTGTTTATTTGCATCAGTACAGTAAAAGAAGCAAGGGCTTACCAATTCCTTGTTTGGGGTTAGGTTTGTCAGCAAGAGGCTTCTGGAAAGGCAAACTGATGGGCACTTCTGCAACCTCATACTTGACTCTCTGTCCTGCAGAAGTATCTACTTGAATACGCACTGCTTCTTTTTTTCGATAAAAAACGACGAGTGTTGGATTGGAGAAGAAAACGACGCCAGCTCTTCTAAAACGACGCCAACGCCAGCACCCGAATAAAACGACGCCAACACCCTCTGATAAAAAACGCGCCGTTTCAGTTAATAATTCCAGAAGAAAACGACGCCACTCCAAGAAGAAAACGACGCCAACATCTTTTGATCAAAACGCTCCGTTTTAATTAATAACAACGACGCCGTTTTCTCAAAGAAAATTGAATCACGTTCTTCTTCCTCTGCATCGTCGTCTTCTTCCTCTGCGCCGACCGGAATCACCACAACTGAACCCGCCAGCCACCACCACAACTAGTCTACTACTAGTACTAATTTTTTTCCGCCTCAAATCCTAACTCGGGCTTCAGCTCGGGTCAGCCTTCCAATAGCTCCGCCACTGCTTGAATATGATTAAAATTGCATCGCATGTGTTATGTGAGGTATTAGAGGAAATGAAAAATGGTGTCTGTCTGCTGGCCAAAAGAAAAAGAAAAAGAAAAAGATAACACTTATTATCCTTTTTGTCCCCTGCAACTCACTTTGAGATCCCTTTTACTCCCTGCAATTCTATTAATTATATCCCATCTGCCCATTGCAACTCATTTTTTGGCAATTTTTGCCCATTTTTTTGTTAACTTTAATTGTTTTAGTTAAATTTGCTGATGTGGCACGTCACCTTTAAAAATATTTTTTTATTTTTAAAAAAAAATTTCCCACATACAAACAATATACTTGTATACCAAATTTATCCACTATTGGAATACAAGTAAATTATTTGGTATACAAGTATATTGTTTGTATGTGGGAAATTTTTTTTAAAATTTAAAAATTAATTGTTAAAAAGTAAATTTTTTTAAAAAAAAAAAATGTAAAAAAATATTAAAAACCAACAAGAAAAGGCACAACAACAAAAAAAAAAAAAAAAAAAAACAAAAAAAAAGAAAAAAGAACCCAAAAAAAAAAGAGAAGAAAAGAGAAAAAGAAAAAAAAAAAACGGGAGAAGAAAGAGAAAAGACAAAAGAAAAGGAAAAAGCAGAGAAAAAAAAAAAAAAAAAAAAAAAAAAAAAGCTCGCCCCCCTCTTCGCGGCGGGGGGAACAAAAAAGACCTTGGGCCCGGGGGGCCGGTTACATAAAAAATGGGGCTAAGGACCCAAAGGCTAAAAAACAAAATAGGGGTGGCATTTTAATACCGAAAACCGAAAACCGTACCGAACCGAACCGAAACCGAACCGAAATTTTACCGAACCGGATTTTACCGAATTTCACCGTACCGAATATTCGGTTTTTTGTACCGAACCGAATAATCCGATATGGTAACCGATAACATACTCTGAAAAATTTCGGTATACCGAAACCGAATTAGCGGTATTAATTTTATTTATTTCATAAATATATATACATTACAATTATAAATATTTGAGCATTAATGTATCAATTCAATTATACTGCACTGCATCAATTCAATTTCGGTATTAATTTTATTTATTTCATAAATATATATACATTACAATTATAAATATTTGAGCATTAATGCATCAATTCAATTATACTGCACTGCATCAATTCAATTTCAATTTTTGACCGAGTCTTGAACCCTCCCTTATATATATATATATACAATTATACTTAATTGGGTCCCCTACAGTTCAATCTAATTTCACAACGCCATCGTTCCTTTCTTTCCCACAGCTCCATCTTTTAATATATACATATATATATATATATATATACAATTATACTTAGATTGGTTTATTACTCAAGCTCAAATGCCTCCTCAACCTATTAGTTCTACAACGTCTTCACTTGCCTCTCCAACTGTAAGAGTCTCTACTTCCGGGGCCCTTCCTCCTATACATGATTCATCTTCAACTTCATCATCTAGAGCTCATGGTGCTTCCTCTACTTCACTTAGACATTGATGATCTTCGCTTTCTACCTCTTGAATTAAGAAAAAACCTTTAATCGAATTTGATGTTTTTGTAACTTTATTTTGGTTGTGTAAGGCTTTTTGCTTGGTGTTGCTTGTTTACATTGTTGAATTTGAAGTTTGATTTTATAACTTGAGTATGTTGCTAAACCCTTGAACAACATTACATAAATTACAAGTTGGAGATTGTTAAGTATCTTTTTTGTTTAAAATGTATGAAGAAATAGTTATGGAGTTGTTATAAGAACAAAAAAATATTCATGAATAAATTCGGTAAACCGAATCCGAACCGAATCTCGAACCGAATTTTACCGAACCGAAATATCGGTAACCGAAAATTTAGGTACGGTAATGGTATTGGAAATTTTCTTAAATTTGGAAAATCATCACCCTACTAAAGACAGAAGAAAGGCCATGCATGACCAAACTATCCATGGACCCTTTTTTTTTTTTTTTTTTTTTAATATTTTTTATAATTTTACACAAGCTAGTTCTTCGGTCCCCCAAAAACCAGTATATGGTAAAACATGTATGTGGATTAAGGAAGCTGAATGACAGCCTCTTGAGTCAAATATTAGATTACAGGTTTTGGCAACTACAAGACTAATCGTGCATGATTCATAGGACTAGAGTCTCTCAATAGTTGAAAACCAAAATAGAAAGGGAACCCAAAAAAGTGTAAACAAAAAGACAAAAAGAGGACCATCGAACGTATTTTTCCCCTTGACTCACGATCAATTGCCATTGGTTGAAACATATGCCGTCTCGGTGGTCAATGCACAAATTCTAGGACTGCATAGTAAGCAATAAGCACTGGAAGGGACGCAATCATCCCGAATATCACCCTGCAAGTCCAAACCAATACGTCAGAATACTAGTGACTGTTAAGAAAATTAGTTAAGGATTGCTTCTTAATTGAATTGATGAATATTGAAATGGAAAAACATACGCAGTGCTGAGAACTTCAGCATGGAGTCCATATTCTTTGGCAAATATGAAGGACGTAATCGACTGTGGCAATGCGGCCTGCAATAAAAACAAAGATACGGATCAATCAACGCAAGTTGCTAAAAAGCACTCACATTATTAATTAAGAGAATTTCCATCCAAACAGTGAAATTCAACGCGAACTTGATAGCAGTTAAACTTCAGATGTCATGTCCTTTTTATTTTATTTTACAATTTTCAAAGTTAGCTGCCCCACTAAGTAGTATCCTTGATCTTCATGTTTGTTACCTGCGGCGGCAGACTGTCTGCCACTTTCTATATGATAGCAAATTGTCTATCACCTTCTATAAATGACATATTGGATAAAAAAATTGCCACGTGGGTTATCAAAATGAGTTTGATGGTGTAGATTTGACATCTACAGTGTAAATGCTCTCAATGCATTCCAAATTGAGTGCACAAACACTTAGCTAGTGCGGATCCTACTAATTATTACTAATCAAATTGTAGTGGTTTAGGCATAAAAGTCTATACACATTGATCTTAATTGTAAAGACAAAAAAAGAAACGATATGTATGTATATATGGGGTGTTGAGAGCTAGTCAGACGTGACCAAACATAAATAACAGTTTACTTTTTTCTTTTTAAAAAAATGGGTGAATTATGATAAGATAGGTTATGCAAAGTTTTTTGTAGTGATGGAATAATATTCCGTAAATACAAGCAGCTCATTCTAATAAGAGAATCTTATCAATGTTTATACTCGAGAAGAAATTATTAGCCACTTAAATTGCAGGGCAGCTGGAATTTGGAACAAATTTTATGTGCTGTTCCACGCTGACGTGATGATGTTAGCAAAGAATGTAAAAATTAATAACCTGAATGATGGCAACACGTAAGACATCACCATGCAATCCCACGGCGATAGAGCCGATCGCCATGGCTGCCGGTCCGGCGACAAACCTCAACACCATCCCAATCACGGTTAGGCTCGTCCCGCACGCTACAAATTTCTCCTGCAGTGCCATGAAAATACCTGCAAAATATATACATAATCTATATCTTTAAACATAAAATCAGATAGAATATATCAACAATTTAATTCAAGTGTCTAATAACGTACCCATGCTAAACATGGCAGTGCCTGTACCGGCTTTAGACATGATCAGAACAGATCCCTCCATAATACTCGGCAACTCAATATGCAACCTGCATAAATTGTTCCGGTACCAACAAATAAATAATATGAATTTACCGAAATTATTTTACTGTATATCAAAAGTGATTGATCAAATCTGCTATCTTTGGAAATCATCATGTATAATATATACTTGTTAATGAACACGTACCTGCTTGCTATAAAAGCCCAACCAATGCCGATGAAGACTGCGTAGGAGTTGGGATTCATCCCAAGTTTCCACCAAACGGCCTTCATCAAGTACCAAAAAGAAGGCCGAATTTTGCCACTTGTTATTGCCATCTCCACCTGCATGGCCTCTACATCTTTCACCACACTGCCCTGATCAGCTGACGTTGCAGCACTAGTATCAACAACCCCGCGGTTAGCGGTCGAAATCATGTCCAGCGACCCCGTCCGTCGAAACTCCAAGACGAACAAGAGAATCGTGAGCCAGACGATGGCCTGCACCACCGACGACTGAACGACAAGATCAACTGCCAGCTGGCCGTACATAGCTCTCATCAACGGCACGCCGACAACGAGCGAGTTGGTCAAGGTGCATAGGGAGAAGCTGGTGATGGACCAGCTGTAGCTCCCTTTGGTGCTGAACTTGGCCCAGAAGGCGAGGACGGCGACGATGATGACCTTGGAGATGGCGTCGGCCGCAATGAAGCGGTAGTTCCACTTGTAGGGGTCGACGTGGGCGGTGAACTCGAAGGTGAAGAGAGGGAGGGTGAAGAAGCAGACGAAGCGGTTGATGGCGCCGCACTGCTCGGGAGTGAAGATGCGCCACCACCGGACGGAGCCGTAGCCTAAGATGAGGGCGACGTAGAGTGGAGTCATGGCCACCACCACCTTGTATACATCTTCCCACCCTATCATATCGCTAGACAATTCAGTATTTATGACGAGTAAATACACAATTAATCAATGAACGTTACTGTATGTATGGGGAAGAATGGAAAAATGAGCAGTGAAGTATATAGTAGTTAGGTTGGCAATGTTGGGGAACTGTGTGGGTATTTATATATGCATGGAGGGTAGAGACAAAGCAAACTCTGTTGCTTACTCTGTTTTTTTATTCCTTTTATCTTTTTAATAGGGATCGATGTTATTGCAAATTCTGGAAAATATGATGTGACTTGTGCAAAAGTAGATTTAAATATCAGACTTTGTTCATTTTCTGAATTCACTTTCGAAGATTATTATGTTGTGAAAAAAAACAATGAAGCATAAGAGTAATGTTAACCAACATGACTATGGGACGTACTATCTAATAAAAAGAAGGAAACTATTGAGTTTGAACTTTGACCAAGATTCTTATGTATGGAAACTTTCCCAAAATATATTCTACTTTGAAGGGTATATATATGCATAACTATCTTTTTTTGGAGGAAAATAATCATCGACAATCATGACGTTGACGTTGTTGACATGGTAAACTAAACAAGGTATAAATTTTTTTCAATGATATTAAAATATCAATCGAAATATTTGTAAAATGAAGTTATCAATATTCGAAATAGTTAAACCGATATTTTAACAAGCCTTATTTATTATTTGTCATTTATTCCAGATATATCTACTAACATAGAAACTTAAAATCTTGGTTATTAAGTAGGTACTCATGATGAATCTTGAATAATCTTATTAAGAGACTATTTACTTACTTAATTATTTATAAGATCTTGGTCAACTCATCCATGATTATATAGCTAGTTGTGTTTAAGTGCTGCTATAGATAGGTTAAAGGTATAGTGGGTGTATATGATTCTATGCGTGCGCTATGGTTCCCTGAAGACGAGTACTATTCTATTAGATATAATAATTAAGATGTACTTTTGGCATCGATCACCAATTAATGCGAGTGCTTGAAATTGTAAAGTTGCCATCACCAATGGGAGATGTGAGTGTCATGACGCTAGCTTAATTGCTATAAGGTTGATAATAATAATATGGAGAATAAGGAACGAGGTCCAGCGATTATTCCACTCGGCCGCCTTTATTGCAAATTGCGTTTTCAGATTTTGTTGTTGTTGTTGTTGTTGGTCATAATATACATTAAGAGGATCGATCTGAATTTCATTGTCATAATACAACAAGAGGATCGATCTGAATTTCATTGTCACAGCTTGATATTGTAACAAGATGATATAGAGCCCAATAAATAGATGCTATACTGTATTATACATATCTGGGATTTTGACGTCGCTGGCACATGTACACATCAGAGACTATATATTTCTTGATAGTGAGTGGTAATAATAATGTTCTTCATCGATGATCACCAGCATGTATATGGAATATGTTCTGTTTGTTTCTAAGCTAATTAGCTTACGAAATTAATGAAAATTTATTTCCTCAATGTATATATATATATATGCTAATTATTGTGGGAAGAAGCAATATTGATTTCGAATGGTGGAGTTACAATTGGCTGAGTTTGTTGGGGTTTCTTACTTTTGGCAATTCAATTGGACGGTTTGTATATGATACTTTCAACTATCACTTCATCAAGTATAATATATCAAACCTTATGTGTGTGGTAAAGTTTCTACCTGAGTTGAGTTAGTCATGTTTATGCATTGTGTACTTGATGGAGCAATCAGTACCACAGAAAATTCATAGCCAATTAAATTTGGTCCGCACAAACTATATATACATAACTAGAAAAAAGGGTTATATTTGCATCTGTCTGTTCCATCTCTTTTTGGTTGTTTTTCCCCATTGGCTTATCATGTTCATTAAAACCCCAAATGCATGCATTATGTGATATGCAGCAGCAAGCCCCTTGTTTCTAATAAAAGATTATAAATTGTCTTAATCAAAGTGTAAAGGTCCTCCAAGATATAATAGAAAACATTCATGCACTAATCGATTAATTAAGGGGTTAATAGCTAGTTACAAGTCAATAACATGTCTGCTTAGTGATTTGCTTAGTCAAATTCCTTAATTTGTAGCCTCTGTTTTCTGCCATCAACTTTGAGGTCCTACTTAATATTTAATAATGTTCTTCCATACTATATTAGCCCCGTGGAGCTTACATTACATATGCATCCACTGTTTCACTTTACGTTTTGCTTAACTTTAATCAAGAAATTAGATGCACTGAAAATGCTGCCCACTTCAGCAATATGTGGATTAAATTGTCTCTTTTTGTATGAACTATAAAAATTAGAGATAAAAAACTTGTCAAAATTGTTCTCATTCCCTATGTGTGCGCACGCTTATTGTTATTTTCCACTCACTGTCTTCTCTTCTCTGCTGTTTTGTTTCTAGCCTATCGTGAGTTTAAAATATCAATTGGACAGACTGAAGTGCATGAGAGGCAAGAACAAATTCCCAATAAAAACAAGAAGACATGGGTAATATTCTACTATAAAGCTTTGTGCGCTTTATGTGACAGAATATGTAATGCAAACCATGCATAGAGAATTTATGCACAAATTGTACATAAGTTGTGTACGTCTGTTTATTTTCAGTGTTTTGTGATTGACTAGAATTGATCATGCCAGAATCACAGCATGCAAGCTCTGCCAGAAGTAGGGTTTTGACTCTGCTCTTGACATTCTTTTGAAGAGATAAAGATCAAGAGTCTTTTTCTCTTCATGCACAAAACAGAGGTATTTTAGAATACCTCATTGTATGGAGTCCATTAGAGACGCTCTAAGGAAAACTGATATAATTCAAAGCAGCAGCAGCAGCAGCAGCAACAATTTCACCATCACCACAAATACCACCCTTCGAGCCCCGACCCACAAAGGAAACAACAACCCCCCCCAAGGCTTCTAGGAAGGGCAGTGACCGAGACTATTTTTGATTACACATAAATGCGTATAATGACAAAAGACAGGAGGATACTTGGTGGGGTCGAGTACCAGCTCGTTGCACGATCAGAACAAATTAATCACCTGAGGAAATGTGGCATTTGGCATATTTCACCTTTTTCGCTATATCGTATAGTATTGGGGGAATTAGGCATCTAATCCCTTCCCCTAGCATTTCGGATTTAGCATTGGCATCTCTCTATCTAGCTACGTCGCTTTGATTTATGGCCAAGCATGAAAATTGGTCTGCTTTTTGCCTTATTAATGTGTCACAATGTAGCTTAATATGTAAGTGGGTGGTTCAATTTCTAATAATACTCTTGCATTGCATTCGTGTCAAAGGGGGACTTTCCAAACAGCAAGTATTGGGTTAACCCGGACTAGTTCTTCAAGCCCAATTCAAACATTGAAACAACAGGGCCGATGGCAGAAAGTGGACAGCCCACTCTGATTCTGGTCAATTGGCCCAATAAATCATTGGGCAAAAGTCAAAAGTAGTCGATGATCTTGACATCATCTGGATACTTGGTGGTAGTGTCAACTGCGCATTCAATCGAAATGCCGAATTTACTAATATAAGCGTAAGTTAACATGTTTGTGTTGTGCCCGATGTCAATGAGTCCGATTTAATTTATGCCTGAATATTGCAATAACACTCGCAAGCAATTTCCGATTCCTGGCCGTATCTGTAAGCCGAAAGAAAGGTATAAAGGAGGAGGACGGAGGAGGCGTGAAAGAAGCACCAAAAGGTCACGTGACTTGAAGAAACCAGCAGCCACCGACCACCACACGGACACGGCCGCCTCCACAGTGGAACAGCAACAGCAAGTTCACATTACTCATCACGACTCCCGGCAATTTTTGTTTTGGCTTGGCAGCTCAATCTTCAGTACTTGTATTTATTCAATTGGTTTCTCCGTTGGGCTGTTTTGGCCCAACGAACTGATCCAGGTCCGCCTAAAATTCAGCAAATTTCCACCATTTCCCACCTGAATTCTTCCAAAGTTGTGGTCTTTGTCTTGTAATCCGATCTGGGTTGTCTTCAAAATCACAAATTTCCGTTCCCGAGGACCTCAATTGCCTCCCCAAAAGTGAGGTTCTTTGGGGACTATCTGATCTCAGTAGCCCAATTGCTTGATATTGCTAAGCATGGCTTCTCTGTTGAATTCGGTGGTGTTTCCTCTGGCCACTTCCACTGGCTTTGCGTTGAATGAGTTTTCTCGTCCCGTCAGATTGGCAAAGAGACTGAATTGTTTAAGTCACAAGCGAAAGGGAGAGCTGAGAAATGTTGCATGTGCTTGTATGGCGCCGTCCCCAAACTTGAGGAGCGATGAATCCTGTGCAAAGAAATTCGAGGTACCTTCTCAACAGCCTTTGGACTTTGGTTACTGTCTTTGAACAACTCTTGTGCTTTTTAAAGCTGCTATCTTCTTTGCTTATTTAGCTTCTATCAACTGCCTTTTCAAGTTCAGTGTTGTAGCATATGGTTCGGAAAACTTCTTCTGATGTATCGCATTTCTTATTGTTGCATTAACTCGCTCGATGTATATTGACTTGAGCTTGTGGTTGGATTCCAATAGCCACATTGCATGTGTTACAAGCAGAATTTTAGTTCAGACCAGTTTTCTGTGGTAGCTGTGGCTGACAAGGTTTGTCTCACCAGGATTCATTTAAATCAGAGAATTTAAGCACGCTTCGGGAGCCGGAGGCTGATTCTGATGTTCTAATTGAGTGTAGAGACGTGTATAAATCGTTTGGGGAGAAGCATATATTGAGAGGTTTGAGCTTCAAGGTGAGTCCAACTTTAACACATTATTAAGTTTCATTTGATTATGTCAAAACAAGGATTGTATGATTGGTTTTGTGAGGATGTAGCATATGTATGTACTTTACCAATCATTTTGTGACCAGGATGTAGTCTCCTGGTCTACCGTTCCAAAATCTTGGACTTTTGGCTCATAAACTTTTGATGCCCCAGAAAAAGAGATCAATACTATCTCAACAGTACATAATTTGTAAAAAGGGGGCGTGAATGCACTATCAGGCTTTGGAATGTAGCTTACTGGCAATTTTGTTGCAGATATCCTTTGAAAGCATTGCTATAGGATTTTTGGAGGAAAAAACAGTAGTATTCTTGTAAAGAAAGAAGTAGAGTTTGAATTACGAAGGAGAATAATGTATATTATACGTAGTTATGGGCTTTGAACTGTTTCTTAAGGATCTTTACGGATGGGAAGAGTGATATTTATGGCTGCTTTTCTTCTTTTCCTTATCTGGTGTAGTGTTCTCTACGATTGTTGTTTAGCATGGTATGTGCTACTAGCATTCCTTTTTCTTCTTTATGCTTTCCTATATTTCTCTATAAATTTCTTTATTCTGGATTTATTTATAGATTAGACATGGTGAAGCTGTTGGTATAATTGGGCCTTCTGGCACGGGGAAATCTACAGTTCTGAAGATTATTGCAGGGCTTCTTGCTCCTGATAAGGTTCTTAGTTAGTTTTGTTCCTGTTAATTAGCTTGTATTCACACTTCATGAGCTTCAATGTTATTGGTTCTCTTATATATTCTGTCCATGTTTAATGAGCAGGGAGAGGTATACATTCGAGGTCGAAAGAGAGTTGGTTTGATCAGCGATGAGGAGATATCTGGTCTTCGAATTGGATTGGTAAACTTTGTTGTTGACTTGCATGATGAAGTTTTTTTTGGCTTTCTGGTTTCTTCTAATGCATTTGTGTATAATCTATAGGTGTTTCAGAGTGCTGCACTTTTTGATTCTCTGACTGTTCGTGAAAATGTTGGTTTCCTACTGTAAGACACTGTTCTATTCTTCTAAATTTTGACGTACTTTTGCTTATTTCCACTTGATTGCATGTGGTTTGGTAAGTTGTGATACTATATTTGAACATATAATTCATATTTTTAATTGATTAGGTACGAAAATTCAAGCATGCCTGAGGATCAAATTTCAAAGCTTGTGACCGCTAGCTTGTCTGCAGTTGGTTTAAAGGTATGATTAAAATGTGACCTGTCAGTAAAAGAAGCTACGTCTCCAAATCTAGTTGGCCGTGTGCGTAATGAATACCCCCAATATGTTTAAATCTTGGTTGTTCATATAGGGAGTTGAAGATCGTTTACCTTCGGAGCTGTCTGGTGGAATGAAGAAACGAGTTGCTTTGGCGCGGTCTATAATTTATGATACCACAAAGGAAGCAATAGAACCAGAGGTATATTTGAGCAGCTTATGGTTTTATTATTTTCTGTATTTACATTTGTTCCTTTTATAGAGTTTGCACAATTGTTTTAGTACTTAATTGAAACCATGGCCTTTTGGTGATTCTCGTTGCATTACTTCATTTCAGTATCATTAGCATCGTCCATCTGAGTTAAGGATGTGGTGTACTGTGTTCTCATTGCCAGAAAGATACAGTAAGTAGTGCCTGTATTCTGAGTCCTGACATCTTCTGTGCCTTTCTATAGGTTCTCTTATATGACGAGCCAACAGCTGGACTTGATCCCATTGCATCTACTGTGGTAGAAGACCTCATCCGCTCTGTCCATTCAAAAGGTCAGGATGAGGTTGAGAAGCCTGGACAGATTGCATCTTATGTAGTTGTTACTCACCAACACAGTACCATCAAACGAGCTGTTGACAGGTTGTGCTTCATCCAAATTCTTATGTTATTACTGACAAGTTGTCTTTCACATGTGGTTTAAACAAACTTATATATTCAACTGTATAGGTTATTGTTTCTCCACGAGGGCAAGGTAGTTTGGCAAGGAATGACTGATGAATTCACAACTTCAACAAATCCAATTGTTCAACAGGTAAGGATATATTTTGGTTTGAGGTGAATTTACACTGTGGTTTGGCAGTATCCGCACTATGAGACAAACGTCTAGAGGTTTGTTTCTTACATGAGAATTATCCTGGGATATGTTTAGATTCATGACCATTTCCCTAGTAGCAGTACTTACTTTTTTGTGGGATTTGTTTTCAGTTTGCATCTGGGAGCTTGGATGGCCCAATTAGATATTAGAAGTTATGCTTGGTTGTGCACATTAGAAACGCATGGTCCTTGAGGATTGCTGCATGCCAGTGCAGAATGCTGCGAATTGGGTTAGATGGTGCGTGCACACAGTCAGGGCTCTGCCTCCTTTCTTATATTTCATTGCAGTGAATTGGAGCTTACGCACACCATTCCTAGTCGCTAACAGAAATTATGCCATGCATCTTTAGGTGCATCTGAGTTAAAAGAGTAATCTTCTAAATTAGATCGGCAAATAGATGCCAGGATTGACAGGATATTTTGCTCTTCTTTCATTTATACTGTTAACTTCTTTCTAGGTTAGTTACAATTTCATGAGATGGGGCACATGTTTTCAACCCCATATAGTCGAAGAAAATGCATTAAAAACTGGAGAATATATGTATATCATTTATCTTACTTCTAAATGATTGAAGTTATTTTCTCTGTTCTTTTGTTTGTGCTTTCCTATCGTTTGAACACAGTTCATTTGCATGTTATGTGCATCATCCAAAAGCTGCTATGTGAAAATAAGACTCAGGCTATAGGGCCAATCAACAGCATGCCATTCAAGCTCTTTGTTGGCAGTAGCAACCACGCAGAAACACAGAAAAATTGGATACGGCCACATACATCGCAACAGAAATCTGGAAAAAAAATTCTTAAAAATCACGAAATGGAAGTTTATGGCATATAATTGTTGTATTCTCAGTACAAGATTTAGAACAGGTAGGTTATATGTTCAGAACAAACTCGTTACTGTCGACAAAAACCAAGCCAGAAAAGAGTAATCAAAATTTACATGTACATTACACATTCACATGTACAATACACTAAGCTTTTGTATGGAGAATGTAACTCCGTGCTCGAGGTGAGCAAAAGAGGGCAAACCCCACAAAATAGAAACTGAGGAAAGCACTTAAACAAAAAACCCAGATAGAAATCCGTCCCTCGACTTCTTCCCCGTCGAATGCTTTTCCGGGCACCACCGGGAGGCTTGCTGGGTCACACCGTCCATCAGAAGACTCCAAACACAAATTTGGATTTCCAGCAAATGCTCCTGGAAACCTCCAATACCCTTGCTTCTTGGTAACCAATCCAGAGAAACAGTTATATGACAAATCCAAAAGAGTCAAGTCTTGAAGGCTGAAAATGTTTCCCGGAATATGACCTGACAAAGAATTGTGTGATATATCTAAGGCCCTTAAGCTCCACATCTTTTCTAAACCCAGAACTTGACCATGAAGAGAATTGTGTGACAAATTGAGGTATTGCAAACCACGTAATCCAAATAGTCCCCCTGGAATCTCCCCGTCCAACATATTGCTAGAGAAATCGATACCAACCATGGAAGATAGAACATAACTGAAGCTTAATTCACTGCTACCAATGACAACAATCAAAAATTTTGTATCCGCATTGTGCAATGTAGCAAAGTCTCTCGCCATTTTATTGAGCTCACCATTGTTAAAACTTATACTCGTGTTAAAGTTACCATCCGGTATGAAGCCAGAAAATTTGTTGCCGGAGAAATCCATCATTCTGATAACTTGAAAAGTAAAGAGCCAACTGGGCAGATTTCCATTAAAAGAATTCTGAGCTAGGGACAGATACCTGAGGTTTGACCACTTGGTAATTGCATCACTCAAAGTTCCAGAAAGATTGTTGAAGCTGAAATCTACAATCTCCAGAGATTTACATCCTGCTAAAGTAAGTGGGATCTCACCAGATATCTTGTTGTTGCTGATGTCCAGTATCTTTAAGCTATCCAAAGCATCAAGTTCAGGTTGTATTTCACCAGAAAGATTGTTGTTATTGAGTATCAATGCAAGCAGCTGAAAACAACCAACGATGTTCAATGGAATTGAACCTGACAATGAGTTGTGCGAGAGATCAACCACTTGGAGATAAGTTAAATCTCCAATCCTGGCTGGAATTTCCCCAACAAGAAGATTATATGATAGAAACAAGGCCTGCAAGCTTTTCAGTTCTGTAATCTTCAATGGGATTGCACCAGAGAAACGATTGTGGGACAGGTCCAGAAGAACAAGCCCCGACTTCTCTGTTGTTTCTGCAATCTTGCTCGGAAGAGGACCAGACAAATCATTGTTACTCAAGTCAAGGACAAGTAGCGTCTCCGAAAACACAAGCCTTGGAGATATCTCATATGTCAAGTGATTGAATGAAAGATTCAGATGTTTCAAAGCTAGAAGTGAAGCAATACATGTAGGCATTCCTCCCTCAACGGAATTATTAGCCAGATTCAATACTTTAAGAGACTGAACACAAGCAGAGAAACAAGGCAAAGTACCAGAAAACCGATTGGACTCAAGATTGAGAAACACCAAAGATTGTTGAAAATCACTTAAAGTACCAGACAAATTATTGTTTCCAAGATCCAAATACTTCAAAGATTTCGAGTACAGCAAGCTTTCAGGAATCTCCCCACCAAATGAGTTAAACCCAATATCTACTTTTTCCAACAGGCCGGAGAAATTGCCAATCCACCAAGGAATGGGACCTCCCAAATCCTTGTTACCATTCAAGACAAGTTCTTTCAACAACCTAAGCCTCATCAGTGTGTCAGGGACAATCCCATAGAACCTATTGTGATCAAGATGTAGAACTTGGAGACTGCGCAGCGCGCCGAAACACAATGGGATTGGGCAAGTGAAGTTGTTTCCGGACAAAACCAAATGTTCCAGAGATGAAAGTTTGCACAAAGTGGGATGAAATTGGCCAGACAAGTTCATGTTGGTCAAGTTAACCGAAACCACTCTGCCGGTTTGGTTTTCGCAGGTGATTCCAGTCCAGTTGGAACAGTTAGACCCAACCCAGCTAGACAAGCTCTGGCTAGGGTCTTGGACCCATGACCTAAATAGCAGAATTGAAGCTTTGTCTTCTGGGTCAAGCTCAACACTTTGAGAATGGTTGAAGAACAGAAACACTAAAAATGTCAGTAGCACTATACGCAGAGGATTAGAGGGGAAAAAACCTGAAATACACTTGCGCTCCATGAATAACAAATAGATGGTTAAATAGATGGAATGGACACAGTGAAAGTTGAACAGCTTAGAGGGCAATATCAGTAAATTCAACCAATCACTGGGATGATAAAACTAAAGACCATCTTCCCCAAGATGGGTCGGAAGCAAACTACTGAACAAGCTGAAGAAAATAGCTCAGTGGTAGTACTACTAGCTGTAGACAGGAAAATTAGACCTACCACAGGGTAAAAAGCCGAAACTCATCTTGAACTTGAAGAAGAAGATAGATTAGAAGCAAAGTTCATGGGCAACTTCAGATCAAACTAAAGTGAACAAGCATGTAATGTGATAATGTCTTGTCTTAACTATGAAAACGGAGAGACAGAGAGACAGAGAGAGAGAGAGAGAAAGGGACTTACAGATGGAAAAGGAAGCAAAATGTGGGAGGAGAAGAAGGAAAAAGAATATGGAATTTGTCTGTGGGAGAAAAAAAAAAGCTTCTTTTTCCCTTCCACTTTTTATTTGTTTATTCATTTTCCCTTGTAACCGCGCGTGGGCTCCTAATAGATTGAAATGAAGGCATGCCTGTAAGTTGGATCCAGTAGCGTTGGGCCAGGCCACCAATTTTGTTCTGATAATTTGGAAAGATAATAAACACTGTTGTCAATTAAGTAAGTTATAAATGTTCGAAAATCACAGGACCGAACACCTACCTGTCCAATACAATAGTCCCATCAGGAACAAGGAATGAATCCAATCATGGTATGAAATTTAGTGGTCATTTACAGACGGTAAGAATGTCAGATGAAACATGAGTTACTGTCTGCATCGTATCGTATAATTGTTTCCTTCCTTCACGGAAGCTCAGAATTTGGCTCTGATTCAGTCAATCTGATCCAATTCTGCCCATAAAAAAAAAACTACCAAAAATCAAGCAACTGCAGACACACGCACCAGCTCACCAGAGAGGCATTTGATGGGCCTCTACAACTTTGCTCTTCTTCTTCATCATCAATGGCCAAATCCCAACCCTCGCAATCTCTCCATGCCTTCACTTTCCTGACCCTCCACCGACTGCCCATTACTCGTTTTCACCTCCTCCTCATCTTCCTCCACTCCCTCTTATAACTCCTCCTTCTTTCGCCGGTTTTCCCGGTACCCTTTTGACTCTCCTCTTTCGTTTATCGAGAATCTTTTCCGCCGATCTCTATTTTATATTCCATCTGGGGTTCTTTCACAATATAGAATACCACCCAAAAAGGGTGCCTTTTTTTGCCTACTAGCACTTGGTTTCTTGGTGGGAATTTTGAAGAAGCTTTGAGGTAAAGTTTACATTTTTAAGTAAATTTATTCCTAATTGAACAACATGGTAATGAGAAATTACTAGAATTTTCCTGGGTTTTGCTTATTGATTCTGGTAATCTGATTGCGGACAGATAAGCGTTGGGAATGGCGTCGGTGTTTCTGTATCATGTGGTTGGTGATCTGACGGTGGGGAAGCCGGAGATGGCGGAGTTGTGCGAGACGGAGACGATGGAGGCTGCCATAAGAGCCATCGGAGAGTCCACGGAATGCGGCATTCCGGTGTGGAAGAGGAAGTCGCATGTGGGGATGGTCGAAAACGATGAAATGAGGCAGCAGAGATTTGTGGGGATTCTCAGTTCCCTTGACATTGTCGCTTTCTTTGCGAAATCCGAGTGTTTGGAAGATCATGATAAGGCATTGAACACTCCGGTGTCTGATGTTGTTGTTCCTAATAATTCTTTGCTGAGGCAGGTTGATCCTGCTACAAGGTTAGCTCTTACTTGTCTATGTCTTACTAGTTTGTATGTAATATGGCAATGCTGTGAATTTCCTTTGATACTAGTGTTGTTTCTCCGATTAGGCACCATGGTTTCATATGGTTTGATTTCGATTAACTTCGTGTAAAGTACGTAAAGGCAATCAATGTGTTTTCTGCGGCTAACTGTCTTCTGATGGTTTTTGTTAGTTCAATTCCGTGATCATAGTGTTTGAAAGGTTATATTGTTATTGTTATTAGTTTGCAATGTGACCATGCGTTTGTTATTTTTACAATGTTACTAGCTGGTATTCTATGTCAGTCACTTATTTGGTTATCACTTCTTTCTTCACTTTCCTTTTCCCCCAACTATGTGCATTGGGCTGTTTATTCTCATGATCTTAATGGCATCATTAGATAAAGGTCTAGTTTGTTGCATTTTGTTCATATGGATGTTGCAATTTGCTGCTGGCACTCTTCTGTTCTGACTGTGATGTGAAATGTATCTTCTTTTTTCCCGTACAATCCATCTCTTGATCGTTGTACTGCTATTGCATGTTTGGTACTTGGTTTCAAATACTTATTTTATCTAAGATGACGAGTAATTAAGATTCAAGTTCTTGAACCAATAAAAAGCAATGAAATTCCTGGTTTTTGGCTTTAACTAGTTATGTTTTCCCTGTGTCTGCATCCATTTCTTGATGTCTCTAGCCAAGATGGCATTTTCTCTATCAAGGAAAAGCTGGATATCACATGATGTTTATGAGTTACTAGTTGTAAAGTCCTATGAAATTGCTTCACATTTTGGAATGGACACACATTGAGTAGACTCAAAATTAAAATGTTTGTTGTTTTTTTTTCCTGAAGGTTGATAGATGCACTGGAGATGATGAAGCATGGGGTAAAGCGTCTGCTTGTTCGAAAGAGTGTGATATGGAAAGGCATGAGCAAGCGTTTCTCAATTATCTACAATGGTAAATGGCTCAAGAACATGGATGGAAGCAACAATAATCTTTCTGTCAATTCCAATCGACCTTCCTCATCTTCCACTACCAGTACCCGTGACAAATATTGCTGCCTCTCAAGAGAAGATGTTATCCGTTTCCTAATTGGTTGCCTCGGTGCCCTGGCACCTCTTCCTCTCTCCTCTATCTCCTCTCTTGAAGCCATTAACCCAAACTACCAATTTGTTGAAGCTTCGTCTGCAGCCATTGAAGGAACTCAAAAGCTTCCAGAAGATCCTAGCGCAGTTGCTGTTGTTGAACAGACACTGGAAGGTCAATATAAGATCATTGGAGAGATCTCTGCCTCGAAGCTATGGAAATGTGATTACTTAGCAGCAGCATGGGCTCTAGCCAATCTCTCAGCTGGACAATTTGTGATGGGAGTCGAGGATAACGCATCCTCAAGGTCACATCATGGTTTTCCTGTACATGCAACTGCTGGCCATAATGATGTAGCTAATGGTGGTGGGTCAGCAAAGGCGAAAAAATTCAGTAGCAAGAGTATAGGTTTCAGTCCAGCAAGCCCAGTGAGTAGAAGCATGTATAGGGGCAGAAGTGCACCATTGACCTGTAAGGTTACGAGTTCATTGGCTGCAGTTATGGCTCAGATGTTGTCTCACAGGGCGACCCATGTGTGGGTGACTGAGGATGAAAGTGATGATACCGTTGTTGGAGTGGTGGGTTATGCGGATATTATGGCTGCTGTAACTAGACAATCACCTCCCAGTATCCCTGCACCAGGCCGATCAACTGAGGTTTCTGGTAATGAGATTCATACTTGATAATTTCATTCTTTTGAACTTTCTCTGAAGTACTTGTTACCGATTTGTTTTGAACAATTTCTGTTTGCTATGCAATTTGTGCGAGCCAGGAAGGAAAAAAGGGTTTGAGACTGGTTCATTATGTTTTAACCTTTTGTAAAACTTTGTTGCAATAATGAATAATATGTACCAAGTGAAAAAAATCCAATTGTGTTCCATATTGCTCACAACCTTCTTATTTTCTACAAAATGTTGTTCCTTTAGAATCTCATTTATGGAAAGAATAGAAAGATTGTACAAATGGTGTGAATGCCATGGTTGTTCTTCTTAAGAAAGGTTAATTTTGTAGCCTGATGTTAAGCCTCCTAAACCATATTGAGTGAAGGACCATATGAAATGCATCAAATGGCTGAGCTGGTCTGTTTAGCATAAAATGTCTTCTGACTTGCATCACCCTCTTCTGCAATTTCAAGTACTTCGAGTAAGGCACATCTATAGTTTACAAGTGCATACTTTAGTTTAAATGATAATTTTACACAAAGATATAGCTATAGCTAACCGCTACCTTCCATAAGCATCCTGCTAATCACCCAGTCGTATGCTGCCATGTCATCACACACTACTTTCCCTTATTCTTCTTTTGTTGAAACGAGTGTATAGCATGTAAGCAGTCTTCATTATAACTAGAACATACTTGTACACAGACCAAAGTTGCAGTAGGGTCAAAAAACAACTAGAAACAAATTGTGAATTGAAATTCATACGCTCCTTAATCTTCAGCAGGCAATGTTACATGTTGAAAATGTTAAATCTGAAAGAGTGCACAAGATTTGACAACATTAACACCTACCTAAAAGCCTAGAAGTCAATAGGAGTAAGTGACACCACAATTGGAGTAAATGACATGTCCAAAACTTGAAAGGGTAAGGAGATCAGTTACTACTTTCCTTGGAAAATATCCTATCTCAGCTCTATAAATTTATATATAGAAAAGGTTGCTAAACCTTATCAATGTAGCATGATGCACTAGCATATTGAGTTTTAATCTCATGCTATGAATGACTGTAATGATGATAAAAGAAACTTTATAAGATGCATGATCCTCAAAAGTAATCTGCTAAGCGAACGTTGAGTCGTCTAAGCCACACTGAGTGAAGTGCCATATGAAACACATCATAGGGCTTAGCTGGTCGGTTGAGCTCGAAATGCCTTCTCACTTGCATCACCCTCCTCTGCAATTTCAAGTAATTGGTATAAGAAACAGCTTTTAGTGTCTTCTTGATTTCCGGTAATGAGGATCTCAAAATTCGGGTCTTTTAAGCTTCCGCTTTTTAGGAGCCGGGGCAGCCTCCTCACCAGTCGGGGGAGCTTCTTGTGAGGAGGCTGCCCCGGCTCCTAAAAAGCGGAAGCTTAAAAGACCCGAATTTTGAGATCTTCTCTATCTTAGATAGATGCTGCAACACTTAGTGTAGTAGCAGGCTAGTAACTGATCTCTTTACCCTTTCAAGTTTTGGACATGTCATTTACTCCAATTATGGTGTCACTTACTCGTATTGAACACTTAGTGTACTAACATGCTAGTAACTGATCTCCTTACCCTTTCAAGTTTTTAGCGGAGCTTCTTGTGAATTTCTTCAACCTTGCCCTTAACTTCAAGCAAGATTCTATAGATAATGTTCAGCTTCTCCTGGAAACAATTGGAAAAGGTGATCTTAAAAATTCAATTATTGCAGCTTATAGTATTAAGTTCCAAAAGAAGGGACGATATGGACGTACCTCAGTAGTAGTAGTAGCCTGAAGGATAGGAGGTGGTGGTGGTGGTGGTGGTGGTGTGGCCACATCAATACCAATATCCTATTCATACAAAATCCCACATTAATCAAGGAAAAATTACATTTTGATACTACTTGAAGATCAAAATACCCAAAAACACTATTACACTTTAAACATTATAATATACTACTACTTTAACACATGTTGATTTATAATTGGGTTGTACACTTTAATAACAATTTCCAACTCCACGCGCGCTGCAACAATCTCTTCTCACGCGAGAAATCTCCCTACAAACTTCAAAACACTCTTTTACCCATAACTTTCTCATCCGGACTCCGTTTGACACGAAATCAATTGGATTGGATTCGTCTCGTCGCCCTCTTTCCATAGACATCAAGATTGTAACCCTAGACCCACTGTAGAGAGAGATCGGGACTGCAACATCTTCACGTTTTCTGACGAAATTCTTCAATTTCGGCGACAAATGAGACGAACCACCACCCAAAACCTCATCCTATCATCATTCTAGACACAGCCCAACCAATATTGAGCCTTAGTTTGTAGCGAATCATCGCCGGCGAGCCTCACATATTGGTTGAAACTTTCCGGTGAGTTTCCGGCAAGTTTCTGGCCAAGGTAGTCTTTGAAACTAGTCTAGAAAGCTTTGTTGGGTTGTTTAGATGAAGATTGATATAAAAATCGTATGAATTGATGGTGAATCAACACAACTATTCTTTCTTATTCATTAAGAAGGACTTTCTTCAATTTGAAGGAGCACATCCTTCAATTTGAAGGAGCACATCCTTCAATTTGAAGAAAGTGCTCCTTCAGATCTGTAGGAAACTGTCCTTCAAATTTTTGAAGGAGCACTTCCTTCAATTTGAAGGATCACATCCTTTAGACTTTGAAGGAGCACTTCCTTCAATTTGAAGGAGCACATCCTTCAATTTGAAGGACTTCCTTCATTTTGAAGGAACACTTTCTTCATTTGGACTTCCTTCATTTTGAAGGAGCACTTCACTTCCTTTATTTTGAAGGAACACTTTCTTCATTTTGAAGGAACACTTCACTTCCTTTATTTTGAAGGAACACTTCCTTCATTTTGAAGGAACACTTCCTTCATTTTGAAGGAGCACTTCCTTCATTTTGAAGGAGAACTTCCTTCAATTTGAAGGAGCACATTTTTCAATTTAAAGGACTTCCTTCGTTTTGAAGGAAGTCCTCCTTTACTTTGAAGGAACACTTTCTTCATTTGGACTTCCTTCATTTTGAAGAAAGTCCTCCTTCATTGAAGGAAGTCCTTCTTCATTTTGAAGGAACACTTCCTTCATTTTGAAGGAAGTCCTCCTTCATTGAAGGAAGTCCTCCTTCATTTTGAAGGAACACTTCCTTCTTCATTGAAGGAAGTCCTCCTTCAAAATGAAGGAATTTTGAAGGAGCACTTCCTTCATTTTGAAGGAAGTCCTCCTTCGCCATAAACTTCAAAACACTCTTTTACACATAACTTTCTCATCTGGACTTTGTTTGACACGAAATCAATTGGGTTGGATTCATCTCGTCGCCCTCTTTCCATAGACACCAAGATTGTAACCCCAGACCCACTGTAGAGAGAGAACATGACAGTCCTCCTTCCCCACAAACATCAAAACACTCTTTTACCCATAACTTTCTCATCCGAACTCCGTTTGACACAAAATCAATTGGGTTAGATTCGTCTCGTCGTCCTCTTTCCATAGACACCAAGATTGTAACCCCAGACCTACTGTAGAGAGAGATCGGAACCGCAATATCTTCACGTTTTCCGGCGAGATGGTGCGTGAGTCTCACGCTCACGTGAGTTGCAGTGGGCTTTTTAGTGTATTTTTAGGAAAGTAGTAGTATTTTGTAATAATTTTATTGTGGTAGTGTTTTTGGGTATAATAAAAGTGTGGTAGTAGTTTTTGGGTAAAAGCCCCATTAATCAATTAACCCAAAATCGAGTAAATCCCACATTAATCAATTAACCCAAAATCGAGTTCGAATTATCATGAGATCCCTTACCAATCCTTTAGGAGAATCATCGAAGGGAGGTTTTGGAGTCGACTCCGTCATGTTGCCAGCTGCCGTGCCATAGTTCCGACCGTACTGAATTTGATCTAGCAGATTCTTCTTGCCACGCTAGAAGAGCCGGACCGCATGGCAGTACTCAAAATAGCGGTCCTTCTTACAGTACACAGTGACGAAGCCCTGCAAAATAAATCAAAATGTGACTGTAAGTTTAAACCAAAGCATCATTTGTTGGATATTGACAAGTCTGGCCCTAAATTCTAAATTTACATGTTTCATCAACCAAGATTTAAAGTCACCAAATTGTGTTCCTGGTCGGAAAAGCCCTGCTAGCTAAGGCATCAGCATATCTTTATCCACTCGAAACTTCACATCAGAGGTGGTACCGTTTCCCTGCTTTTTCCAGGCTATTGTCCCGTGCAGCCTCTGTGTAGGGTGCTCTGATGCAATTTCAAGAACCCTGTAAAGCCTCCTGGGAAAAAAAAAGGCTGCTGAGATCACCTGACACACCACACCACCGAATTAAATTACACTGAATGAAGTATCTATCCCTAAATTGATCGTCTATGAAATGGCCTACAATGGAGTAGATGTACGACATGGGGCCATTGTGGAGCATTGGTATATCTCCTTCCTCGTACGCCCATATCTTGAATTGTAAAGACCAAAATAAGAAAGTGTTGTAAAGTATTCTCATTTTTTTGCAGAAGTACATGATATAATAGTGCAGAAACTGCCTTCGTTCTCCTTACAATCTAACTTTCCTCACATGCTAATGTAAACTCCTTTTTTTGTTAAGATAACATGAGTAATGAGTTATTTGAACAAAGACTGTCCTATCATTCTGATGCAACACGAGCAAAGTATACTACTAAAAGAAGAGTAATATCTCAGTGCTGATTAAACTGTTATATTTAGGATTTGAAGATCTTACATATGATGATGACAATCTTATAATGGCCTTTTTTTTTTGCTTCCTTTGTTGACATCATTGAGGATATATGCTATTATGGAGTTCAAAAGTCATTTGGTATTAAAAAAAAAAAAAAAAATCTGCAATCCTCTTCACACTTACTGGTACAAAGAATGAATGTGCTTCATTGTGATGGCGAGCTAAAAACAGACTCTTACTACTGTTGTCCAACTTGTCTATGAAATGGCCTTCAATGAAAGAGTTGTATTTTCATTTTTGTGTAGAAGTACATGATATGATAGTGCAGCAACTGCCTTCATTCTCCTTACAATCTAACTTTCCTCACATGCTAACGTAAACTCCTTTTTTTTTTTAAAGATAACATGAGTAGTGAGTTATTTGAACAAAATACTGTCCTATCATTCTGATGCAACACGAGCAAAGTATGCTGCTAAAAGAAAGGTAATATCTCACTGCTGATTAAACTGTTATATTTAGGATTCGAAGATCTTACATATGATATGAAAAGGGATCGCATGTTATGTGACAAAGGGAATATGATGAGTTGTAACAGTTTTTTGGACTACGAATCTTAAATACGCATTTGAAGCATGAACTGAAATGACTGATAGTTTCAATGAATTCGAACTCGATTTCGGTGAAGTTATTAATTATGCGATGTGAGATATTTTATGAATAGGATATTGTCATTGATATCTTTGTTGTGGCCACACCACCACCATCTCCTATCCTTGAACTTACTCAGGCTACTAGTATTGAGGTATATTCATATGGTCACTTCTTTTGGATCTCGATACTATAACAATGTAATTATTCAATTTTTAAGAACACTTTTGCAATTGTTTCAAGGAGAAGCTGAACAGTATTTGTAGAATTTTGCTTGGAGTCAAGGACAAGGTAGAACAAACTTACAAGAAGCTCCTTGTGAAATGAAGTTCTCAAGTGAGGAGGCTGCCCTAGCTCCTACGAAGCTCAGGGATCATGAAAACTATAAAGGGGTTCATCGTCACTGTCATATTCCAAATTGTGCTCATATGAAACATCATCATCGCGCTTGTTGAAAACCCAGGGAGTCGATGTTAATGGCATTTTTTTGAAGTCGACAACGCAGTGGAGTATTGAGTTCATTTGGGGCTGGAGGAAGAGGCGGCCGGCTGGGATAAGAAAAAGGGTTGGGAAAGATGTGTCCTTAGAAGTAATTTTCTCAACTAATCAAACTGTAAATATTTTTTAATTAATGAGCGGGTGGGAAAATAAGACAGATGGGTGGAAATAACAGTCCCCATTATAAATATCCTATTTTGCCAATATCCCTTTTTTAACCTTTTGTTGTTGCAATAATGGATATTATATATCAAGTGAAAAAAAATCCAATTGTGTTCCATATTGCTCACAACTTCTTGTTTTTTACAAAATGTTGTTCCTTTAGAATCTCATTTATCGCAAGAATAGAAAGATTGTACAAATGGTGTGATTGTCATGGTTGTTCTTCTTAAGAAAGGTTAATTTGGTAGCCTGATATTAAGCCTCCTAAGCCATATTGAGTGAAGCACCATACGAAATACATCAAATGGTTCCCAGAGCCAACGAAGACGCAGGAGGACGAGCTCTAGAGTCTAATTTTATTTTATTTTATTTTTCTGAAAAAATAATAATAATTAAGCTCGATTCCTCCTCCTCCTTCGTGTTCGTAGCCAATCGTCGTGAAGGGCTCTGGGAACCATCGTCTTCAGGAGTGTGGTTAAGATAGATCACGGCCGTTTTCTTTTATGATGAGACTTGCTTCTTTTTCTCTTCAGAAAAAAAGAGAGGAGGAATTTCTTCTCTTCCTCTTTTTTGCTAAACTAAAAAAGGGTTGGATTTTGCTTCGCGGAAGAAATGAATGCGAGATGAATTTACGTGTTAAGACTAGCGTACCCCTGAGAACAATTGAAAATGCCAACACCATTCTCTTCGTTTCTGTTCCTAACTAGAGGATAGAATTGACAAACTAGACGACAATACTATTGGAAAGGGGATTGTTATTTCCATCCACTTGTTTTATTTCCCCACCCACCAATTAATTAAAAAAAAGTTTATAAACTGATTATTTTCAAAATTACTTTTAAGGACTTATCTTTCTCCGGAAGGAGATAGAATCCACCAGTGTCTGACACCACCGCTGCACACCACCATGACCAACTGTCCAACCCCCAATGCTAATTGAACCCCAAAACAACAACCATCTAACTCAATCACAATTATCACCGTGGGAGCCCGTCAACACCACCTTTCTACCAAATCAAATCCAATATATCACCACCGATTGAATTTAGAAGGATCTAGAACCAGAGAGGAAGTGTTGGTTGATTTTCATTGATAAAAATTTGGATCTGGGGGTTTGTTGGGATTGAGAATGTTGAGGTGGCTTTGGTTTCAAATCTACCATTGTAAATCAAATCCAACATATCATCACCGATCATGAAAACTATAAATGGGTTCATCGTCACCGTCATATTCCAAATTGTGCTCATATGAGACATCATCATCGCGCTGGCTGAAAACTCAGGGAGCCGTTGTTAATGGCATTTTTTTGAAGCCGACAACGTAGTGGAGTATTGAGTTCATTTGGGACTGGGGGAAGAGGCGGCCGACGGGGATAAGAAAAAGGGTCTGGAAAGATGTGTCCTTAGAAGTAATTTTCTCAACTAATCAAATTATAAATATTTTTAAATTAATGAGTGTGCGGGAAAATAAAATAGGTGGGTGGAAATAACAGTCCCCATTAGAAATAATCCTATATTGCCAATATCCATTTTTTAACCTTTTTTTGTTGCAATAATAAATATTATATATCCAATAAAAAAAATCCAATTGTGTTCCGTATTGCTCATATCTTCTTGTTTTTTACAAAATGTTGTTCCTTTCGAATCTCATTTATCGAAAGAATAAAAAGATTGTACAAATGGTGTGATTGTCATGGTTGTTCTTCTTAAGAAAGGTTAATTTGGTAGCCTGATATTAAGCCTCCTAAGCCATATTGAGTGAAGCACCATATGAAATACATCAAATGGCTGAGCTGGTCTATTCAGCATAAAATGTCTTCTGACTTGCATCACCCTCTTCTGCAATTTCAAGTACTTTGAGTAAGGAACAGCTTTCAGTATTGTCTTAATCTCCGGTATTCTCGTTGGTGGAATTGCTATAGTAAACTGGCTCCAATCAAGAACATCAGCAAAGGGTAATGCATAGTAGTCAGAAATGAGCACAGGGACACAGCCTGCATACATTGCCTCCACCACTCTAGGACTAGCAACTTCAGTTCCGCTGGGGCATAAGCAAAACTTGGTGTCCCCCATGATTTGGTGGTAGTTTTGGCCCTTTGGAAGGTACTCATGGACTTGGATTTCATCATCTTTGTCCCTCCAATGCTCAAACAAAAACTTTCTTATGTCTCCGTGAGCACCACCGGCGAAGAAGGCCAAGATGGGACGCTGATTTGGTCGTTGGTGGAGGACCGATGGACCAAGAGTCGCAGTGGGTATGTTGTATTCCGGTAGTGAGACATCTCTTCCCGGCTGGAATCCTTCTGAGGTGTTAGAATTGCAAAGCACCCTTATGAAATGCTTGTAGAACTCATGGTCGTCATCTATGATTTCTGGCGCCTACCAAAAAAAGAAGATAGTTAAGTGTTTATGTAAGATATCAGACTGTAATTTACAGGTAAGTAAGAACAAATCTTGGCCTTGTTTGTTAATACAGTTGTGGAAGTTCATACCCAATCATGACAAGACAGCATAAAATGGTCAGCTCCACTGCTCCTATTCCAGTAAGGGTACTTTTCTGCAACTACATTGATGTAATCCGTGACGATACGAACCAATCGGCCGTGAAAAGTGTATGGTTGTGGCCGATCATACAAAAAATCTGCAATCCTCTTCACACTTACTGGTACAAAGAATGAATGCGCTTCATCGTGATGGCGAGCTAAAAAGGGGCTCTTACCACTGCTGTCCAACTCGTCGATGAAATGGCCTTCAATGGAGTAGATGTATGACATGGGGCCATTGTGGAACATTGGTATCTCTCCTTCCTTGTACGCCCATATCTTGAATATTTTCACCATCTCTATGTGACTTCTGTTTGACCAAATCAGAATAAATGGTTATAATCAATAAACCATCGATATCCATATTGATATAGAGGTGTTGATATCATTGTTGTAATGTTGATACATATTGCACATTTCAACATGATATCCGGTGTTTATAAAGATTGAACGTTCAGTTTAGAGATATGTGTGTACTAAAGTCAACAGTTTCCTTTAATGAAAAATTAATGTAATAGTGCATAGAACGCTGAGCATATTATTTGTAAGGCATTAATGCCAATTTTCAAAATCAATCTGGCATTACCGCGGCTTGGTTAATGCTTGTTGCTGTATTAATAAAAGATAGACTAGACTAGTTTAATTGAAGAAAGCCGATGACTTAATATGGTCAAATGACTCAAATCTTATCACCAGAAATGCCTGTATGGTAACTAATCTTGGGACGAAAATCCGATGGCTGGCTGCACAATACAATTATACAAGTAGTTGAGGATAAACCACCGAAACAAACAAAACGACGGATGTGATCAATTTGAATATCTCCAATAATATCAGATGGTATAATAATTAAAGAAAAATCCTGTGGAGAAAAAGTCAGAGAAATTTGAAAAGGATAGCTTTGGTTGAAAGAAAAGAATTGGCATAATTCCAAAACTGTTTTCTATTTTTGGACGAACCTGATGCCATTAATAAAGGCTAATGGAAAACATAAGAAGTTACCATGTGTGAAAAAACAACAAAAATTAAAATGCATAAAGAAGAAGATCTTAACTGATGAAAAGCAATGGGATTTCTGTAGACACTTCCTCTTGGGATGTAAGTTTCTTGTCGATCCGATGTATAGTTGTTCGTAGAAATGGCTTTGCGAATTGCTGCTCTGGCTCTGGCCAACTCTTCTTCAACCTTGCTTGGACTACTGCTCTTTTCCTTTTTCTGCTGAAAAAAATTAATCCCATGAGAAATAAAACAGAGCAACAACAACAACAACCCAGTAACCCCAAATGATAGAAGAATCAAACTTTATCATAAAAATGGTGTATAAATGGAGGTGAAAGCTGTAAAAACAGGCTTACTTTATTGACATGTTCTTCTGTAACAATTAAAGTAGAAGAAAGAGATTCATTATGGTAAAAATCTGGAAAAGAAGGAGAAGGAGAAGGTGCAGGTGAGATCAAGTAATCATGATTTTGTTGAAGAGGGATAGGAGAAAAGTTTATGAGATTGATATGGTAAGGGTTAAAGGGAGAGAAGGAAAGGAGAACAAGGATGAGGAGGAAAGTTAGAGAGAGAAGATATGGTGACCGGAATTCAAAAGCTGCCATAACCCAAACACCTTATGAAAAAGAACTGAAGAACCAACAAGTCCTTTCGTGTTATAGTTTACAAGTAGATACTTTAGTTTTTTTTTTTTTTTTTTTTTTTTTTGAGAATGAGTAGATACTTTAGTTTAAATGTTAATTTTACATATAGATATAGCTATAGGAAACATCTACCTTCCATAAGCATCCTGCTAATCACCCACTCTTATGCTGCCATGTCATCACACACCACTTTCCCTTATTCTTCTTTTGTTATAAGATTTGTAACGTGTGTACAGCATGCCGCAGTCTTCATTAAAACTAGAACACACTTGTACACAGACCAAAATTGCAGTATGGTCAAAAAGCAACCAAAAAACAAATTGTCTCCATAATCTTCAGCAGGCAATGTTCCATGTTGCAAATGTAAGTCTGAAAGATTACATAAGATTTGACTATATCAACACCTGCCTAAAAGCCTAGAAGTCAATAGGAGTAAGTGACACCACAATTGGAGTAAACGACATGTCCAAAACTTGAAAGGGTATAAGGAGATCAGTTACTACTTTCCTTGGAAAATATCATATCTCAACTCTATAAATCTATATAGAAAATGTGGCTAAACCTTGTCAATAGATATGTTGCATGATGCAGCAGCATACTGCAATTTTGGTCCTCAAAAGAAACTTTACAAGATGCATGGTCCTCAAAAGCGATCTGGTAAGCGAATGTTGAGCCTTCTAAGCCACACTGAGTGAAGTACCATATGAAACACATCATAGGGCTTAGCTGGTCGGTTGAGCTCGAAATGCCTTCTCACTTGCATCACCCTCCTCTGCAATTTCAAGTATTTGGAATAAGAAACACCTTTTAGTATCTTCTTGATTTCCGGTATCCTCTTGGGTGGAACTTGTATCGAGAACTTGGTCCAATCAAGAACATCATCAAAGGGCAATGCATAGTAATCAGAAATCAGCACTGGGACACATCCTGCATACATTGCCTCCACAACTCTAGGACTTGCCACTTCAGAACCACTTGGGCACAAACAGAACTTGGTTTTTCCCATTAGTTTGTGGTAGTTTAGCTTCTTAGGAAGTTTTTCATAAACTTGAACTTCGTCATCTTTTTCCTTCCAATGCTCAAACAAAATGTTCCTGATGTCTCCATGGGATGCCCCAGCAAAGAAGGCAAGGAGTGGACGCTTATCTGGGGATTGGCCATAACGGGGAGGGCCAAGATGAAAGGCCTTTAAGTTGAATTCCGGCAATGAAACGTCTCTAGTAGGCCTGAATCCTTCAGAGGTGTTTGCATTGCACAACACCTTCATGAGATTCTTGTAGGGCCTGGGATCATCACGTGAGATAATTGGTGCCTGCAAAATAAAATACATGATTGCTTACCAACATCACCATTAAACTGAACTCAAACATAGTGACATAACGATACAACTCTCAATTCCATTTCAAAACATGAACATATTAAAATCAAATGCCTTTGTTTTGCAAAAGTTATACAGTACACAATGTATGAGATACATACGACAAAGTTCTGTTCCACTACGACAATAATATCGATGTGTACATAGTCAAACTTCTACCAATCAAGTTATCTCAAACTGAAAAATGTTCTTGGGCAACAAGCTAAACATGAATCAGATGAATGTATACGTAAGCTTTACCCAATCATGGCACGAGACAAAAAAATGGTCTGCTCCGCCGCTCCTATTCCAGTAGGGGTATTTGTCTGATATAACATAGATGTAATCAGTGAAGATACGATCCAGTCGATGGAAATATGTCTCGTGGTGAGGTCTGAACTGGAAATCAGTAATCTTGGAAACACTCAATGGCAGGAAGAATGCATGGGCCTCATCAGGATGTTGAGCCATGAATGGGCTCGGCCTCACTTTCCATCTCAAAGATAAACTGGCCTTCTATGGAGTAGATGTATGTTGTTGGGCCATTGTGTACCATTGGCAAATCTCCTTCCCTGTAGGTCCATACCTTGAACCTTTTCACCATCTCTACGTGGCTCCTACAATTAGAAAAAGCTATTTCACTTCTTCAAAATTGATCCCCTATTTTATTTTTTAAAGAAAAAGAAACGTATAAAAATCATTCCATTCTGGCCATTGGCCATATCACATAAGATGGATCAAATCATATAAATTGTTTCCTCTATAAACAAAGAGATTTGTTACTAAAATGGTAAGATACCAAATAGTTTGGAGATAGGGCCACGAGTCAACACTGAAACCCACGGGAGATTTAGATTAGTAGGTACCAACAGCTGCAGCGTGCAGCACCACCCAAAGGCCAAGAGGTCCCTCACAAACTCATAAAATACAACACACCGTGCAATAATGACAGTTGTTACAAAATATGTGGACTGCTCTAAGAGCATTTGCACCGCGGAGGGGGCAAGGGTGCGGAAAGGCGGGGGGGCCGACGGAAATCCCCCCCCAGAACCGTTCGGGGGGGGGGGGGGCGGGGCGTGGGGGGGGCGGGGGGGGGGGGCCTCCCCCCCCCAGCGGGCGGGCGGGGCGGGGGGGCGGGGGGGGGGGGGGGGGGGGAGGGGGGGGCGGGGAGGGGAGCGGGCGGGGGCCGGCGGCGCGCCGGCGGCCGCGGCGCGCGCGCGCGGCGGGGCGCGGGGGCGGGGAGACGGCTCCCCAGGGGGCCCGCCCGAAGAAACCCCCCGCGCCAAGGCTACCTACATCCTGGCGTCAGCCCAACGGCTACAAACGGGCAAAATTTTTAAATGCGCCACGTGGCACCTTCCTGGCCGTCGATCTCAGATCGGACGGCCACGATTAATTGAGCAAAAAAATCATAAAAAAAGGTGAAAAAATGTAGGAAAAAAATTGGAAAAATTGTAAAAAAAATTTCTATAAATACCCAATCAGATTTTACACTTACCACAACAAATCTTCACAAATTCTCTCTCCCTCATATATCTATCTTTCATTTGTGTGTTTCTTTTAGTTACAAAATGTCCTCATCCGATGCCGCGACTTGGACAAATGAGGAGGACATCCACCTGTGTGAAGCTTGGTGGGTAACTTCTCACGATCCAATCACCGGCAAAAGATAAAGGTAGATTTATTGTGGAATAAAATCACAGAGGAATTCGATAGGCGAAGTCCCAGAACATCCCGCACCGCCTCAGGTATTCAACTCACTGGAAACGTTTGGTCGTAAAGTTCAATGCTTGGCGGTATGCTATTAGACAAGGACGAGCCGTTGTACAACAAAGTGGTTCAAATGCACAAGCTTTGGTATTTTTTTTTATCCTTGTTATTTATATATAAATTTTTTCATTTATCTTTATATACTTGTCTAAGTTTGCATGATTTTTTTTTGTGTGTAGGAAGATGCCATACAAGCATTTTACAAATCCAGGGCAAAAACCACAAGGAATTTCACTAACCATGATTTATGGGATATTGTGAAGCATAGTCATCGCTTCAAAATTTTGGAGGATACACCCATCAGTATGCACATCCCAGAAGAAACGCCGGGTGAAGATTCACCAGCTGCGGAGAATTTATCCGATGATGACACCCCCATTCGGATAACAAGGCCTCTAGGGAGAAGAAAGGCCAAGGAAGCAAGAGCGGCAAGGAACAAAACTCCCACTGAGACATCAAGATTCTTTGAGCAAATTGTACAGCAAGGTGCAATTACCATTCAAGAGATAGGGAAAGAGAAACGGACAGAAAGGCGGAACTCCAACAAAGATTGGATAAACTTGCCGCGGATAATCAAGCTGCGCAAGATTATCAAACTATGTCAATGGATACATCCAAGTTTTCTCCCCTAACTGCCAAATATTGGAAGGCAAAACGTATGGACGTCATGAGGAGAGAATTGTTTCCAGTTGATGATCCCGAGGTAGGTGGAGGGTCAAGCGTGGCGGAAGTCATGAAACCCGTACTACCCAGAGCAACCTTGGAGGAATGATGTTGAAGAATAAGTTGGATTGTAGCGGTTATTATTTTGTATTTAATTTTATGTAATGGTTTGTTTGGGATTTTAAATAAAAGTTTATGTATTTTTTTATCGGATGCCGTTTAATTAATTGTTGTATTATTTTTAGTTGACTTGAATTATTTTTTATTTTAATGAATAGTGATCGCCCCATTCGCCCCTGTCTGGGTGGAACGAAAAATGAAAAAAAGGTGCAATTCGGGTGGGCCCTACATAAATAGTACCCACCTTTGGGGTTGCACCCTTGCCCTTTGCACCCTTGCACCCGCCCCTTGGGGTGCAAATGCTCTAAGAGAAACGGTAAAGGGAGGTGGAAATTAGCCTCAACAAAATTACAAGGCAAACAAGCTGAGGGATTTGTTTTTTACATGACTTAAATATTTAATTATCGATATGTAAATTGATAATGTATCAGTACCAGATCATCAAAGCATTTCCAAAATGTTAGATTTGCAAAGGCAAATTGGACCAATTGCATGTGCATTGCACTGTCTAACTGGCAAAGCATTGCAAGTTTTCAAACCGCACCTGATTTGTCCATGCCTTCTAAATTCAAAGTAAAATTACATACAACTTTACAAGATTGGAAAAATAATTCATGGAAAAATAGGCCAAAAAAAAAGGAAAAGAAAATGACTTAACTGATGAAAGGCAACGGGATTTCGGTACACACTTCCTTTGGGGATGTAAATCTCCTCCTCGTACGTAGTGCAATTCTTCGTAAGAATAGCCTTGCGGATAATCGCTCTCGCTATTCCCAGCTCTGCTTCAATCCTCTCTGTTTTGCTCTTTTTCTGTGCACATAAATCAAATTTCCCCGAGATCAATGTAACCTTTTTTCTTTTCTCTTATATACAACAAAATGAAACAAACAGAGAGAAAAACCAAACATTAAATTTGGAAGAAGAAAGGTACCTTGAATTTGATGCTACGAGTGAGTTTACTCGCTGTGGAATTTGAAGGAGGATCACGGCGGTGAAACTCCGTCGTAGGTGCAGGTGAAGGCGCGGCATTTTGGTTGTTGTGGGCGGTAATTTGTTTGTATAGAGTAGATGACGGAGAGGCGGTGGCGGTGGTGGAAGAGAAAGTGAAAGAAGGCAGACGGTGGTTGTTGGTTAAAGGAGAGAAGAAGAGGGCTACCACCAAAAGGAGGACAAGAGTTAGAGAAAGCAAATACGGAGAACGAAAATTCAGCTGGAGTTGTGCCATGGCTCAATGCTTGCTAGCAGCAGCCACTTTGAAATTGAGCACAGAATTTAAGAACCTTTCTTTGCGTACTTATTTGTCAGCTGCAGGAGTGTTGAGTAACGTTTTGTTTTATTCACGAATCTCACGTCCTCTTCCGCCAAGAGCCCAAAGATTCACGTTTGGTGATGGTGTGTGTGCCACAGAGCCAGAGAAGAAAGAGATCGAGCCAACAAGAAAGAAGAGAATTTTGGGAACCTAAAATGAGTGAAGTGGGGGCCCTCGAAGCCCGAGCTGTGTTCTTTCTTTCCCCATTTATGCTTCTCGGGACAAAATAGATTATGGGGGGGGTGGTCAATATGTTAAACGTCGAAAAATAAAAATAAAAAATCATCAATTTTTATTCTTACAATACAGCGAAAGAAAAGGAGGATTTGAGCATATACAATTACGGGGAAGGAGGCCATTTCAAGTCTGATGAACCAAAATGCCATCCTGATTGGCAACATTGTTAATGGATACTACGTTGATTTCATCGATTAATAATAAGTATGCATAAGATTTGCTCTAGTATAAAAAATAAAGTTAAATTTAAACTCGAAATCTCTTTCAATATTTAAAAAAAAAATCCGAAAATGCAATAATTAAGAACACCTTTGTGTAATCGCCTTAGGCAGGGGGATAGTAACGTCAATAATAGAGTAAAATATTTTGATTGAAAACTCAACTCAAAGAAAGTCAAAGGACGAAGAGGGAGGCAGGCAGTTGATTTGGGCAATCACTGAGATTAGATGGCTGTGTTGTTGAAACTATCCCCGATCCCTTTCCCTCCATGTCTGAGGCACTGCTCACTTCAATTTCAGTCCACAACAACAACACCAACAAGAACAACAAGAATGGCTCTGTCTACCCAAAACGACCACAGCACCAACGTTTCTTGTCCTGGTACCCCCCGAAAGCTTCCCGTATTGCTATTCGACATCATGGACACTGTTGTTCGCGACCCCTTTTACCAAGACATCCCTGCCTTCTTCAGGTACACATTTTTTTATTGATTTCGTCGTTTCTTTCAATTGGGTTGTGTTTCGAATATTGTTGGTAAACAATAGAACATGAAAAGATTAGAAATTGGGGAACCTTCGATGTCGAAACTTGATTCTGTGTTGGGGAATTCGGATGTCTTTGAATGGTGGCTTTTCGGGTGTAATATTTTGAAGAGCATTGCTGCTATGCGTATGTTTGCTGCTTGCTAAACCCAGAATGTTGAAATATTTTCTGATTTGTTTACTTAATCACATTGGGGTTTTATGTTCAGAATGTCTTTCGACGAATTGATAGAAAGCAAGCACCCGACTGCATGGATTGAGTTTGAAAAGGGGATGATTGATGAGGTATACTTGCAACTGGTGTGCAAAAGTTATGTTTACTAAGACTGTTAAGTCTTTCTACGGATTCCCATCTGCAACTGAAAGTCAATATGGTATCAGATCAGTGCCTATCTTTTGAATTTTTGTGTTATAAAATTGGAATAGAGAATGTTACGTTTCATTTGGTTATTCGATTTTGAGTGCTCTTAAGAAGCTTTGACGATATTGGTTTTCTGAAATCTGGTAAAAGTGTAAAACTCCATTCCCAACTGAATGTACTTGAACGGAAGCATACATTTTAGATACGAAAAGTATAGTTTATGCTAGAACATATCCACTTTCAATATAAAAGAATTTTATTTTTTTTTCTCCAGGTTGAGCTTGAAAGAAAGTTCTTTAAGGATGGAAGGCCTTTAGATTTGGAAGGTCAGGTGATTTCATCACATTTGTCTAAAAATCAAGGATACTAGCTTTACTGTACATATTTGAATATTTCCAGTCATGTCTGCAGCCTTTCATGTGTTTCAGATTTTGCCTCATTCATAAGTTTTTAACTTAATCTTGATAAGCAAGAATGCACTTTACATTCGCAAGAAAATGACTTTTCGCCTTGTTTCTTTTGTAAAGGGTTCATAATCTTTTGAGTGAATGGTTATTTTCTTACTATATGAATGTCGAGACTCATAGTGAAAAGTGCGCTGTCCTATACCATGGTGGAAGAAGTCACGTCTGTACTTTGACACGAACTCACAGTAGTATGGTTTTATCCATGCAATCTTCTTTGGAATCTTAGAGGAAAGCACTTCATTTATTTTGCAGGCCTCAAAAGTTGCATGCGAAAAGGATATTTCTATGTTGAAGGCATTGAAGAATTGCTTCACGCGTTAAAACATAATGACTATGAGATGCATGCTTTCACAAACTATCCCATCTGGTCAGATGAAAGTTTTTGTATCAATTTCTTTTATTTAAGTGTAGTAGTTTATCTTTGTGAAGGAAACTTTGTTTTGCAGGTACGAGATGATTGAGGAAAAATTAAAACTCTCAAAATACTTATCTTGGACCTTCTGTTCGTGTATAAATGGTATGTCAAGTGGTGCGACATCTTTATTTGGTGATTCTCTTCCATCTGTAAGCTGCACAAGCATGTCTACATGAATGTCTCAATTCTCTTCGCGTACTTTTTGTGTTTCAGGGAAGAGAAAGCCTGATCCTGAATACTATTTGGAAGTTCTGAGACATCTCCATGTTGATCCAGAAAGCTGTATCTTCGTCGATGACAGGTTTGCTTTCTTTCATAATCTGATTATAGGATTGCCACTTTTGACGCAATTTTCAATGGATTAATGCAGCAGCATTTTTTTGGGTATTTTGTTTAAGTTTGGATAGAGTCTTTGTTGGGCATTGTGTAAACAAGATCAACATATTGGTCTATGAATATTGTAAATATTAGAGTTTAAACTTCTTACTATTATGGTCCCAACATCCAAATCATGCTGTATCTGCAGTCTCCTTTTCTTGTTAATGCTTATTTATGTTTAGAACTTCAGTAGTATGTATGCGATTTCTCTTTTGTGGACAATGAATGAAATTAAGTGTTACTAATTAGTTTTGTGGGTTCATGGTTGCATCACAGGATGAGAAATGTACAGGCTGCAAAGGAAGTTGGCATCATCGGTATACATTTCAAAAATGCAGATTCGCTTCGTCAAGATCTTTCTGTGATAGGGATCGACATGTCAACAATTGAAACCAAGTCTGCACAAGAATAGTTGTCTTGATCGTTTCATGTGATTCAATTCTTTTGTATATCAATTGTTTTTTAGTTGCTTTCTTGCTGGGAATCGAGAATTTTCCAGAATGCACAAGAGCTGATATAACTTTCTGAGCAACTTTCAGAAAGAAAATCACCTTCATACGCCCAAGTTGTAGTTGTATGTATCCTCAGAGTATCTACACAGTTAATAACGTTGTCTTTTTGCCCCGTGAAAAGTTAAAGAAACCAACAATCAATCTGCAATTGATGTGTGATTACATTTCTACACTACACAGTGCAAAAGGTCAAACAATATTGGACTTAAACTCATTAGTTTCTGTCCAAACTTGAGTACGTGTTTGGTAGATACTAATTGTGTTAATATGTGACTGATTCATTACTTAGATTCTCTATGCTTGGTAACTCAATATTTACCAAAAGTCGGAAATGAACTTCGGTTAACTACGTAAATGTCATCTGTTTAATATTTCGCATCCTATAAAATGCATCACAAGATTGAGAACCCAAGTATACGTCTTCATCATCGAGCTCGAACTCGATTAGAATACTAGGCAAAAGCAAAAATAAAACTTGTATTTCTGTGGCTGCCCTGTTTTTGCAAACAAAACCAGACAAGACAAGATACGGAACGCAAAAGCAGGTAGGGAAAGCGTTTGAAGAAACCCAAGCCTCCAAAGATGTGGTGTGCTGTTGGGACCTTAGATTCAACCACCGTAGCACCGTCGGCCTCCTCCGCCGTCTTTGGAGCTCTGAGAAAAGCACCCATTAGTCAACCGCCCACTTCACTCCACCCTCAGGGCGCCTCTAGGCCTCTCCGTCCAGCTCCGACCTTGGCTCTTGCAAACCGCTCATCATTTGGACCCAAGGTCCCTTCCAAGAGGACCGTCCCTTTTCGTTGCTCTGCTGGTACATCACTCACTTTTTGGTTTTTGCCAATAGTATTGTGTATCTATCTTCATACGTACTTGGTGGTTCTATGTTGAACAAGTGTGAGGTTTTGTTGGGTGATGATTGTGGAACGAATTCAGGCGGATTTTGTTGTGATTTCTGGGCTTTTCGTATGTGGGTTGTGTATATTTTGGATAGTTTTGATATGATTGAATGGATATAGCAATGATTGGGAGGCTCCCTTGTTGGACGATGATTACTAGAATGTCTACAACTGATTTCTTGTTAAAGTCAACATGTTTAGTAATAATCTTGCTGTAGCATATGGGTTTCAGAAGCAAAAATTTATTGAAAGAAGAAGAAGATGATGTTGGTTGGAGCAGTAGCCACAGGAGAAATATTTACAATTATCATAACTTCATAAGGATCTTGGTTAGTGGCATGCCTCCCCAAGTACTTTATGTTGAATGTGAAGATTAGGTTGTTAACTAATTCCCGATCGATTGCTTACTGTTATCCCATCAAGCTGGATTCTTTTCAGTGATGGTTATGTAGCCTTCTAGCTAGGTTCATAGACTCCAGTGCGTGTATCAAGTGAGGTATTCCTTGGCAATTGGTGTTTACTTAGTATAGGAGAGCAGATTTATGTCCCTCTTATTTTAAACTTTTGGGATTGTAGTAGTGTATTGAAATTGTTATTAACAGTACAACTTTGTTTAGTTTCTCATGGCACTAACTCTCTATTATCCATCTCTTCCTCCCTCTCTGTGTGATGGTGTCTTTGTGCAGTATTAACTCCAGAGCTGAAGAATACGCTGGACAAAGTTGTTACTTCACACAAAGTGGTTCTTTTTATGAAGGGAACAAAGGACTTTCCTCAATGTGGATTTTCAAACACTTGCGTCCAAATATTAAGGTCCTTGAATGTTCCTTTTGAAGCAATAAACATACTAGAGAATGAACTGTTGCGACAAGGACTGAAGGAGTATTCCAGTTGGCCAACATTCCCTCAACTTTATGTTGAAGGAGAGTTCTTCGGTGGATGTGACATCACAGTTGGTGAGCCAAATTTAGTTCTTGTAATATTTTACTGTTTAGCATAATCTCATACACATAAAGGTTTAGCCGCTAACAAAATCTGCTTAAGTTATCCATGCGAGCATTCTAACTGGAAAGAGTTCACCTCTACATGTTAATCTTTTAGGCGCAAAATCAACTAAGTACATTGAATAGAAAATGATAATCAAGGTAATCAATATATGTGATCCGGATGTTGTATAAAGGGATTATGGATGCAGACTAGAGAACATTAGTGCAGCTCAAAAATTGGTGTCGGTGCATGTGATTGTGTAAATATGCTTGTCTCTTATGGCAATTGCAGTGGTCTATGGCTTACGTGAGGCAGATAGAATAAGGGGCTTGTCACTCTGGTATGAAAAATATTGTCTCTTTTGTGTATGTCATTGTTTTCTCTTGCCAATTTGCTGTTACAGCTCTAACAAACTCTTCTTTAGTTTATTAAGGACCATTTAGCCACTGCATTTATGTGTGGTTTAGTATGTTCATCCTTTAAACTGTTAGTGTATAGTTCAGAGCTGAAAAGTAGTCCAATATATATGGAATGTTTGAGGAATCTAATTTCTGTGCAGAGGCGTATAAAACCGGGGAATTGCAGGAATTACTGGAGAAGGCAATGTGCTCCTGAAGCCTTGCGGGTTATGATTAAGGAAGGTGCAGTCTTTCACTTGGATGGTGATGACCGGAAGTTGTTATGCAATTCATCTTTTCTTCATGGTTGTGCACAATGTTTACGAACACAACTGCCTGTATTGTATTATGCCAGTACTGGAAAAGCTCTAATTGGGGATTGACGTTTATATAAATATAAGCAACGGAAACAGATTTTGCTGTTCTTCAAAAGATCATTTGTAAAAACTATCAATTTGAAGAGGCGTGAATGATGATGAGAAAGGCAACAAGTTTTGATGGTGAATTACGTTTTTCCTTTACTTGTTCAAATACAAAAGAGAAAGCAATGCAAGCAAAGAAAAAGATGAAACAAATTTTAGTTTTTTTTTTTTTTTTGAGGAGAAAAACAAATTTGAGTTATTCACAGTTTCTTTCTTATGTTTGACTGAAAAAGAAAAATAGAAAAATTGGGGCGGCGTAACTGAGTTAGCTACAATTACTAAAAAGTACAAGAGGTAGGTGGCAGTTTGTCATTGGTTGGTCGCTGTGGCCGACCCGTAGAGGGTAAGAAGAGTACGCTTTATCGTCCTCCGACAGAACACGAATTGTACGACGATCGATTGACAACAGAGAAACGACCAAACACGAAACTCAGATACATATCCGACCCTTATCTCTGTCTTTTCGATTGTGAGAAGCAATTGTTGGAATTTGATTCTGTTTTTCGGCAAAATGAGTATGACCCAGTTCGCCATGGTATGTTTTGGTCTCCCTAACTCTCTCAATTTGTTAGCTTTATTGTATTTTTTGGCTGTGTATTTCGTTTCTACTTTGAATTGAGATTGTAAATATCGATTTATGCTATAATTAGGTGTTCTGGGTTGTGTTGATTTCCAGAAATTGCGTTCAGTTTTTCGCTTTGTGAACCAAAATTTGCAAACTTTGAAGGTTTATGTGCTTATAATTCGTTTGTAACTTTATGGTATAAATTTGATTTCATTAAGTGTTTATATGTAAAGAAACCTCCTTTTTGTTCATCAGATCTGTATACATATTGCACATGATGTGATTTGAGTGCGGGAGTTGATGTTTGAAACTCGAAACTTTGTTAAAGATTACCTCCAAATTGCAGGTTGAGGAATTGGCTTCTCTTGTGAAAGACAATCTCACATGCAAGCATCTTATTCTCTCAGTGGAAGAGGCTTTGGTGGACTTCCTTCAGAGTGATACCAGGCATGTAAGATAATGGCTGAATGTTTTCACATTGTTTTAATGAGCGGTTAGTTTAAATAGAAACTTGTGCAGTTCTGGAAACTAGATGAAGATATGTGGTCAGTCATGAGCAATGTGACTGACTGGTCTTGAGTTGTGAGACCAACGTTGGGTTGATATACAGCACACAGGGCCTACACCCTGAAAGATATATGATATTGGTCACTTGCATATCACTTGTCGCATAGCTCTGCACTATAAGAAAGCTGTACATAGGCATCTTCTCTGTCAATTTACAGTCATTGGAAAGCAAGTGTTATTAACCTCCTCTGTCAATTTACAGTCAGTGAAAAGCAAGTGTTCAATCTTGCAGTGTATTTGTATCCTTTCTTGCAATTATGTTCAATCTGATATCATCTTGTATGCTCTATAAGTGGAACTTTTGTCCCTCGTGTCTTTTCCACGTCTAGTGTACTATGTTTCATGGAGGCGTGCACATGAATGTGCATCAAAACACGTGTACTTTATTGGTATGGGAATTGGTTGAAATGGAGAATCTGTACTTTCAGCAGTTGTTCTGTATCATCTGCTTGTGGATATTAACCATGCTTTCAATATCTATTTTTGTGCTGCTTGGAGTCTTATTGTTCTGATGCAGAGCTTAAGATTTGTTTGGAATCCTATGAAGCTCTTCTTTAAACATTGTCTGTGCTGAGAGTATTAATTGTTAAAAGAAACTTGCTTGCAGTCCAAGTGGTATGTTAGAGTTGGAACCAATGAACTCATACAGCCGTCTTCTCTTGCACCGTCTTGCAGATATATTTGGGTATACTCCTTTCTTCATCAACTTACTTTTACTGATTAAATTTTTGGTGTCACATCTTTCCATTTCGTTTCAGAGGGCTAAGTTTTTTGTTCAATAATGTTATTGCTCACATGTACTTCACTTCTATTGATAATACTATATTGCTCTTTCCTAGGTTTTCCCATGAATCCGTTGGTGAAGGAGATGACCGGCACTTAATTTTGGAGCGATGTCCGGAAACCTCAATGTATGTGATGACTCTAACAAACCATAGACCAGAAATTTCTTAAGAGTAAAATGTTTGTTTACTTGCTGCACCTTATTGTATGATCTTATGATTCTTATCCTTGAAGTATAACAGAGAGATTTTGATGAAATTGTATGTTTCCATGCATTTGTATTTTCAATGAATAGATGCTTCTTAACAGAATCTTAAACATGGCCATGGATTGATGGAAATATTAGTTGATTGTCCAGTGTCCCCTGTTTGTTCTTTCCGTAATCAATGTGTTTGGTTGCAGACCTTCCATCCTTGTTGGTGATATATTGTGGCAGTATGATGATCCTGATTCTCCCGTGACTTCACACCTATTATTAAAGAGGGCAGAGTCCCCCCCAGGTAATGATTTTCCCTCGTTTCCTCCGTAATGTATTATTGTCAGATGATTACTTGCTGAGACAAATCTTCTGCTGTATATTTTAGTCTTAAGGAAAAAACCACCTTTGCTTCAAAACTCGCTTGAGGAGAGAGAAGCAGCTTATTTGGCTGCTCGTGAACGAATATTTTCAAGGGACTTGGGAGAGGTTGAGGAATCTGTCAAGCAGAGACCACGTAGTGTCCCTGTTGTTGCTCGCCGGATGATAGCACATGCCCTAGGCAAAAGAATCAATCCCCCCAATCAGGATCCCCCTAATTGCAAAGGATCTGGAGGACAGAGTGACGAATTGAATGTTCAAAACATGGTTGAAGACAGGCCCAATTTGACTGGGGAGGCTTTTCAGCATACCTTCTCTCTTCTGGGTGGGAATATGAGCTCGAGCCATGAAGAGAAATATAACAATTGTAGTAACAATGCATCACCTGTAACTGAGAGGAAGGCATTCCGGAAACAAGGTGACAAGAGTTCTACTGGTATCAACAGCATACCTCAGAATGGAAGGGTTGGACATGGTGCAGATGAGGAATACTTCAAAAGGGAACATCTGGGAGCCGCGAAGAGGATGTTTGCTCATGCCCTGGGAAAGCAGTCAGCAAAGACTGGTTTGCTTCCAAAATGCAGCGAGATGAAGCATCCTGACACGGAGTAAACATTGAAGTATCTAGGAAAAGCATACTGGTTTACTGGTTTACCGTTTCATTTCTCTGTTGCTCGGTACACATCAACCAGAGCGCGTTGGGTCTTAGTCAAGCCAATGGTAATTGGGCATGAATTGCAATTGAGAGTTGTGATGACTCATCGGGAGATGCATGGTTAAAGAGGGAAGCTGTCCTCTTGGTACATGTGTTGTTGGCTGCTCACTTCTATGGATGGAGAATGATGATCTTCATAGCGGGTCATAGAGCCAGAGGACACGTAAACAGCTAGTTTCTGTAAGTGAAACAAAGCCATAATTCATTATCCCAGCCTAACTGGATAATGTTATTTATTTGGTGACAGGCTTAAAACATGTTATTTGGCTGTTGTCAAGATGAATCTTTTCTTTTTGGTTTGATAGTTCCCTGATGAAAAACATATTATGTGGTTTGTAAATTGTCTCAACAATGCATCTGACATATGGAGACGCATTGGCTGGTTTCATCAAATGAATCAGTGGTCTGAGTAAACTGTTCTTTTGTCATATGAAGCTTGCTGATGATAAGAGTGGATAGAAGAGGGCTGTTTAGGTGTTGTAAGCTTTCTATTGTTGTTAGACTGAAATTGTGTTTGATTGAGTTTGGTTCAGTTTTATCCTAGTGATGAGTATCGTGCCTGTCTTCTCGCTGAAATTCATTTTTGGTAACGAGGAACAGTCACATTATAGGGCCCTTTGGCCTCACCTATGTTGCCTAACGTTGTGTCCTATTGTATCGAGGCTAATCAACATTACGTTGAGCAGGCTAAAAAAATTGTAACATGAGTATTTAACCCGGTTAAGACTGCGAAAATGCTCTAATTTCAACTTTTTTTGATGGGGTCGGTCACTTCAAATTAGTCAGCATCTGTAAAGAAAGATGGTTTAGGGTTTAGGCTGGTAACACTGCAAATAAAGATGGACTAAACGGAGGTTCTTAAAATATACAACACACACTACTTTATTGTACGATAGGGAGGACTGACTTCACGGTTAGGATTCACAACAGAAGGCTTAAATTTGTTGCAAAAATAAGAAAATTGGAACAATATGGGAAAAATATTACAGAAAGGGTTGAAAGGAATGTACATCGAACCAGGTAATTTCATTCACAATTGTACATAGTTAAACCAATTTCGTATCCGGAGTTATTCCAACTCATGTGCAACAATAACACATGTGTTTTTGTTTACTTACTAGAATCCAAAGGCCAATCCGGCACATTACCTTTTTCTTATTGAAGAACCCAGCTCATTACAGCTCATTACTTAACTAAGTCAGACAAGATATTTTACAAAGTATTAAATAAGTGTTCTATAAGTGTTTTATAAGGTGTTCTACGTTCTACAATATAAGGTGTTCTACGTTATACAAGTTTCAAGAAAGTGTTTTACAAAGGTGTTCTACATGATATTCTACAAATATTCTACATGGTATTATACAAGTTGTTTTACAAGTTGTTTTAAAGGTGTTCTTGTGACAAAATTTGTTTTTGTGACATTGTCGTGACACAATCTTGTGACAAAATTTGTTGTCTCAATCTTGTGACAAAATTTGTTTTGTCACAAAGTTGTGACAAAATTTGTTTTGTTAAGGAAGTTGTGACAAAATTTGTTTTTGTCATAATCTTGTGACAATGTATTTTTTTTGTCACAAGGTTATGATGAAATGATGTTTTTTTTTTTTTCTAACAAAGCTAAATTTCATAAGCTTGAATTTTCAATTTCAGCAAGTAGGTTGACAATTTAGAAATGACGACTTTCGCCCACGAAATGAAAATAGAAATTTCAAATAAGTAACGAACCAATCAATCACAATGCACCCTCATAAATAAATTTAATCAAATCAAATCAAAGACGACATATGGTATAATTTTTACAAATCGAACTGTAGCTACATAATTGGATGCTGTGAAGAGCTACGTTTGATTTTCGTTTACTAGAGACGAGGATTTTGAAGCTAAAGAATGGAACAAGGACTGAGTAGCTAGTAATTTTTCCCTAAGCATAACGTTGTACTCGTACAAACTTTTGAGATTCTTCTGAACATCCGACATATCCATATCAGAAGCATCTTTCAGTTCTGCAGTGAAGTAAAATATGGTAACATAAGCAAAGCTAGAAAGCCAAGATCACATTTCCACAGCTTTCTATCCCAGATACAAACAAGAAAGCAATAAACGCAACTCACCCACTTCTATTTTACTAATATACGAAAAAAGGAACTTGATGAATATAAGCCAAACTTCACGAATCAAGAGTTTACTTCTTACCCAGTGAAGGAGGCAGAGGAATGATATCCTCATTTGTCAGAGTCAAGGCTTTAGGCAGAGAGGAATCTTGTTTGCACAAATCAATACATTTCTGATTTCCATTCTTTTGCAGAAGCTGGAAAGCACAAGGATGAATGAGATACACAGATTTAACACATCATGCTCAAATCGAATTTGTAAAATTAGCAAACATCAGCAATTCAAAAACTGTATAGATGAGTTGGAATTCTCAGATAGTGGTTTGATTTGATTCATCTGTGGAAATCAAAGATTGGACTTTAGGCAATATCTGCCCAAATTTCAGTCGAAGTGGGTAGTAGAACCAATAACAGGGTGGAATGATTGCCACTAAAGGCAAATGAGACTGATTGTACTCATGCTTTTTAAGTCAGAAACAAATAAAGTGACTCACAGGTCCAACTCCCAAATGTGATGAACTTTCTTTGGGGTTTACTGAAGTTCCCTGTGTATTCGATTTTAAGACACCAACAGTGCTGGAGCACTCCTGAACTTCAGTCTGCGCATATCAAATTTCCAATTGACAAAATAAACATAACTTTTCAGACAAAGTGCTAAAACATTATGAATGAGAACTTTAAAACCAGATTTCAGGGATCTACACAGAGACAGAAGCATAAAATATTACCTTACTGTTAAGTAAGCTGAGCTTCCTGTTCAACTTAATAGTATCTGTCTCTTGTTGCCTTCGCTTGTGTGATGATCCATATCGATTATTTGATTGTGTATTGAAACCAACGCAACATGATCCCTTCTCTGTGTTTTCATAAAAATCGTCCAATGCTTTGCAGTCCCAAGTGTACATCACATATTTCCTCAACTAGTTAGGAGCATATGGACCAGTGAGTTTTATTATACAAAATAAAGACCAATATGAAATAAGTAGAAGGAAAAATACAAAAGGAATTACTTTATCCCAGCGTTCTTGAGCTTTTCGCCGATTTCTGATCTTACGCAATACGCTATCTTCATTCCGGAGTCGTTTTATCCTAAACTCACACTACAAAAGTTATAAAACGAAATATTAGGAACATTTAGGATACAAAGTTTTTGGTCAAACAGGAAAAGGAGACCACGAGAGAAGCTTTCCATTAAGATAATAGAGTTTTTTTCAAGTCACTGTCTGCTTTGTTTAACATTATCTTCCAAGCCCCAAGTTTTTCCATTAGGTATTCCTTCCTCGCAATCTTTATAATCAAACATGAAAACAATGATGAAAACAGAAAAGTGAACTACAAGGATCAAGTATCATACCTGCACCAGAAGGTAGAAGAAAATGCCAAGACAGATGCAATATAGGCCACCAAGATCTGCTAGGAAGCTCACTACATAAGAAGGTCAAAAACAATATTAGATCGCTAGAAGGAAAAGATTACAACTATATGTCAATAGAACTAATATAGAAAGTGAACAACTTGGATGTGGGAGCAAGAAAACCATTTTTACTTTGGAGTTTCTAAATCCAGGAAGTCACATATTACTTACCAGGACCCATAATGCTTTGGTTATCTATCTCCACAATGTACGCAGAGAGAAAGTTGACATATAATGTTGTGTTGAGTATTCCATCGTTAGATCTTTCGAGAGATGCTTGGAGCTGGCTTGTGTCATGGAAAAATGATCCCGGTACAAACTCATGAAACAGAGGTTGAACGAGCCTCAGATCATGTAGATTGTGGTATATCCGTGGAAACAAATTGAACTTTAATATATTGGTAGCACTCCCTCTGAATGTAACTGGTCTATCATCAAAAGTGTTTCCATTCTTTAGGGTCCCACTAACATAACTCACATGTTTTTTGTTACCATGACTCCTTGTACTGAGATTGAACTGAAATCCAACAGCAGCAGCAGGATTATTAGGTAGATCAACGAACTGCCATGAAACGTACAAATTGTCTTCAATTGGTTGACAATTGCTGCACTTGAGAATTATAGTTGGTCCCATACTCGTATTTTGACATGAGTAGTTCCCAAATTTTGTCAGAGGAGCCACTCTGTAGTCGATGAAGCCAGGATTTCCAGTAACATAAGTACCAAGATCACGCAAGTTCGAACAGCTCATACTAGAAATAGCAGTTATGTTAAATTCCATGTCATTTTTGAAGGCAGCCAAGTCAGGTGCATTTGTTGCTCTGACATTATGCACCTCAATAGTTCTCTTTGTTATGATTTGGTAGAGCAACCTGTGAAAAAACTGAAAAGCCAAGTAAATATAAGCTAATATGAAAAATAGGAACAAGAAATAAACCCGTAAAGCTGATAAAAGAGCATGAGAAAAGTGATGGTCCGAAAAATTTTTGTCGAGCACTCACGCAGCAAATAAACCAATGAAGAGAATCCAACTTGCTACTGAGAAGGTTCCACCAAGTTCTGTTTTTCGTTTCTTAACTACCTTTTGATCATCCTGTGCCACAAATGAAGCTAGTTAAAATCCCTTGTTGTATTTGGCCAATAACCGATTGTACGCTAATGATAACGCTGTCACAAAATAATTCTAACAGAACCGAAGGTTGAAAACTGTTTCATTAAGTAGCCATGAAAGAGATTCACAACAGAGAAGAGCACACAGAGTGAACATACACACACACACACAGACGCACCATACCGAAGATAGCAGCACCACTAAAACTGGTTTCATAAAGTGGAAGAAAAGGCCTAAAAGCTAATACGCATCGGGTACATATTAAGAGGACGTTTATCAATCACAAGTCACGACTTCCCTTCTCCAAGATTGCTAATTTCCTACGACATTCTCAACCCATTCTCGAAAGCATATATTGCCCCAAATACTACACTCAACAGACGATTATTAGAGCACATTACACTACCGTAATAACAAAATGATGATACAACAGTGCAAATAAGCTGGCAACAGATTCACCAAATGGATTACAGGTAGCACATGTGATATAAGTTTTAGCAACAGAAAGAGCAACCAATTAAGTGGTTAAATTACAAGAAAGTCACTAATTACCAGCCAATGCCTGGTGGCAAAGCAAACATCCAATCTGCTAACCCACCATCTCATCCTAAACCAAATGCTCCTCCCATCATTCCCAAGCTTCATAAACCTGAGGAAGAAGCAAAAGAAGAGCCAAGAGAGCAGCAACACAAGCGTGGCCTCCAAGAAGACCGCTTGGGATTGCGTGATCTTCTTAATGGAGTCAAAGGAGAAGATTGTCTGCGGGAATCCGATGGCGAAGGAGTCGATGCCGCCGTCGGTGGAGATGGTCGAATTGGCCGCGAACAGGTCGCAGATGTTGGACGTCCGGTTCAGCAGAAACCCAACTGCGCAGGCGCACTCGCTGCCGTTGTACCTGATGCTGTTTGCTGATGGACATGAGGACATTGATTCCGATTCTTGTTTGCTTTCTTACAAACTTTCCTTTCTTTTCCGGGAAAATGGATTTGTGGGTTTTGAGTACAAGAGCTACCAACAAAGTGTAAAAGACCAAATCTTAGGACACGAGTGTTACAACTAAATGGGTGAGCGAGGATTTTGGAGCTGTTGGATGTTCTTGTGTTGGTTTTTTTTCTGGGTGAACTTGGTGTTTGTGAAAAGTGAGGGTCTTGTCTTTTTGTTAGGAATAAATAAACAAGTGGCATAAAGGGTATTGACGGAAATCAATGAGACTGTAAATTATCTCAGAGAACTTGGTGGTTGTTTCCTGTAGTTTCTGGGGAGGATGAGTTGAAACCTTTCAATCTTTTTGTAAGGAGAGGTGTTGGAGGAGAGGTGTTGGAAGAAAGTCGAGGCATTTCTTAAGTAACTGAGTTACAAGTTATATTCACGATGGTGAAATTCATAATTCTTTGATATGGTGCTTTAACAGTCAAAACTTTAATAAAAGCCATCTGGGGGTGCTAGAAGTTGTGAGTCCCGGAGAGAAAGAAGTGGGGAGATCAGACAAGATTGGTGGAATCTTTAATGCGTTACTTTTGAACTGAGCCCGAGTATTCTTGTGGTAAAGTTGGAAAGAAATTGTGGGGTAAGAACAGAATGTTTTGGAAGCAGAAATTTCCACTGATTTTAAGTTCTGATTCTGAAGCAATCTATTTTGGGTTGGACTTGGGCTCAGAGGAGAAACCAGACAGCCTGTAAATAGAGAAGCTTGTGAAGTCTTTCTGTCTTATGTTTTTTTTTTTTTTTTTTCTTGTTCTTTCGATTCGGCCGGTAGTTTAGTTTCGATCCTTGGATTTAGTTTACACGGTTCCAGATTTGGAAATTCGTATACGCGGCGTTTACTTTGGTTTGAGATTGAGTCGTTGGTGCATATGCACTTGCTAGTCTATTCGGTGTCCACCAATTAATTAATCATTTCAAAATAAGAACATTTAATCACTTCATGATAGTCCGATTGAACAGAAAAACAACAAGAGAGGGCACGTGGAGTTGCAGCCTTGCAACCGAAGTACAAAGTATACAAATATGAGATATGCATAGATTAGATTTTCTATTTTTTTTTTCGAAGTGTGTGTTTTTATTTCGCGTTCCATAAACTTTATGTGCTAGTTTAATAGTTACAGTTAAAACTTTTGTAGCAAACCCGCGCATGGTTAAATTCATGACGAAGACCATGCCTGAAGAATTTTGGAATGATCTCTCCGGTGCTCCCAAGCCAGTCAAGTCGTTATCAATCGACATAGTGCAACATAAACAATTTGGGATTTCTGTATTTACATATATGCTGGGATGGGTAAAGACAAATAGACGCATAGGTAAATGTTTTGGTTAAGTGAGATTAACTACCGTGATTATGAGGCGCGACAACTGGCATAAGTTCTTACACACGTCTCGACAACATCGACTATTGTACGCCACCCTGGCTGGAAACAGGTAGACAACCTGCACACTTTCAATCAACAAGGCTAATCTTACACTTGCTGAAAACGTAGAAAAGGTTCTAATCTACAAGCTTTTGAAGATTAGATAGGAGCAAATATTTACTACACATTTTTGTGTTTTGGCTCCAGAGCACGGCCAACAATCAGCTTTCCTAGTGTATTATTTCGCTAATTTGTCTGATCATGGAAAATTCAATGACCAAAATATAGAACTCAAGGAGAAAAGCAAAGCAATAGAAATAGGCTAGTAGCAAAATACTCAAAATTAGTAATCCCTTCGCCTACTGCCGGCGAGATCACTGACAAAACTGTCATCCTCAATTTCATTTTCACATTGCTCCAGGTACTCATTATAATCAGGATTATAAGCAGCAGCCAAGCGCAGATACTTCAAAGCTTCAGCCTTGCGACCCACATTTGATAAAGCACTGAAAACCAAGCCAAAACAAAGTGCCTTATGTTCATACGTGCATATTGTCTTCACAAATCACTAATAAGGCGCCCAGCAATGAAATAAATATGCAGGAATGAAAACAAAATACCTTGAAAGGAGCACCAACCCTTCAAAATAATGGGCTTTGCTTTTTGGTTCATCTGGCTCCTGCAACTGTGCAACTCTTTCAAGGTGTACAATCCCTTCTGCCATTTTTCCCTGCTCAAACAAGTGGGAAAACAAAATTAAACGTACAGCTTTTGACTTGCGGAAATCAAGCACAGTTCCGTAGTCCATGGCACCTCATGTCCGAGCCATAGATAACAATCTAAAAAACCAGAACATAAAATAATGGAAGAGGAATAAAGATATGGCAATCCTAACCATCTGTGTCAGCATTTCCTTAAAAAATATATTACGTCCAAACATGAACAAAAATACCAATCTCATAACTGTTCATCTCAATAGATTTATATGAAAGAATGCTAAACATTCGTAAATGAATGCTTGGCCTCACCTGCCGAATGTAGGCAACACCAGTCCACTGAGATGCCTGAATCAGAAGATCAATGTCCTCCACTTCTGTCGGCTGGCCAGCACTGAAGAGCTGATGAGAGATTAAGAAAGTGATTGACGAATCAATGTACAAAGAGGAAAATAAAAACGATCTTGAAGCAGTAATTGCAAAACGGAAAATATGCATCTGAAGACCTTTTGTGATGCAAGCAGAAGTATTATCGTGAATCACAAGGCAAGGTATGAAGGCAAATGACACAAGACCCAACATAAACCCCATTGTACAAGCTGATATGAGAAAACAAGAGTAAACCGTATAAAGCAAACATGTATTCAAACCTTGGTGATAGCTCGCTCTAAATATTCAGTAGCCTCTGCATGCAAACTTTTCTGCAATAGTGTCTGCCCCATTACAATCAATGCTCTTACATATTCAGGATCCTTCTCAAGGGCAAGTCTGTTTAAAACATTTATTCATTCAGTGCAATAATAATTGATAGGACTATTATGTACTTTGATTTGAATGGAGAAATTACTTTAGCAAAGGAAGGGCTTTTTCCTTATTTCCTTCTGATAAGACTTGGACTGAAAGCTGTTTCAACAATCCCAGCGGCATAAGGTTGTAAGAAAACCTAAAATTATACTCATATAATAAGGGTTTAGCTCATAAGCACTCACATTTAACAGCTCTTTAGGTGAAAGGTTCTGCAAATTTATTTTCTTCCATTTTGTAGGAGAAGCCAATGGTGATACTTCAGGAGTACCTGAGTCCTCCAAATTTTCAGTGCTTAAGGGAACATCCTTGCCTGGCAAACCCAACTTTGAGCGTACATCAGGATGTCTGAGAGTTAATTGCTGAAAAGTTGGTGAAGAAACTAGTGTTATGATACTTACAAATGTATGCTTACGAAGTTTTAACCTATTACATCGTCAAACTAATTCTTGTAAAGAGCATAACATCAACATAATGATCAGTCCATGAAGATGAAGTAGATAAATAAACTACCGGAATTGGAATATGAAATCTAGATGTAGGTTAAGCGGGGTAAAAAAACCACACGACTACAGAAAGGAATTTGGCATAATGAAAGGGTACACTAATAGATGGTTAAAAAAATGCATAAGCAGTACATTTCCTTTGCCCAAAGAAATCAAGAGTGCAAAGACAAATTCATCCCCTTTTGTAGGGAAGTTAAAATATAAGTACACTTCACTCACCTGAATGGCAGTTAGTGAGCTATTTGTAACCCAATAAACAAGGCTCCCCTGAAAAATAATGTCCATGGGTGCAAAATTTCCCAGGTCAGCATAGAAAACAACCACATGATCCAACACATCAAAGCCTCATTTCACAAACATAAGATAAAATATTAAACTACCTGAGGAATATGGAAGCAAATGAATAGTATACCGAGCGTCATAAAGTTTAGATAATACTTGTACAACTGCAGAATGATGGAGAACTGTAGTCAGCAGTACGAAACAAAAAGACATTTTCAATTAATTGAGAAAACTACTCCAGCCTTAAGTAAGGATTCTCATTGGAATGAAATTGTATCTACTAACTTTTGCTAATAGGTCCAAGATGTGATCAGATTTTCCTTTCCCGATTGAAGATCCCTGGAAAGAAATCTGATGAGTAGAAGAAATGTATGTCAGCTACACTCTTAGAACTACTGTACAAAGCAAAAGAGCATCCAATCAGCCACAAGAACACTGAAACAGGCCAAAACAAAGACAGAGATAATCCAAGTTATTTATATTTGACCCATGTACCTGCGAATAGTAAGCAGATTTGGCCATTCTTTAACCACTACAAAACTCTTATTTTCAATACAGTAGTAACAAAAGAACTCAAATTGGTTTGCTAAACCGCATATATTACGTTGCCTTTTGATTTCCACATTAACCAAATTGCATTAACAGTCGCAGACGAAATCACTGACTCATGAGCCAATGGGAGCATCATCCATACCAAGTACATGATTAAGAGTACCTGAATATTGGTATAGTGCAAACCAGCAATCAGGAAAGGAAAGATGTAGCCACAAACACCGTGAGGCAATTCCGTCAAATTGTTGAACCACAAAGTGCCACCCTGGAATGAAACAAAATTAGTTCATTCATCTGTTTTCAACACTAACAGAAATGTTTTCAACATTAACAGAAAAATTGCATAAATCCTAGCTATGATTGCATTTGTAACTGTGCAATGGTCAATTATCTGAAGCACAGTACAATTCGATTTCCATATACCATACAATAGACAAGCATCAAATAAAACTGAAACATGCTAGATTATTTTCACAAGTAAGAGCAAAATATACATGCTTCTTACACAATCAAAGCCGGGATGGTTATTCATTGACATTCTCCGAATGCTGTTGACCCACAGGAGAAAGCATGGAATCTGCAAATGAATTAGAAGACAGGGAACATCAGTAATTATCAAAAGCTGTTTTATCTAACACTGCATATTACTTGAGAAAAGGAGCTCTCTTCTCTAAACCCATATGACCAGATCAGAGAATTACCTGGACAGAGGCAGATGCAAGGAACCATAGGAATGAGGGACATCCAATCGCCTTTCTTTCCTTCTGAAATAGAGAAATTTGATCGCGATAACTCTTTCCTGAGAATGGTGGTGGCAGTGGAGGAGGCACTATGAGAAATTCATATGAGTCAAACAACATTTTATAAGTAGATAGCTACTCTATTATTGAAATAACTAACTCGCCATTTATGCCCGAAACAAAATGTAGAACTACAATGTTAAACTCGGTGCTAATGCACAGTGGGGTCGGATAATACCAACGCTATAACAGTATACTAAGGTTGTTTTACATACAGGTATAGCGAAATCACCTAGGACTGAGGATAACAAAGTAGAACACAATCAAATCAAATGAGTCGTAGTGCGAATGAAACGAAGACTCACATTTGGGAGCCAACTCTCCAATCCTTTTTATCTTCTGCAGTTGCACAATGAGTAAGGGGAGCAATGAAGTTCTCATAGCCAATGTAGACGACGCAATAACTATCCACCTACAAATGATTGGATAACAAACATACATTTTCAAACACTTGAAAACAGACATTGCAAATTTGAATAAGCACAAATCAATCAAGCAAGCCATTAAGCAATGAATGAATCAATCAATCAACACTCACCAGGGCAAACCAGTGAGGTCGTGAAGCCCATCGAGCACATGAATCAAGGCCCGAACCGGAAGCATGTACTCTTCACCGGAGCCACCAATTAAATCCAAAATCCCCGCCTGAGTTGCGGAGTCGACGCCGGAGACGCCGCCGAGCTGATCGAAACCGGAGTCATCTGAAGAGGTAGTGGACAGGAATCGAGGTGGAGGAAACGCGTAGGGGTGGATAGGGAGGCGAGGTGAGAAATGGTTCGAGTTACGGTCAGGGTTTGCGATGAGGTGGAATTGGCGCGCATGATTTAAAGTAGGGAGGAACTTGAAGGGGCGGCGGCGGAGGGATGTAGACGGCGGAGATGGGAGGAGAGCTTGGCGGTTGCCATTACTGGCGGATTGCGGAACGACGACGAGTTTTAGGGCTTTGGTTCCTTCTTTGCCGTTATTGGCGGGTAAGAGCTATGAAAACACTTTAAAGGTTCGGTAGAGGACTCCGAATACTTTTTTCGATTACTCGAAAAAGCAATGTTATTGACACTTCAAATATTAATTCCCGCCCGAATTAGAAGGAAAAATTCTTTTTGTATCAGGATTTTGAATGTGTTCCGAGCAAAGGCTGTAAATTTCAGGCTCATCGAGTGAATTGACAAAGAAAAAAAGTACATGAAATGGTTTGTACACTCAATAATGTGCACCTAAAGTGCGACCTAGATCACTTTGTCAAAAAAAAACTAACATGCGATGAGCTAGCTGATAGTGAAATTTACTAGTTCAAGTCATGTTCATTAACCTCCTCTGGTATATACCTCCCCCAGAACCAGTGCTCCCTCCACATACTCTGTGTATCTTCAATTCGAACGTTCTTGGTCTCCGGCACAAAGAAGAACACGAAAACTGTCATGATCGCCACAAACCCGGCAAACAGATAGAAGAGCCCGAATTTGAGGTGGCAAAACATGGTGAGGGAAGACTGAGCAATCCCAAATGTGAACATCATGTTGATAGCAACATTGAGTGACTGCCCTGCTGATCTGATCTCCAATGGGCATATCTCACTAGGCACTAGCCATCCCAATGGCCCCCAAGACCATGCAAATGCTGCTACATAGAAACAAATCAAGATTAGCAGAAAATCGGCTTCACTAGGTGACATGTTCCCTTGACCAGACACTCCAAACTTGATGGCCACCATAGTTGCAACCCCGGCCTGACAAATAAACATCTGAACACCACCTAAAAGGAACAGTGGCCGCCTCCCAAATGTGTCCACACCAGCAACAGAAACACAAGTAGCAACTACATTGACAACGCCTGTTATAGCAGAAGATATAAGTGCTGCCTTTTGCCCGAAGCCTAGCGTCTTGTAGAGGACTGGCGCATAGAATGTGATGGCGTTAATGCCAGTGAGCTGCTGGAAAATTGGGATAAGAACACACATCACAAGGTGAGGCCTATATCTCGGATGCAGCAACAAGTTTTTCCATGGAGAATTCACTCTCTTTTTTGCCTCGGATGCGAACACAATGTCTTGGAACTCCTGCTCCACATCTGACGAGCCACGAATTTTTTGCAACATCTTCTTTACCTTGTCAGCTGTTTGGCCTCTGTCAAGCATGGAACTAGGAGTGTCTGGTAAGAAAACAGACCCAACAAGGAAAAATAGTGCTGGGAGAACTGGTAGGCCTAAAGACAGTCTCCATCCCCAACCACCCTTTATTTGCCTTGTCCCGTAATTGACAAAATTCGCCACTAAAATCCCAATTGTCACATTCATTTGGAAACCGACATTGAGAGCTCCTCTGATGTATGCTGGTGCCATTTCTGATATGTAAATTAGGCTTGATTGAATGCTAAAACCAATGCCTACACCAAGCAAAACACGCCCTATCAGAAACATTGGCACGTTCATTGTGGCAGCATTTAGGATGGAACCAATCAAGTAGACTAGGCCACCAATGCGCATGGACATGGGTCGGCCATAGGCCCTAGTTACTGAAGAAGCAATGAAGGAGGACACCATAGCCGCAATGAAAAGACAAGAGGTAAACAATACAATCAGCTGGTTCTCGGGTTTGCAGTACATGTTTTTGTGATCTGGTTCATCTATATCATCGTTGAATGCAGATGGCATAAATTTCCTCAAGAAGTGTTCCCTTGAAAGCACACCTCCTGCAAAACAACATATACCAATAATTCTAAATACGAAAATGCACAGGAACTAAGAAATTACAAGGTTGATAAAGACCTGGAGCTCAACCTGAGTCATAACCAAAGATGAGGCCGCCTATGGCTGCAACCATACAACTCGCCAACATAAAGTTGGTGATGTTACGGTCATTTTGTTTCAGCCTACCTGCAGCAACCACAGCCATCTTCCAAACAAAAATTTTATTCTATTTTCGTTTCTTGTATTCCAAGAAATGGGTGAGTAAGTACTCTAACTTTTGTCGTTGATGCTCTGATATGTACTGAATACCATTGGAGGCTAGATGATCAGGAGCTCCCGAAGAAGAATCAAAGATATATGAGGTAATTAACTTCCTTAGCAAAGACTCATTGAAGAACCAAATGCTGCTGTGAACAACAATCTAAGAAAGTTAATTACCAACTTTTCGCTAGAGTGGATCTTTCAAAGTACAGTTTGTACTTTGATCAACCCTGAACTTCCACCGAAGAGAGAAGAGAAACAGCGCAACTCTACTCCTTGTTTCTCCTGATAATTCGAATTGGTTCCTCATTCTTTAGGTTACGCAGATTATTCCACAAACAAGTATCTCTTAAAATAGCTTTCAAAATTATATACAAACTTGCTATAGCAAAAAGGATGGATGTCCGTTCGCCATTTTGGCCGATTTTTAATTATAACCACCTTTATTTGTACAGGGTACAGGAAGTTTTCCTTTTTTCTCTAAACTAAATATATAAAATTCAAGAAAAAGAAGACTTACTAGCACGCAAGAAAATTGGGCTCAATCTTTGCCCTAAGCATATAATTAGTAAACATAAGGCTGGCTTTTTAGTAGTCCATTTGAACACTTTTTTCCATACTAGCACTCTATACTTGAATGAAATTGTGTAGCCTGGTCGAATAGATAGAAACAATTACTTCAGGAGTTCGAAGGGTTTGTTGATATTCTACCAAAGCTTTAATCATCCTCGCAGCTTTTCCTAAATGTTACTACTGTTATATGTGTCGGTATACAAACGAAAAGTATACATATACAACACTAGACCGATGCTTTCTGGCAAACTACTTGTTCCGTTACATCTCTATATCTTCCAGTTCTGGTAGAGGGAAACGAAGAACTGCAGCGATCCCAGTTATTTGTGCCAGTTCTGTTAATTGTGAAGATAGATAGAGAACTGGCTCAGAACAATGTCTTTAAAATGTATCAGATGATTAAAGCAGCATTTGAATGAACAATTCAAATACTTACGTTCTCCTGAAACATGCAGAGAAGAAAAGATATGAACAGTGCCCCCTGAATCCTTCACTGAATTCACCAAATTGACATACTTTTGCCTCGCTACCACATCAGCATTCCTGCCCATCAAGACATTCTCATTGTTAGGCATCAAATTCCTTGTGTATTTAACATATCTTTCTAGAACGGTTCATTTAGTAGATAATCAGTATAGTAAAGGAATTAAGAGGAAAAGGCAGAAGGCCATCTTAAATTAATTCAATAATGGAATAACAACAAGACAACTTTTATCAACATGTGCTCGATGTGTGACAATATTATGATCGTGATTGAAGGCTTCAAGGTTGTCATTACAACAAACACGGAGAACACCGAAAAAAAAAAGACAAGAAAAAGAGTACGCCTGTGAGAAAGAACTTCCTCACCAAACATACATCATATGGCACTGCTTATTTTATTGATTAGCCTTCAAGAAAGGCCCATAAACTAACCTGAAGAGTTCATCAGTTATCAAAAGGGTTTGGATAGCCAATCGTTCATGCGCAACCTCAACATGCTTTGGTCCATAGCATGCACGATCTGAGTCCTGTAGAGTAACAACAACAATATAATATCAACCTCTGTAAAATATTCAGAAATTATGGTAAAACGAAAACAAAACACTGATGAGCACGAGATAACGAATAATTCCACCCAACTCATCAGTTGGCATCCAATTATAACCTTGAATATAACAAAACAGACATACTTTCAGATAAAGAACCTCACATTTGAAAGCATGGTGAAGAAATCTTGAAGGACACGGACCTGAAGAAGAAAATATCTCACATTAATCCCAGATATCTTTGGTAATTGGCAAAATAAGACTTTTAGCAGTAATGTCTCATTGAATTTGTAGGCTTCATGAAATTTCTGATGAACCCACTCCACCCATCGCGTGCCTCTCAATTCTGGGCGACACAAGTATCAACGAGTTTGGTATTGTACCTCCTGTGCTGCTTGAGTATCTTTTATCATGTTCATAACATTTGGCGCATCAAGAACTTCCCTCAAACTATGCCTGTGGTTGCAAGAAGATAAAATGCAATATATAAATAAGATTGGAAACAACAGACAAAGAATTGAAATAGTGCAATATTCTTTAGAAATATCAACATGTTGTCAAGAGATTGATACTATATTGATGTCAGTTACTGTGAGGAATGGAACATACTTGTAACCTGAGCTGGTATGCACAAGAACTATCTTTGACTTGTTCTCAATAATAGGTCTCAGTTGTCTTCTTTCTGCTTCCAGCAATAAGTGACGATGAAATTGATCCTGAAGCTCAAAAGAATTTCATCATATATATCAGGCAAGATTTTGTATAGTACTAAGAGTATCTAAAACCATATTACATAATGAACTGATAAAGGAATTTGAAAGTGGATTCCGCAAGAATTTTTTTTCAAGGAAAACCCCTCTTATTGTTGTTCTATTAAATATTCCACTTTTGCAGACAAGGCTTTGATGGGACCTTTGTAATCTCACCTTTGTGAAACCTGGACTTGCAACCACAGCACAACGAACTACATTGAAATCAATGTACTTCAAGAAAGCCTGTAGCATGCAGAGACATATTAAATATCTGCAAGCTATGTTTGGAAGTGAGCAGAGCTTCAGAAATAAAACACAAGGTTGAATTACCTGTAACACATTCTCGAAGAACTTGTTCAAAGCCTGTTTAAGGCAGAAAGATATTATTGCTACTGTAATTACATAAATTATTAGGCCATCAGTCTTATAAGATAACCTGATTCCAGGGAAAAAGAATGTACCGACTCATAACCCGCAATGGCAGGTCCATGCTTGCGAGGAATTGAAGTTTCTATTCGTGAGCGAGTAACTGTCATACTGATATAATTAGTAGGAAGAACATCAGTCTCATTAGGTCATCATTACGGGTGCAAGGTAACTGATATAAGATAATAGCACAAGTTACAAAAGAATCATGTCCATGGAGACCATCCAACCAATAACATAGTACAAAGTTACAAAAGAATCATATCCTGAATGATGTCGAGCACACCTTTTACCAACAAGAAGAATATGTGCTAGCCCTTCTTGCATTAAAATCACAGCTAGATCAGCACTTGCAGCAGGATCTGAAATGTTTGGAGACAAAAACATCACATAAATGGTTGATAGTACTTGATCTTGTCAATTTACATTGTCAGAGAATAATTGTCTTTCGTTTTGGCTACACAAATTGTGCATGCCCTTTGGACCCAAAACTGTCCATCTTACTAAAGAAGGACAAGGTTCAACAAGCCTAATATCATCGGTTATTCCCTTAGTATTTATGTTAGGTTAATATCACCGGTTTTGAGACTGGGAAGGACTAATAATCTAGCATAGGATTGCATCAAAGACGAAGACAGGCATGAGTAGTAATTTTAAAGACTATTTGGTCAACATTAAAAGAAAGAGGAATACCATCAGTTCAAGAATCTAAACAATAGTAAGGGACACTAAGAGGACATACCAGAGGCTTGATGAAGTTCATGTAAGGCCACTGTGTCCCATACATCCTAAAATATATGAGATAGCATGCCACAAGTTAAGACATTTCACAACAGGTTTATGGTATTCAAAGATATTCAACAATCCCCAAAACACATACGGTTTGTTAATTTCCACGAACTAAAGAAAAGCATACCTTTCTCAACACAAATGGTCGGTGCAGCTCAAGTTCCAAAGTATGAAATGCTCCTATCTGCAATGAGAAGAAGAGAAGGTTAAAGCAGCACACTTAAAATTGCCCCTGGTTTCATGTTCAATTGAAGGCCAGAGTTACCTTCACATGATCATTCTCCAGGATATTCTTTCCACGTATACGCAAGACATCTCCTACTTTGTCATAATCAGCAACCTAAAGGAATATGCAAAAGAACAGTCCTTACATACGCAAAACAACCTATCCATGAAGATGTAAGAGCCACATTTTGATATACCTCCTCAACTTGTATTTCCAACTTCAGCTTCTTCCGCTCTGCATCTCTTCCACCACTAGCTGCATCTCTTAGAACTTTCCTACAATAGAATGTGCATATCGTCATCGAATCAAACCGCGTTTTTAGGATGACTTATTTCAACAAAGAACATCATGCAAGCAAGCAATCACGACACCAAACACCCTCTTGGCAAGTAACCAAAAACACATTCAGAATTATATAGAGACATCAATCACCTTCAAAACTAATAACTATATGAATTCAGCTAGTGATTTAAAAAGTAAATAAAAAAATAAAAAAACAAGGTACTATAATATCATATATGTCGGTAAAAAACAATGAAACATAAACCAAGAGGGAAAAGGAGTTCACCTAACAGTGACGGCCATAACTCTGTCTCCAGGAGCAATCAGATTATAAACATACCACAAGTCATCGGAGTCTATCGGTATCATCTGCCACAACCCACCAATTCTAAATTTAATCACAAATCTCAACTCACAACAACAACTGCGGATTATCAATTCATCACCAAAAACAACCCAAAACAAAAAGTAGCAATTACGAAAACGGTAACGGCACCTTAACGCTGCCGGGACCGCCCGGAATAAGGTCCTTCCGGACAATCTTCATCTTCTCCGCAGTATCAAATTATTCAGCTCGGTCGATTCCGAAGTATACAACTCGGTTTTCGGGTCTGCACACTTTCGCGGTTTGAGTGACTTTGGCTGGTGGTGCACGTGCGGATGACTCAACTGGAGTCTTTGTGAACGTGGAAGGAATTTATACCGGGAACTTGATGGGCCTAGCCCAAGTATTTTACTAACTCCAGAATAACAATGACCCAGCCCAAGTATTTATTCGCGTTTACGTAGGAGAATTTCAAATAGCCCTAGATCCGCAAGCTTCGCATTGACATTTTTTTTGTTACGCGTCGGATTTAATTTAGGCAACAACGGACGAATTGTGCAAAAACATAAACATAATTGTCCAACCTGGTGCAAAGTGTTAATGCAAGAACACAAACTTTTCACGTAAGAATTTCAAAGTGATCGTCATTACCAGCCATGAAGTTGGAATCTATTTTCGAGTTATAGTGAAACTGTTTACGAATGAAAAACGAAAAGAAAATTATTAAAACAAAGAGCGGTGACAAACTTATATAGTTAGATTAGGATTTTGGAACCGGATTGTTCAATAAACATGAATAAAATTAAAAAAGCAAATTTGGCTTTAGCCCTTGGAAAAAGCCACTTATAGATTGAATCCTACTTCTCTTAGTTTTAGTCCAAATCACTTTTACAAATAGTCCTAAACACTTTTATTTAGTTTTCGAAATATGCAAACTTTCCTTTTTTTGCATTGATGAGTAAGAAATTATTTTTTGTTAAAATTTTTTATTTGCTTCAAATACCTTTTTTGCCCTTTGTATTATTATTGGTCAAACACCCTTAATTAGTGACTTTAATGATTTTATTTAGAGCATTTGAATTTGGCTAATTATTGGGTTAGTTGACTATTCCTTCCTTCATTTGCCACCCGTTTTCCTCTTGAATTTTTTTCCTTTTCAAAATTTCTTCCTCTTCCAAAGGTGTGCTAAACAAGAACAAAATGAGTTTTTAGATACCTTTTGATTAGGTAGATGAAAAAATAAAATGAATCTATTGTATAGGTATAAGTTCTTAACATACCTTATGATCAGGTACATATTATTGTTAAGCACTTTTGTCATTTCTTTCAAACCATAGATTCATGAGGAATATGAATTTCTCTATACATGAGATTAAGAGAAACTTTACCTATGCAATATGTTGAATAGGTATATGTTTTTAAAATACCTTATGATAAGGTACACAACAATTGTTTCATTTCTTCGTATCATAACTACCTAAGGAAGAGAATTGCTCTATACATTAGGTTAAGAGCTTTGATAATTTTGTTCTTAACGTTCCTATCTATACCAATTAGCTAAGACCAAGGCATTGTGGGTTGCGACGCCGACGATGAAGGTTGCAGGTTGCGATGCCGACATCACTTCCATCACCCCCAAATTAGGAAGCCTTGAGTCATTCTTCTTGGCTTACCCAACCATTGCGCCCCACATGGCTTTGAAGCCCCTAATAACCAACACGTCCGTCCCTTCTCCTTCCTGTTGCCCCCATAATGGCTGAAGAACTACTCCCACACCACACCACCCACACCCCCCCTCCCCCAAGATATAGGCTTGATTATACCATTATGTACAATTTTTCTATTTATATAAATTGATGATTTTGATTGCATTTATAACGTATAGAGCAGGACTGAACATAAAAGGTGTGTTCAGAGAAGGGCTAATATCACAATGCCCCAATTAAAAAAAAATTCCCACTCCACTCCCTCCCAAAAAAAAAAAAAAAAAAAATCCCTTTACTTGCAATGTTATTATTTGATCTACATTTTTTTAAGAGATCATGTTCATAATGTTGTTTTTCCCATTTGCTTGGTTTAAATTTGATTCTATTGTCTTTTCAATGTTATGGTCCTAAATTTATTCTAAATTTCTTTTATTTATTTTTAAATGTGTTGTTTCGGGTTCTACAGTGGAGCTCATTGGCATAGCAGGTTGGGATCGCTGATCAGCTAGGTGGGATAGCTGCAGGTGAGTTCTTTCGATCATTCTCTTTATCATGCTTTGTGTTCTAGATTTTTTTTAATTATATGTAGTTGTTGATTCTTTCATTTATATAACTTTTAATTTACACTAGCAAGAGGACCCGCGGCAATGATGCCGCGGGGTTTGTATAGAAGTGGAAGAGAGCTATTTGATGTGCAGGAAAATAGATTTCACTATGTGCCAAAAAAAAAAAAGAAGATTACACTACAGATCTGAACAGAAGCAGTGATGCCACCATATCTTAGTTGCTAAAAATTCAGATCCAATAATAATACATGAAATGACCATCATTGACTCACAATATCCATCTTCAAAATACTCATCACAGAGAAAGTGATGTTTAGTTAACAGCAATTAGGCTTGAATTTCGAATCGAAAGATTCATAAGTCATAAATCAAAACCTTTAATTACATAGTCATATCATTTTGGGTTGCAAAAGCTTAGTTCAAATTAATTTCATTCGAGAAACTCACCTCTAGGCTCTAAAGGTAACCTAAAGGTTTATTCTAAGATCTGAGATCCATCCAACATCAGCATTGTGCCTGCCTTCCAGAAGTAAGCTTGTCCCTTGGCTGATGACAAAAAGAAGGCATGAATTACTGAAAACTCATCCACCAGTAATGTAGTCACTAAACTTTTCTATCTCTTGAATCCCATTATTTACAAACTACAAAGAACTAAATCTTAAAAAGTAAAAGTGATCGAATTTTTAATTTGTTATCCCGCGTTGACTTTGCAGACGCTTCTAATATAAGAATTCTGTGTATTCAATAACCTAAATAGGGACATATGCAAGGAAAGGCACTCTTTACAAACCTGGTTTTAAACATAACATGGTACGTCACTTTTTCAAGCGGAGAAAAACTGGAAGCATACCTCTTTAAATCATACCAAATAGGCGACAAATGCGTAAACTTGGAGTTGAACCTTTTTGCCATATCATAGCCCTTAGAATTCCTGCACAATTTCAACTGTCAAGAAAATTCACAAACACTTCAAGCTCAGTAATGCAAATATGTCTTAACTCGATTATCATAAGCGAAAATAGATTGACAGTGGTGGATAGCAAAATAATGGTGGATATCAGAACTTGAAATGTAATTCAAACCTATATCAACTAATCAACAATGCATATGCACTAAAAACTAATTGAAGAGCCCGAAACTTGAAATCGACAGTAAATACTTGATCAAGTAACCAACAATGTAATGTATTCAAAACTCACTGAAAAATTGGAAACTTTAAGTCAAGGTGAAATCTTTATCAAACTAAATAACAATGCATATGTATCCAACACTAACGTCATCAAAACACAACACTCCCCAACTTCTGTGTTTCCGAAAATATGGCTTCTGAGGTAAATAAAAATGGCAGCCATTTCCGACCTTAGTGGCCCTCATGGATATAAATATGAATCTATGTCTATATATATCTACACCTATTATAACTACATAATATATATATCTTACCTTTGGATGTGACCCTCTCGTTGACACTCGTTATAGGTTTGTATACTTGTTTGATTGTACATGTTTAATATCATGAGGTGTTAGGATCACTTGCTTTATAAATCTATATAATATGTGTAAATATCTACATGCATAGGACATGGGTGTGGTGACTTGATTATGAACTTGTAAATTGCAATGTTGAGGGTAGGCATGATTAATTGATTGAATATAATTGGTGGATTGGTCTCATGCTTTAGATGTGACTCTCGTGGATGACTCCTCATAGATGTTTATATGCTTGTTTTTACTCTTTAAATAACATGAAGCGTTAGTATCATTAACTATGCGCAAATGACCATGAAAAAAGGATATTGTTGAACTATTTATTGAAAGGACATTAGAGGAACGCCTAAGGAGATGGTGATGAAAGTTAAAGGTTAAAAATGAATGAATGACTGTAAAGGAATAGACTCCCGAGAGGTGGGGTCTGATGAAAAGGTTTTGCTTTTAGGGAATACGCCCCCTACTAGCCACGAAGCTACCTCCCAGGTAAGTACTCTAAGGAAAGGCAAAAGAAAATAAAAAGAGAAATGAAGTTAGGAATGGTTCCCTTCGCCTGGTTTACACGACTTAATGGAAAAAGGGTAGTGTATAGTTTCTTTTCGTTACATATCGGGTTAAAGTCTCACTCTACAACATGATTGAATGTTTCTTGGTGTTTTCTCTTTGGAATGATCCCTTTTTCATGTTTATTTGCGCATAGTTAATGATACTAACGCTTCATGTTATTTAACGAGTAAAAACAAGCATATAAACATCTATGAGGAGTCATCCACGAGAGTCACATCTAAAATTTAAAGCATAAGAACAATCCACCAATCATATTCAATCAATTAATCATGCCTACCCTCAACATGGCAATTTACAAGTTCATCATCAAGTCACCACACCCATGTCCTATGCATGTAGATATTTACACATATTATATAGATTTATAAAGCAAGTGATCCTAACACCTCTTGATATTAAACATGTACAGTCAAACAAGTATACAAACCTATAAGGACTGTCAACGAGAGGGTCACATCAAAAGGTAAGATATATATGTATTTTATGTAGTTATAGGTGTAGATATATATAGACATAGATCCATATTTATATCCATGAGGACCACTAAGGTGATCCACGTTCACACCATGAAACTAACACCAAACATGTTACACAATGAAACCCGCCAACCCAATAACGTGGCAGGTCACAAACTCAGCAATTTTCACACATGATTATAATTTATACCAATGCAGCCCCTTAAACAGAACAAACAAAAACATGCAACAGTCCATCCCGCTTCGTTGTTTCAGCAGCAGTACCAAACGTGATCCCTTACCTTGTGCCTCTTTGTTGACGCAAATTCTGAATTATTACATCTTGGTCGATGTGGGATCTAACACCCCAAAAAATTTGAAACAAATTCATAATATATAATTGCGTCGAATCCATGTAAAAGTATTGCGAACAGAGTATTAATAGAAAAAAATCAACAAACTTAAACCCTTCAACATCTTAATATGTGACAATGTCCCCTTACATCAACGAAAACAGTGAAAGAAGGGTGGGGGGTGAAAACTGGTGTTAAATAGGTATACATTTTTTTTATTTAAAATAAATATTAATATTAATATAAATATTAAATGAATAATATATATTAAAAATAAAAATTATGGGCCCCCTTGAAGTTGGGGCCCGGTTCCGGGTTCCCGACTTGAACTGCCTCAACGGCGGGTCTGGTCTGGGAATAGGTCTATAAAAATACAGAGACGTTATAATTGTTTTAGCGGCAGATCTTGTTCTGTTTCGAACCCTCCTTAATTCTCTCTTGTTCTGAATCTTTTAGCTAATTCTAGAGTTTGGTTACTGGTGCTACATCACACCCACTACTACTGAAAAGAGAAGACGCAAGGTAGTCTAGTTATAGTGTTGGAAAATGATGCCCTCATTGCCGAGGTACATGGTCCTGAAATCCAAGCAAAACCAGGTATACGTGGGGTACCATAAGGATCAGAATGACTTCAACGGCCGCCTCAGCATGAACACTAATAACCAGGTCGTGAGCCCCTTTGCCAAGCTCGAGGTCGAGAGGGTCCGCAGCATCGGTAACCTCCTTGTCCACATCCGGTGCTGCTACAATAACAAGTACTGGGTCTTGGAATCTGGGCACGGCAAATGGATCAAGGCCGCCGCCAACAAGCCTGTTGACGAGTTCGAGCCTGTCCGAGTCAGCAATTCTGATCCGCAAAAGGGCTTCCGGTTCCGCCATGTTAGGAGTATGAGCTTTGTCCGCCGGTCTGATGTGGCCCCATACTTCCTGTGCGCGACCAGTTTGGACCCGGACGCAACCTCCTCGTTTTCCGATGTGTTCACTATCGTCGACTGGGAATCGTTGTTGGTGCTTCCCAAGCACGTGGCCTTTAAAGGCGACAACGGCAAGTACCTCCGCGTCATGTACTCCCGCCACATCCCTTTATTGCAGTTCTCGTCCGATCATTCCGGAGACCCTGCCTCGTGTCATGAGGTAATCACCAACCGGGACGGAAGCGTTCGGATCAAGAGCACCAAATCAGGAAAATTCTGGGGGCGCAACCTGAAATGGATCTGGGCCGGCTCGCATCTGGACCACAACAACCAAGCCAACGAGGACATGATGTTCTGGCCGGTCAAGCTCAGTGAAAACGTCATCGCGCTTCAGAACTTGGGCAACAATTGCTTTTGCAAGCGGCACAGGTCCTTCAAGGTGGTGGACAATCTCCATGCCGACGAGCCCTCCATCACTAGAGAAGCGCGGATGGAGGTGCAAGAGGTTGTTGTTTCTAGAAGCATCGAGAACATCGACTTCCGTCTCGGCGATGCCAGGATCTACGACCAGAAAATCAAAGAAATGCAGACCCTCGAGGCTCTGAACAGAAGTCAGCATCCGAACAAGGTGGACCTCAAGTTCTCGTACAAGACGGGCAAAACCAGAACTTTTAACTCGAGCGTCTCATTCAAGACGTCGCTGAAGACGTCATTCGGGTGCGGGATTCCTGAGATTAGCGAGCATAAGGTGGAGTTGGCGGTTGAGAATGAGACGAAGTTAGATTGGGGGGAAAAGATCATGGAGGAGAACTATACGGAGACGATGTACCAGGCGACTGTGCCGCCCATGAGTAGGGTCAAGGTGAGCCTGAAAGCGTCCCAGGGCTCGTGTGATGTGCCGTTTTCCTACACTCAGTGCGACACACTTATCAGTGGAGAAGTGGATCGCATTGACATGGATGATGGGGTTTACACTGGGGTGAATTGCTACAACTTCAGGTACGAGAGCGAGGAGGAGCCGCTCAGGGCCGTCCATACGCAGAGTACGGCAACACAGTCTTCAACAAATGAGCCCAAGCCCAACCTTATGGACTGGCCCGGGGTTTAAATACATGAGCCCAAATAACGGGCTGGGCTGTTGGCCCGTGAGGCAGGCTGATCTCCATCTACTCATAAACTCCCGGGCCAAATGATGCCCTCTATGTACATGTATATAAGCATCAGTATTCTCTTAAAAAAAAAAAAAAATGTAAGCATCAATGTTTAAATAAGCTAAAAACATCATGTCCTATAAAAAAAATATTTTAAAAAAAAAACCCCCTACTTGTTCTCTCTCAAAAGACCTTTTAGCCGCCGGCCCCTTGCTTTCGCTTGGGGTCGATCGGTCATCCAGATCTTGTTTTCAGCCGCCCTCTCTCCTTGTGAGAGTCCAATTTTCCATCTCCTTTGTGAGAGTCCCTCCCCCTCACCGTGGGAGTTTCGTCCTCTCTTCCATGAGAGCCTCAGCATAGTTCCGGACCTTGTGTTTGAGATGTTCTTGTTCGTTCCCGACCTTGTATTTGGGGGGTTTATTTTTCCTGTATTCTATATTTTTGGTTTTGTTCTGTTAGGTGTTTGGTTGGGATGTTGAGAGGCATATCATCAGTTTCGTATCATTACCGCCTATGTTTCGCCTGTCGCCGCTCACTGATCCAATTTGGGTCCGATTGGTTTGTGATGGATGCGTCATCCATCGGATCCGTTATCAGTTGTTGTGTGGTCACCGTCAACGTCGTTGCATCTGCTTGATTCTGATCTGACTGTTTCGGTCTAATTAGGTTTTGCAGCAACTTCAATCATTTTGGGGTTGGTGTTGTTTTGTTGTTGGGCCTTTTTGGATTAGAATTGTTTACTTGAATGTAATTGTTCGTAGTTTGGATGCTTGTGTTTGTCCTCAGGAATATAGGGCACTCTTTTCCTTGTACTTTGCAAGGTTTTTAACGAGGCCTCAGTTTGAATTTGTATATGTATGTACTCCTTGTTTGATTTTCTGGCCAAACCTTAACAATAAAATTACTATTCTTTTGATAAAAAAAGCTAAAAAATAATGATTGAATGAGACATAAATTCCAAATATTTGTACTTATGGAAAGCAAAAGAATAATGTGGATTAAGCCGCTATTCACATTCAGAAGACTAGAAAGCAAAAGAAAATGGAAAGTTAAACATTGTGCTGTGTTTTGTTCATGACCGATAGGACTCTAGGTAATGGGGTAACTTTGCTATATTGACCAAAAAATTGCAATTGAAAACACGACCCATCAGAACTCTTGCAAACAGATGATACATACACTACAAAAATTTGGAGTATTAGAGACCAATTGTTGGTTTAAATAACAAGAGGTTTTAATGCCCTTTTGCAACCAACTTATACAATTAATCCCTAATTTTCCTCAAAATTTATCATTTTGTGTCATTTTTCCTCTTCCCACATCCCAAAAAAGTTTAATTAGGAACTGATTATATAAGTTAGTTGCAAAAGAGCATTAAGACCCTCTTATTTAAATCAACCTTACTCCCTAATCCTCCAAATTTTTGTAGTGATAAGAGACGAGCGAACGAGGCATAAATGAACACACGTACACGTCCCGTAGCCAATGCCACTGAGTCTGAAACGAACTTAGGGTCCGTTTGGGAAGGGGTGGAATTGGAATTGGAATTGGAATTGGAGGGTGTGAATTCAATTCCAAGTGTTTGGCATCAATTAAGATAGGTGGATTTGAATTCAGCGGAAATCCGGTCTGGATTTTAATGCGATAAATCTGGGATTTCAAATTCGTTCTGAAACGAGTGGATTTGAATTCCGTCCTTCGCGACTCCGCCTCTCAACTTCGCGTCTCCAACTCATCGCCGTCGCCATCACCATCACCAACCTTCTTGCTGCCATTTCTCCCTTTTCCGGCCACAGATCGGCGACGACATCAACTGGAAAAAGTTTCCACTCGACCTCAAGAGTGTGTCCACGAAGTTTCGGCATCGGAAACGGAGTAGATCGCCGCCGGCGAAGCCAAACGTGAAAACTGGACAGCCGAGCTTCTCGCCGCCGTCGCTCTTTTTCCGGCGACTTTCGCAGAACGCCGCCGCCTGCACCAGCTTCCCAACGTCCCAAAGAACATTCCCACAAAGTTTCAGCCCGAGAGACGCTCCGGAGAGCAGCCGACGAAGCCAAACGGAATCCGCAAGCTTCCGATCAAAATTCCGGCCAGCACAGGCCGTGGTAAGCTTCAAGACCTGGATTTTTGGATTCCTTGGATTCCGTAGATGCGTTTTGACATAAAATTCGTCGAATTTGATTGAGAAATGAAGAAGTTATGAATTTTGGATCTCATCGGAATAGTGTCGCCGGAAACTGGGATTTTCCGGTGACTGTAGCGGCGGTGGATGCGCCGGCACGGTGGTACTGACGTCATCATCGAGTTACTGTTCACAAATACCGAATACTGTTCATTACGGTTAAGTTACTGTTCATATCTGTTAAAGTTAACTGTGGAACTATTCACTGCCGTTAAAGTTACTGTTTATCGAATTTGACCAAGTTTGACCGACCACTTTTTTGAGTGGAGACGACGTTTCGGACTTGATGGCTGAGTCCATTTCACCATCACTGTATTTATTTGTTGCACGAAAAAAATTTAAATAATTTCTCTATTTGAAATCCGAATTCAATTTTACATACTACCCAAACAATAGAATTTGACCATCTTGGATTTCAAATCCTTGGTTGAAATCAACCTATTAGTCAAACATAGGGATTTAGAATACAAGGAATTTAAATGCAAGGAATTGAAATACAAGGAATTTAAATCCAATTCCAATTCCAATTCCTTCCATCCAAATGGACCCTTACTTTTTGGGTCAATCAGAAATTAGTTCAGAATGAAAAACAGAACACGGAGGAAAAACAAAATCGATCCCAAAGCTCATGTCTAAGGACAGTTATACGGTGCTTCAATTTTAATATCTAAGATTCATAAGTTCCAACTATAATTTAAAAACAAAACAAAACTCAATCATCGAAAGAAACCACTTCTTCTGATACTTCCAGGACCTCTTCCACCTCAACATCTTTGGCCTCGTATTCCTCTTCTTCATCACTGATTTCCCCGTCACGGAGCTTTTGCCTCTCCAATTTTTCTTCTTCGTGCATCCGCTTCCACTCAGCAACCCACTTCTCCCACTCTTCCTTCAACATCCTCCTCTTTTCACGATCCTGCTCGCTCAAGAACATTGATACGTCCTGGTCTTCTGCCTCGTACTTCTTGCTGTACTTTTTCAAGTTCTTTGCAATTTCCTCCTCTTTTTCGGGACTCAGGAAGCTTGGTGGCCTTGGGCGCCATAAGAACTATCAGAAATAACATAAGAAAACAAATGTCAACCAAATGTGATATAACTTACAGGCAAAAAATCAAGAGCTTGTCTTAACCAAAGTACCATAGAATAACATACAACACTACTATTACTATGTGACAGTAAGGAACAACATATGTAAAGCATTAGAACTCCGAAACAAGAACTGAAAAGGAAAATGTCAAGAGCAAAGAGCATGTAGATAAAGGATTATGTCCTCAAATGGCAAACCTGAAAGAAGTGATCTTTGAGTACGCGATAAAGTAGCTTGCCATTGAAGGACCATATATTGAAACCATTCTCCATCTCATGAACTGAAGTCACTGCAGTGGCGACATATCTGAAAACAAAAACTAATACGTCAGGATCAAAACTTTAGTAAGATTACAACTAAAATGCAAGATATCGAAACGTTTACCTTCCAGTAGGATCCCACTCAATATCCGTTGCCATAAAATGCTCAGCTGTAGCCATGGTTTCAAGCTCATCCACATTATAAAACTCCAGTTGCCCATTAAAACCCTTTAATCCTGCGAGGATTATGAAGCGTCCTGAAGGAGACCAGAAAAGGGCATTTGCCTGCTTGCCTTTCAAGGTAGTGAGCTTTGAGACACGGCCTGTATTGTGAGTAGTCCGCATGGAGTAGAAACTTATGTCAGGCCTTGGGTTGTTATTCGCGTTCGTGTTGTCACAATGAATAACTGCAAATCTATGACCCTTGGGCTCCCAAGCAAATGCGATGATCTTGTCATTCTTATTCTCAAGCTCCAAAACCTCTATGGGGATGTCTCGTTCTTTGATTCTGAAAAGCTCAAAGCCTGTGTATGTGCTCTTCTTTGTCTTTGTATAGCGGTCAACTTTGACAGCAAGATATTCTCCATTGCTTTGCCAGTACATTTTGCAATCACTGACACTGAATAGATTCTTTTGCCTCAACTCCTCTTTACTGGGTATTTGAACAAGACTCACCTGGATTTGTTTAAATGTGAAGCATTACTTGAACTAGCCTACAGGTAATATATATATATATATATATATATATATATATATGAAAAGACCAATCTAGAAAAGCAGCCAGTGAAATTTAACATAGGTACGCACCCTAGCAGGTTGGTTGCCACCACCCAGTTCTGGAACAAATAGCGCAAGAATAGGATCAGTTGGTGACCAGCTGAAATCCATAACATTCTCAATTTTCATAGACCTTTTGTCCACCAGTGAAAATGTTTCCGTTTCATAAACAGAGATAGCATTTTTCCCCATCCTGGCAAAATACTTGTCATCTCTTCCGCCAGCCCATCTGCAAATCATATTTTCAGAGTCGAGGATTAGAATACCAATTGACACTTAAAATAACAGAAAATCGAGCTTAGATTAGTGGAATAGAAAAGGTACTTGAAAACAGGCCAGGACACCCCAGCGAGACCTCCAGTTCCTCCAATTGCAAAATCATCAGCACTTCCTTTAAATTCTCTCATTACTTTTCCAGTTCTCACATCAAAAATGTTTATTATAACCCTCTACAAAATAATTCCACATTAGAAATGGCAAGCGTCAACAAAAACTCAAAAAAGGTGATGTACTGCTCTGTTGAAAGAACTCACATTAGCATCACGAGGATTATTTGTTTCATGGCTGCTGTAGGTAACCAAATACTTCTCACCAGGTGAGAAATCAATCAGTCTAACCTGCAGTTGATAGCCAGACATAAGGACGCAGAATGCAAATACTAGAATACATATTCGAAACCAAAACCCAACACTAACCATGGGATGAGCATAACGCATCAGACGGTTAAAGGTAGAGGCACCTCCCCAAACAGCAGCACCCTGTCTGTGTACAGTTGCCAAATAAGTCCCTAGAGGTGACCATTGCACAAAGCTCTCAGTCCAGAACTGCCGCGAGTAAAACGGCTCAGCCTTCAAGTGGCGTGCATCATTCCACAACACTTCAGTATCGTTCCCAGCCCGAATGACGAGCTGGTCCCGGGCCTTATCATCAGTAAGCCAATGCTGAAGATTCTCCTGTAGTAATGGTCCAGGTAGATAATAACATCATCATCAATAAATATACTAGAACTCAACTCCTGATTCACAACGTAAAACAACAAGTGATCAATTACAGCATAGTACTTACCCCGGGAGTGTAAGGAGTAGTTTTTGGAGGCGCCCATTGATCTGGAACTTTCATGAACTTATCAACGTCGTCAAACATGTTGACAGCAAAGATATGAGCCTTGTCCAACCTGTACCCGTGAGTTGACTCCCTGGCAAGCTGAGCTTCCTACAATTATCGCAAACATACAGTAATTAATCACATATCAATTAATCAGTCCTAGTTCGAGACCAAAGTGACGGCTAATGAATTGTTATATTAGCTATACCTGAGGAGTACTGAACTCAATGAAGCAAAAGCCCAAGGTTTTCTGGGTATCGTTGTCAAGAGGCATGAAAAATCCGTCGGGCCTGATCTGGCCCATCTGACTGTAAATTTTCCGAACGACGCTCTCGAGCTTCTCAAACTTTTCTTTGGGGACAATCGGGAGGTTATCAACGATTATTATGCTCTCGAACCCAGAGTCCAACTCCGAATCATCCTCGCCCAATAAATCCTCATCGTCACTAAAACAATAAAAAATCAAAACACAATGGAATTTGAAACTCGAATTATCCAAACCTTGCTGTAAGCAATTGTTTGGGGTTTGAGCTAGGGTTTACCTGATGATTCCGAAATCTTCGCCGGGGGGCAATCGGATGGAATCGTAGTCGAGCTGAGAAAGGTCGATGCCGAGGCGAGCCGCCGTCGCCTCTATCTCGTTCATGAGCATGACTTCCGTCATATTTTGTCTCTGTCGAAAGAGATGCGCGGAGGAGAAGCCAGATGCGGCGAGGTTTAGCAGCACAGCGGTGAGATTGAGATGGAGAAGAAGACGACTGTGTTTTTTTAGGGTTTTGTTTGGTTTGGGAGAGGACGTCAGCTATCTATCCTGTTTTTGTGTTTCGGTTACTTGGTCCTATTTATTTCAACTTTTCTTTGTTGAGGCCGGAAGCCCAATATCAACTATACAACAACGACTGCCCATGGGCCTGGACGGCGTCTCCTCTTGGACGTTTAAACCCAACAGTAACAACAACATTTATAAAGGGCGGTGATATTGGAGTATATCTCTCTTTCACCTCTAGTGCATTACTTTTTAATCTTGATCGTTAAATTGAATGATTAAAGTGAAATCAACATACATGGTTAACAAATGGTGCTCTAGAAGTAATAAAAAAGGATGTGTAACAATCACTTATGTATTTAAACTACAAAAAAGGGTAAGAAACAATGTTGAACGAGGCTTTGATACGTTTCTTGCTAGTTAGTGAATGAAAGATAGGGCCAATCCTAATAAACATGTTTTATTACTTCAAAATTAAGGAGAGTTCCAAGAATGAGTACATAATAATTATTTTAGGTTTGAAAGGCGTATTTGACATTCGAGATGAATCGCACTCAACTCATCTTATGGTTAAGCATTTGTTACTGATAAAAGATAATGTCAAATACATATCATCATAAAGTTCATTTCTTACTTGAAATAACAAGTAAAAGGTATTACTAAACAACATGACAGTGTGACAATATGCTAACTCTTATTGGTAAGAAATTGACATCGATTTTCAATGTTTGGCCGTTGTATTCCATGTGAAACATCAAACTCTATTTACAAGATATATAAAATTCAATTTTGACACCTCTAACACGACGATATGAACAAAAGTGATGGGATTTATTTGTGCTTACTATGAAAAAAAAAAGAGTAGTGATTAACATTACCAACTCATCTAATATTATTGGATAAATAAAATTACATCACGAACATCACTAATTTCACTCATTCAGATGTAGTGGTTACCACCATTTTTTATGCACTATTAAATTAGGATGGTGAGCAATAATGCACTCTTAAGTTTGGGGTTTTAGCAGCTTTAGACCGGCTTGCCCGGTCATTTTTGTTTTAAGCACACTTTCTTCAATGTATTCATTTGTAGGACACATAAATACTGACTACTATTTTCAGTTCCCTGTTAGTTCCCACGCAGTTCCATCTTCTTCAGCAGCTCTGAATTCTCTCTGTGAGCTCTAAATTCCCCCTGAATCCCCAATCGTCCTTCCAAGACATCAGGTCCCGCGAGCTCCATGGATTGAAAATCCCAAAGCAGTTGTACACCAACCCCTCACCTTCGATCTTGATTGTGAAGATCTCCAAAATCCCGCGAGCCTCACATTCGCCACGCCTCCGATCTTGATCGAGAAGATTTTCAATTTCTGCGAGAGAAAGCTACTGCATCGGAGCCTTGCGACATCGAAAAACCACATGGGCTTATTGGATTGAAATCTCGCGGTGACGAGGCACTTGATTGAAGACAATACGCGGTGTAGAGAGACGAGGCAGCATGAGGCTTCGACCTACAGTGGCCGTGGGGGAAGAGGAGGAGAAGCAGGGGCAGAACTACGTGGGAACTGATTGGGGACTATGATGGTACTGCTAGGGAACTACCAGCTCCACTGGGGAACTGCATGGGAATTAGTAGGAGACTGGTGCGGAACTGCGTGGGAACCGATTGGGGACTAGGAGGGTACTGCTGGAGAACTACTAGCTCCACTGGGGGACTGCATGGGAACTAACAGGGAACGTGTGTAAAGTGTCCTATAAAAGAAAACATTAGCGGTTGAGTGCTTAAAAGGAAAATGACCGGTGTATGGGTTCTATAGCTGACATTTTTGCCTTAAGTTTTGTGATGATTGCCTAGTCCTAAGGGGAGGAGGTACCGGTGGCGTTGGCTTGTGCAGCCACGTTGAGATGATGCGGTATAGGCGGGGTCAAAGTAACAGTTATATTATGTCAATTATGGTAACGCTTATCATATCCAGGAAGCGCTGCATGTTGCATGCAAAATAGCAGAGGAGATCAACATGTACACTCATTTTAATTCAGCACTTCAAAAAAAACATACTTGCTTTTGTCGCTTAGCCTGCAACTGTCAATGCCCTCCTCTCAACGCGTGTCATGTCATGCAGACCACCCCTCTCCTGCCTCCATCCCTCCGGTTCTAAACCCTTATCTTCAATATTCGGTCCTTTTTGTTAGGGTTTTATGTAATGTAAGCTTCCGCTGCCGGGAAAAAGAAAAAAGAAAAACTCTATCAACATGAGAAGCTGGAAGTACCATAAGATCAAGTCAAGCTAAGTAGCAACTGTAGCAGTGCGTCCTGTTATACATTTGAGCACCGCAATCAATCAGGTAAATAAACTTGATTAAGATTCAATTTACTCATTTGCTTAATCTATAGGATGTTGCTGGGAAAGAAAGATTAAATGGTTGATTAATTGAATAAGAATATAATCATGATTATTTCTCATGTTTGTTTCAAAGTAATTGTTCATTGCTTGATTGATGATTGTTTGTTTCTGATGTTTGTTCCAATTTTATTAATTGTTACTTGGAGTATTAGTAGTGTTATTTTCCCTTCAACTGTTCGACAAAATGTTGTTTTTCTTCAATCGAACTCCAAATAATTCAAATGAAATAGTTCTGTTCTTTTTGGTTCCTGGGTATATATGCAGGATGGGAGACCCAAGTGGGGAGCTGGAGTTTGAAGAAGAGTCACCTGAGGCCAACATGGGAAAGCTGAGTTGGATGTTGAACAAGGGATTAGGAATTGGGAAGAAAGTTCTGGTCACCGGTATGGTAATTTCTTCTGCACCATTGGTTCTTCCGCCGCTTGTGGTAATTTCAGCAATCGGGTTTGCGTGTTGTGTTCCTTCCGGGGTTGTCTTGGCAAGTTACGCTTGCAGTGAGAAGCTCATGAATAAGTTACTCCCTTGTAGTAGTAGCAGTACACCTCCTCTCTGGTTGGAAGACGGAACATTAATGCCAAGTGGTGAGGAGGTGGAGCAAGAAGAAGGACAGCGCACATGGGTAGGAGGAAAGATGGACATTGAAAAGGAGCAAAAATGGGATAGGGGGACATCGGAAAGCGGAAGCACGGACGAGCATATACAAGAAGAGGGGGAGATGAGAATTGAATTTGTTGAGGAGGAGGAAGACGATGAATGTGTTGGGACAGGGAGTGTTGAGAAGTGGGGTGAGTACACGCAAGAGGGGGACAAGATGAATGCACAAGATGTTGTGGCTGAAAGTGGATATGAGGGTGACGCTGGTAAGTCTTTGGATATGGAGGTTAAGCCAGTAGTGGACAACGTAAATTGGGAAGAGAGGAGAATTGAATTCGTAGATAAGGGTGGAATTGAGGAGGAAGAGTTTATGCAAGTTGGTTCTAAGATGAATGCACAAGATGTACCTGAAAATATGGTTGAGACTGGAGAGGAAAATGGGTACGAGGACGATGTTGGTGAGTCTTTGGATATGAAGGAAAAGCCGGTATCAAAGAAAAAGATTGAAGGATTGAATGAGAATTATAAAGATGATGCGTTGCTAAATGATGAGCCAGTCGGACTCGGTGCCTGGAGTGGATTGGTGTTGAATGTAACTGATAATCCTGATGGAATAGGACTGACACCAATTGAAGTGACTACTGTAGTAATAGAAGGTAGTGAGGATCAAGAAAGAGCAAGGGACTTCACAGAAGAGGCAGAGTTGGCGAAGGAAACAACAAGATTGCTGGAAAAAATTAGGGATGAAGGCAATGTTTCAAAAAGCAAGATAGTTAACAAGTCAGAGGCAGAGAATATGATAAGGGAAATCAAGAAGTTTGACAAGTTAGAGGCAGAACAGCTCATGGGGGAAAGCAAGAAAGTTGAAAACAAGTTGGAGGCAGATGAGCCAATGGGGAAAAGCAAGAAAGTAGACAAGAAGTTAGGGGCATGGAAGCGGATAGGGAAAAGCAAGAAAGTCGACGAGAAGTTACAAGCAGAGAAGCTGGTAGGGGAAAGCAAAAAAGTTGACAACAAGGTAGGGGCAGAGAAGCAGATAGGGGGAAGCAAGAAAGTTGACAACAAGTTAGGGACAGAGAAGCTGCTACAGGAAAGCAAGAAAGTTGAGAACAAGTTAGACATCGAGAAGCAAATAGGGCAAAACAAGAAAGATGATAACAAGTTAGAGGCAGAGAAGCAGACAGGGGAAAGCAAGAAAGAGGTGCACAAGTTAGACATCGAGAAGCAAATAGGGCAAAGCAAGAAAGATGATAACAAGTTAGAGGCAGAGAAGCAGACAGGGGAAAGCAAGAAAGAGGTGCACAAGTTGGAGGCAGAAAAGCCGATAGGAAAAAGAATGAAAGCTGACAAGGAGATAGAGGCAGAGAAGCCGGTAGGGCAAAGCAAGAAAGCTGAGAAGAAGTTAGAGGGAAAGAAGCTGATAAGGGGAAGCAAGAAAGTTGGAAGCAAGTTAGTGGTAGAGAGGCCGATAGGGGAAAGCAAGAAAGTTGACAACAAATTGGAGGCAGAGAAGCCGATAGGGGAAAGCAAGAAAGGTGACATGTTAGAGGCAGAGAAGCCGATGGGGAAAAGCAAGGAGGTCGAGAACAAGTTAAAGGTAGAGAAGCCGATAGAGGAAACAAAGAATGTATATGGTCAGAAAGATTGGCATGCTTCTTATGAAACTTTTAAAGGTAATTAAACTCCATCAGCAGTAATTTCTTATTCTGTAGGATGCATTTGTTCCCTAGCGCTGTAATTATATTATTGACTGATCACGTGGAGAACCTTCAGGTCATGCGGGTGATGAAGGTGCGGATTCCACAGAGCTTCCCGTGTCACAGAGTGCAGAAAAATCAAATGATGCTGAGGTATGTTCTGGAAGGGACTCCATGTTGCATTCAAATGGGGTTAGAGCTTGATTTCTGCCATTCTAAGATCGGTCAATCTCATATAACACTAGTTCATAAGTACTTGGGGAATACAAATGTGGAACCGTAATTTGGTATTGATACTACTAACTTGAGAATTTCAGTGCGTTTGCCCTTGTAGATTGTTTGAGGACCAAAAAAAGAAGAGTCCTTGTGATGGCTGATGTTTAATGTGCTGCATGTTCAGGTAGCGTACGACGAGGTCAAACTATGGGCGCAGATTGATGCAATGCGAAGTATAGTAGGATACAAAGGCATACCTCATGCAACACACTTAGAGGAAGTAAAGGCTCTTTATCTCTTCACTGGTGTGGAGCCTCCTGCTTCATTTCACGACCCTCCCCTTAATCTTGCACAAGTTCACGACAAACTTCGCTTCCTCATGTCCATCATTGGCGTTAAAGTCGACTGATAAAGTGAATCCGAATGACCAAGGCTTCTGTACTTGTACATTTTCTGTTTGTTTTTGTTCCCACTTATTAAAGCATTATTGTCTTGACTGTAACGATCTGAGAAACGTTTGTAAGGTGCAGATACCAAGCAACCTTTTGGTTCAAAGTTCGTGTTTCTTGTCTTGAGATGCATTGAAAACCAGTGTGTTTATGCAAATGCAACTCATCAAAATGTTCATCTGAACAACTGTGAAACAGTAAAACTGGGAATTTCATAGATTGTTGTTGGACTTATTACCAAAAAGAAAAGCCCAATCCAAGCCGACCATGAAAGTGTCGGTTTCGGAGACGCGCACACGTGCGAAGGACAAGAGACGTGCAAACCCACAAACGACAGGTGGCCAAATAGAGCATGTAGGAGGAGGAGACGGAGAAAACACAGGCGGAAATCTCGCAATCTTCAATTCTTCATCTCCTCTTTTGATGCAGTCCGCAATCTCGGAGAATACACGTTGGACCAATTCGTAGAGAGAGAGAGAGAGAGATTTGACACAACAAAATAGTAACTCTTTGATAAATACGAGGAATGAGTGAATGAGTGAATGAGCACTCCGCCATCTCTGCTATCGCTAACGATTGACTCAGCTCTCGTCAACCTCCCCAGCATACCCGATCTCTCCCCTCTGCCTGACCACATCCTCCTCGATCTCTTCTTGGTACGGTACTCTTCTTTCTTCCTCCTCTATTTGTTGCTGTTGATGATTCAGCTAAATTTGTATGCTTGTTTGTTCTAGGGTTTTCACTGCAAAAAGTTGAAATCTTTGAGGTGTTAGATGGATTGATTTTTGGGTTTGGGGAGGTGGGCATGCTCGATTTGGTGAGAATCGAAATGGGTTTATGTTGGATTTTGGAAATCTTATGTGGATCTATGATGGGTTGGAACTTGGATGTATGTTACTTAGTAATGCTTGATTTGCTGATTTAAAAAGGGATTTGCTTTCTGGTTTTGGGGTCAATGGGGAGGGTTGACTTAGTCAGATAGGAAATGTGTTGTGTAAATCTTAAATTTAAGAAATTTTATCTTCTTTAATGGTGTTCATCTAATTCCAGCAATATATATATTTGTAAATATGTCCACATTGATCACCAATGGATTTTGTTTCTTTCCAGCTTCCGAAAGATTAGGAAGCTGTTTTTTCTGTTTTTGTTCTTTTGGGAAAAGATCACAACTTTTGGGTAGAGCTCAGGCTCGTGATTGCTGGTTTGTGTTTGATGAGAATTTGAAATTTAGGTGGACTTGATACATAGTGTTAGATGCTGTACTTGTCTTTCACTTCTGGTTTCTATGCTGATATATGGGGTTAGAGAAATTTGTTGTATTTGCAGCTATACTTTCACATCATTTTCCTTTCTAAGTAAAACTCTCAATTTCATGGCAGAAAACTCTGAGAGCTGGTAAACTAAATGAAAAGGTCTTGAAGCTATTCATAGCAGCTGGCAAGGACGAAGTACTTTCACTTATCCGGGCACTTAATATTCGGCAGATCGTCACTCCTGTCCTTCCTACCAGTAAGTTAATTTCACAATTTCCAGTTTCCTGCCTTTATTGTTACCTTTGGACTGATTTTGGTGTAGTTCACTTCTGACCTTCAAGTATCCGTTGCAGGATGCTCTGAAAAGTTCTGAGATTTGGGGTTATTGTGAGCACATTGTATCAGAGTTCTATTCAAGGATCAACTAATTTAACAAGGGCCGGCTAGTTTTGTTCATCATTGTTCTCTCTACACCTGTGTGAAGATGTCTAACACCAGCATCAACGAGAATGAGGTTGACATCGTGATTGCGGCAATCAACTCTGACCTGACGCCATTCATGAATGAATGGAGGCCAATATTCTCCCAGTTCCACCTAATTATTGTCAAAGATCCTGAAATGGATGCGGAACTCCAAATTCCAGAAGGATTCAATGTGGATGTCTTTACTAAGTCTGATATAAAGCGAGTGGTGGGCTCTTCAACTTCCATTCTCTTCTCTGGCTATTCCTGCAGGTATTTTGGTTATCTAGTATCGCGGAAGAAATATATTATCTCAATTGATGATGACTGCATCCCGGCTAAGGACACAAATGGTGATATAGTAGATATAGTGGGACAGCATATGGCGAACCTTAAATCTCCAGCAACGCCTTTCTTCTTTAACACGCTCTATGATCCTTACCGGAAGGGGGCAGATTTTGTTCGTGGTTACCCATTTAGCCTGAGGAGTGGGGTTACATGCGCACTATCATGCGGACTGTGGCTCAATTTGGCAGACTATGATGCACCGACACAGGCTCTCAAGCCTACTCAGAGGAATTCTCGATATGTGGATGCTGTAATGACTGTTCCAGTGCGAACTTTAATGCCTGTAAGTGGAATCAACATTGCTTTTGATCGTGAGGTGGTGGGGCCAGCTTTGTTCCCTGCTTTGAGGTTGTCAGGGGAAGGAAAGTTGAGGTGGGAGACAGTCGAAGATATATGGTGCGGAATGTGTGTAAAGGTTATATGTGATCACCTAGGGGTCGGTGTGAAAACAGGGTTACCTTATGTATGGAGAAAGGAAAGAGGTGATGCCATTGAAAGCTTGAAGAAAGAGTGGGAGGGAGTGAAGCTGATGGAGGAAGTGGTCCCTTTCTTTCAGTCAGTTAGGTTACCCCGATCAGCAATTACTGCAGAAGACTGTGTTGTCGAAACAGCAAAGGTGGTGAAGGAGCAGTTGGGAAAGGTAGATCCGATGTTTGCTCGTGCAGCTGATGCCATGGCAGATTGGGTGAAGCTCTGGAAGTCAGCGGGATCCAACTAATCTGAAGTTTATTGGAGGATTTGGTTCAGTAATTTCCATTATATTCCTTCCGTATTTTAACAGTGCAATTTATACTTTCTCTGGTTCTTCCTTAACTGATGATGAATTTATATGTGGCTGGGAATAACATGCTTCTTCTTTTCATGAAGATGGTCTCATAATTTGGTATCTTATTTTTCATAATTTATTCGTGTGTTTGTTTTGTAAGAAATGAATGATTTCTAGATTTGATTCAACTATTTGATCAAGAAGAGTTGGGGAATAGCACGAATTTTAGACTAGTTGATCGCATGATTATAAGAAAAAAAGGTTCTCTGCTATTACCCAATTACTAACAGAGCAGACATTTATAAACACTATATCTGGACACCCACTTTCAAGGCTCCATTGACCAGCGGTCACAGAGGCCGTAAATAAGATAAGGGAAGCTTCAATTTCTTCACTGGACAGAAAATATGAGAACCCTCTGGTTAACACAGCCATGTAATCTGACGGTTTGGAGTTGGTAATGGGGTTTTACTTGTTTTGTCTGGACTGGAGTACATAATCCGTCGATGTAATATCTAATCCGCCAAGTAAACATGAACGATGGACGATACGCACTATGAAAATTAAGCAAGAGCAACTAGACTAAACCAAAGAACTAAAAACGATTGCCTTAGGAACAAATGGAACAATAATTCTTGGAATTAAAGTTTCTGCTTCGTAGAATCGTGAAGTGTTTGCACGACAAGCTTTTGTTCATGTAAATTGTTGATAAACTAGACAACTCAAGAGATTAAACAACACATGCTATATCTGTGCGCAACTAGAAATTTGTTGATGAAGCTTTGTGTTGAGAGTTTGAATGGTAAAAAATGAATTAAAGAATTAGTGAGACTAATTTAGAGAAGATATTAACAATGGATGAATAGAAATGTCCTCCTAGAATACTGGGTCATATTGACCGTTAAAAGACAGCTTTCTAACCAATCAATCACCGGAAAATGCTCTCCGGATTTAAGTTCTCTTTGCTTCTTCTTTATATACTGTGCTTCTTGCAGAATCCTCTTTCAATCCAACAAAAGAGCATTTCTTACATTTAGGAGATAAAAGATCGAGAAAGATGGCAAGCTCAATCACCAACCTCTCCAAATTTGCCAGTGTTGTTGCAAGGAACACCATTTCAACTCCCAGGATCTTCTTGGCTACTGCCCCAAGACACATTCAAGTAAGTTATTCATAATGTGTTGATATCATTCAAGGCTAGTGTATAACATCATTGAATTGGTTCCGGATCACAGGCAAGTACTTCAAAACAAGATGCGGCTTCGGTAGCCAATGATGCAAAGAAGACAGCTGAAAATGTAAGATACAAAGCTTCCCTTTGCAAGAAAGTGTTTAGTTTAACTCCATTAGTTGAATAAGTGATTCATCTGCGATGTTCAATTGCAGGTAGCACAGAGCACCAAAGACATGGCTGGCAACATAGCTGGGAAGGTGTCTGCAACAGCACAAGATATGACTGAGAAAGCGAAGCAGACAGCACAAAATGCATGGAACCAAGCCAAGGACACTGCCCAGAACGCCAAGGGAACGGCAATGGGCAAGGCCGAGGACACCAAGGAGTTTGTCAGAGAGAATGCAGAGCAAGTCAAGAGGAGCATGAATATCAAGAAAGACAACGCCGTCTGATGATCATCTGATGTTTTCATTCATGTCCTCTTCATGTATTTCAGATTGACCCTCCTTTCTGAAATTTTGGTCTCGTGTATTATTTCAGATTAGTATGTTTTGGGATGTTTGCTACTTTCACTACAAGAAAGTGTTTAGTTTTGTTCATTGTCGTATCAGAGATGTAAAAGAAAGTTCTAACTTTCCAGTGTCAATAAATCATTCTTTGCGAACAGTTCTGAACTCCTGTCCAGTCTCGGGCGTTTCTCTCGATGTCAATGCATTAGCAAAAATAATGGCTACAAACACATCCAGAATGGGCAGCAACGTTTGTAAAAAGAATTTTGTGTGGAGGCTAAGTTGATAAATCCTGTTCATACAAAACACCATGCTTCTGCAAATTGAAAAGGTACGAAACAGTTCAACACACATACATTCTGGGCAAAACAAAGGCATTACCAGGTAGCTGTTATCGTTCACAATAACAGAAAGCCAGCAAACTTTAAAAATATATAATCGAAAAGCAAACACAAAGCACAAAGATCTCGAGGTAAACATTCATCCCCATTCAGAAAATACCATTCAAAATATATGTTCTGCACCAGGATGGAACATATAAAAAGTCATAATTGTCTAAACAGCAGAAATTGAAAACATTACAGAAGAAATACATTCAGAGGAAAAAACAGCTTCACTCTGCACCGCTGTCCTCACCAGGCCCTGCTGCATCTTTAATATCAAGAGTGAAATCATATTCCTGATCGCATCCCAAATATGAATCACAGATGAAATAAAGCATATATTTCTTCTCTCCAGGTTCTGAAGGAGCAGTAAATTGAAGCTTGACCTTTGTCCTTCTTTGCAGGGAAACTCTCTTGATGGCAAGTAACGAGTTAGTATTCGTGTCGCCGACTACAAGCCACCAGCCCTCTTCCTTAATCTTGGGATACCTCGGAGCATCAACAGGGCCCACCTCTGTCCTCCCCTCAAGGTCACGCTCGAGAATGACTTGCATAGTGATGTCGTCCCCGGCTCGTATGTTCTCACTGTCCAGCACCTCATGCTTTAAATCAATGTTTGGAAACCGGTTCATAAATCGTGCAATATCCAGCAACTGGGCATCTGACATCTGAAGCAGCTCACGCCTTTCATCATCCTCCAAATCAAACAAATCAAATATTGTTGTTACACTCTTTCCAGGATTATCTTCACATCTCTTTGCTAACTCCTTTGTGAAGTGGGGAAGCTGTAGAAGCATTGAGTCACGATCCCACATTCCCTGAGTCACCATCTGACTGAACTCCATGGCTGTGATACACAGGTTTAGCCAGCCATTGCTGGATATAACATCAACCATTGCCAGAAGCAACCTACTTGCAGAGAGTACTACCTCTCGCTGGTCCAATGCTAGGTTCCCACCCAGAGGATGCCTTGCAAAGTGAGCCTGAAGCAGAGCATTTGCTTTAACATGAGGATCCGTGCATTTCGGGTTCTCAAAAGAAAACCTCTGGTGGTTGATTAGCCTCCGAACCACCTCTTCCTCCCCTGGTCGTATAGGAAGGTGTGAATACTCTGAAGCGTTACTAAGAATCTCCAGAAGACCCTTCATCCTTGTTTTGGAAGTTAAAGAAGAACTGAACCGCTCAATGGTAGTGTAATTGATGTAATAATATGAAGCTATCATGCCAAGATTCAAAGGAGAAAGGTCCATGTCATCCTCGATTGCAACACACTTGCTTGCTTCCAAGTCACTCAGTGTATTTTCAACAAGCTCTGACAGGTGATCAGAGAGATGTCGCTGAGAAACTCCCTGAAGATTATAATAGTTGGGATTTTGTGTAAGCCTCCTGTATAAAAAGGTCCATGTAAGATAATCAACAGCATCTTGCTTGTTCTCAATTATTCCAGCAACGACTTCTGCATTTAGATTGTCATGTAGGTAATGGTGCAAATGGCTCTCAACAGGGAAGGCTTCATACAAGAACTTCTTGTAGTATTCTTTACGGGGCGCATGGCAGAGGATGACACACTTCCCGGAATTATCCAGCAGAGGGCGACTGGCATGGCCCATCATTTGCAGCAGATCAGTAACTGGGTAATCGGTGTTAACATTTTCCCGGCCATCATAATATTGGGTTCCCATCACAACAACCAAATGGGCCGACAGGGGCACTCCCCAACACATTGAGCTGGTCATTACACACACCTGAATCCACCCAGCTTCAAAAAGCTGAGACACAACTTCCTGGTCCAAGATGGGTAAACCTTCATGTAGATAGCCAACTCCATGGCGTAAAGTGTCTTTCAAAATGTTATCACTAAGTTTCTCAATAAAAGGCTCTATATCATCAACAGAGCGCAAAAGAAATGACGATTTCTCAGCACCATCTGCAGTTGCATAAGTCATGAGATCGACAGCAGTTAGTCGCACATGTTTTCTAGTGGGAACATACACAAGAGCTGGTTTTCCGTTCTTGGCATGTTGGACAATGGCAGTGTATGTTGGTTTAGACATTGCTTGCATCCTTGCTTCAAAATTAGCCAAATCCACACCCTGAATGTGTATTTCCAGAGGTACCGGGCGCACACCAGGAGGAAAATTGAAAAGTCCATGAGAGCTTGCCCCTATCCATTCTCCAAGATCCTTTGCATTTGCAAGAGAAGTTGACAGAGCCACAATACGAATCTTGTTCTCAGACTGACTTGCTATGTATCTCATCCTAGAGACTATTACCTCCAGGATAGGACCACCCTGACCACCAATCAAGTGGAGTTCATCTACAATAAAAAGACTAACCTGTTGGACATGCTTCCTCTGTTTCCAGCGGCGGGATAAAGCATCCCATTTCTCTGGAGTGCTGATGATAATCTGACCTTTCTCAAGAAGTTTTAAGTCTGTAGCTGTTTCTCCTGTTAATAATTCAACACGTAGCCTGAGACCCTTTCCGAACTTCTTCTCCCAGTCACGATAGCGTTCCTTAGCAAGAGCTTCAATAGGTGCAATATACACCACACGCATAAGATTCGCTCCCAATTGATGATTCCTCAATATAGCAAACTCTGCGCATACGGTTTTCCCACTCCCTGTCGGTGCAGCAACTAACACATTGTCATCGGAGGAAGACAAAACAGTGAAGACCTGAGTCTGGACAGGATTAAAATGCTTGAAATCTTGATAAAGAGCTTCATATTGCGGATTCCTTAATGCAGACACAGGAAGTGGTTGCAAATCCAATAACTCAGTGGGGGGAGGATACTTTTCAGGTAAGATGAGGTGTCTGAAAGAAACAGGTAAAACTGTCTGTGATCCAAGCCACCTATCAGAGACCACACGAATGAAGTATTGGGGTGGAAGGGGCTCATAAATAGGCACTGTGAAGTTCAAGGTATGATCCTCTTCAATGTACTGCTTCTTCAACAAAAAATATTCATGATGAAGAACATACTCGCCATCATTATCTTCCACTATAACCCAAAATGGCTCCACATATCCATGAACTTTGTCCTCCCATTGGAAGTCTGGTGTTACAGTGAGCTCAACCCTCAGTACAGTGCGAGTAATCGGCTGCACATGAGCTGCAAGGTTTAATTTGGGGAACTGGTGGATGAATTTATAAAGTGGTCTTCCCATCTTTGGAATACGAATAAGCTCCCCAAGCTCCTGGGAGGAAAGGTCATAGTACCTATCCCAAGGCAAATCCTTTTTCTCCAACTTCATCAGAATATCGTTTGTTATCCCATTGAACTGACGAAGAGGTGTTTGGACACTCCACATCCTCTTGTTAACCATCTTAGACAAGTTCAAAGCCTTTTCTGCTAACTGAGCCCATCCTCGTTTCAAGACAATCTCGAAAAGAGCTCGCAGAAGACGTCCCGCACTCTGGCCAACAGAAAAAGAAATAAAAAGAGACAAATGAGTACCAGCGGAAGGAAGAAATGAGTAAACAAAAAAACTAGAGCAAGCAGCAGTGTATTCCCAACAAAGGGGGGAAAAACACAAAACAAACAAACAAACCAACAACAAAAGAGCATGAAATTAATTAACCTACCTGAGTAATGTACACCATATCAGATGTCAGTGAAAGCCCCTCAAGCTTCAGCTGTGAAATATATGCTTGCAGCAAAACATTGATCTTTGCACTGGGCTCTTCCAGGCTCTCCTTGACTGGAATTGGAACACGATCCAAAAGCTTTGCAAGCTCCATCTTTTCATCCTGCCGCACACTGACGTACTTAAATTCTTCACTGAGCGAGAACAATCGACAAAGCTCAATATCACCCATTGTTGGCTTCAAATGCTCATTATAAGTTGATATTGTTCCATGAGTTATATAGTAATAACTTGCAATGCGACCCAGGTCTGTAACCTGGAAATATCCACTTTTACGATCGTACTTGATCAAACTGTTCTTATCCAAGATAGTTGCAGCAGAATGGATCTGGAAATTGAAAAGGGAGAGGACAACATGAGACATCTATAAGAAATACATATCAGAGTACAAATGAGGGTAGCAAGATACAAAAGCAGCAGCAATGATCATCTACCAAATGCCAAGCCTACTTGGGTGAGACAAAAAATTCATATGACCAATACTAATTTTGTCATTTATATCTCAAGGCTGCAGTATTTCCTTCTTGATCAGTGAGCCTATGCATAAAACCTCTTAATTGGCATGTAGTTTAATGGTTGTTTAGTTTAATTAAGAAAATAGTTATATACTATTATGAACATAAACAAAATGGGAAAGTCAATTAATACTTACCAAATCCGCTCGCCTCTCTTCCAATGTAATATCTCTTGTAAGAACATCAGCGTCCAAACCATACAGTGTAGGGTTACGCAGCATGCGAACATACAGGTAAGTGTATCCCAACCAATTGCAAGCCTCTCGCGCATTTTGAACAGTCCCCAGAACAATTTCAGCATTCAGCTGATCTGCCAACTTGGACACAAATTGACTTTCAATGGGAAGTTGTTGGTTCATCAGAGACAGATAGTATTGGAGTTCGTTATGGCCAGTAATGATAATCCCTTCTCCATATGAATCAAACTGAGGTCTCCCAGCACGCCCCAACATCTGCATAATATCCAGAGGACTTAATTCAGTCCACGCCCCCTTTTCTGGATCATAGATCTGGGTTCCTTTGATTATCACAGTGTGAGCTGGTAGATTCACACCCCAAGCTAGTGTTGCTGTGGAAACCAAAACTTGCACATGCCCATCAGCAAAAAGATCCTCAACCAATTGGCGATCACCCCTGTTCAACCCAGCATGATGAATAGCAAAACCGTATGGCAGAAGGTCTTTCAGATCATTACTCTTGACCAAATCTGTATGAGTCGCTAGAATCTCACGGCTCGCACTGTCTTCTTTCAGAAACCTACCAAGAGTGTCCTTTGCAAGTGCAGTGTCTCTTATAGCACGAGCTGTTTTGGCAGTTTCTTTCCTTGAGTGGACAAAAATAAGTACTTGATTCTTCCCAGCTCCAGCCATGACCTTCTCATAACAAAGATCATTCATCAACTGAAACCTCTGCAATGGCTTCTTTATTGAGATTCCAATATACTGTTGAGAGAGAGGGACAGGTCTGTAACTATTGTCAAAATGGAACAGTCCCTTCTTAAGATCAACCCGCAAGAACAACGCCACATCTTGATAGTTAGGGAGTGTAGCAGATAAACCCACCAACCGAATATGATCTTTCGTAGTCTCAATCTGCCGAACAGTTCTGGCAACAATACTTTCAAGCACAGGGCCTCTATTATCATGGAGAAGATGAATTTCATCAATGATGAGAAGTTTGACCAGTTGTGTATAAGTCCGGTCTCCTGACTTTCTGGTAATGATATCCCACTTCTCAGGTGTTGTGACAATTATTTGAGTCTCTTCAATCTGTTGGCGAGTCAATGTTTGGTCACCACTTAACTCCCTCACGGTGACACCATATTCCTGCAAACGGTTAGACAAATTTCCAACAACTTCAGCAACAAGAGCTTTCATAGGTGCAACATATACAATCTTGTAATTATTGTGGTTTATCGAACCATCCTCCTTATTCCTGTTCACCCCAAGCTGCTGAAGTATAGTGAGCACTGCAACATTAGTTTTCCCCGCCCCAGTGGGAGCACATAAAAGGATATTGTCTGCTCTGAAAAGCGCAGTCTCATATACTCTACTTTGTACCCTGTTTAACTCTTTCATTCCTGAGAAAGCTGGTTGAGCCCACTCTGGCAAGGCAGATATTTTTACAAGTTTCTCGTCGGGATCAAATGGTCTGGGTTTCAGCGCTGGCACATGGATTTCTTCATATCCCTTGGCTTGATGTCTGTATGACCCATCTGGAAGCACACACTTCTTTGACCCAAAAAGTTTACTCTGCTCTTGGGCCAGGGTGTCAAGATCAAGTAGCTGAGCCTGGCCCTTCAACCAACCACTCTCAGCATCCCCATCAACAAGCCCCCTCCTTAACCTAACCCCATTCCCATCAGTTTCGTCCTTCAACCTGCGAGCCTCTTCTCTTATACTTTTTTCCAGTATCTTTTGCCTCTCCTTAGCACTAGCCCTCGTGGCATGCAACTGTTCCACAATTGCAGATAAATCAGGGCCCAAACGCAACATTTCCTCCTCGATTTTTTTCCTCTCATCTTGGTCTTCAGCTCTCGCCAAACGTGTGCACCAGATAATCTTCAGCCGGTTTCTCAAAAGCAACTTAATAAGACTGAACTTATCATACTCGAGGAGCATCAATAGCTTGTTTTCAACTTCCCTGTCATCACCTTCGGCGAGTATTTTGAGCACCTCTTCAGCAAGCTTCTGGCACTGTTGTGGATCAATCTGTTTCTCATACGCTTCAGATATCTTCCTTTGAAGCCAATAAGCATCGATGTCCTGAACATTGAGGCTCTTGCCCTCATTGGCCTCCTGCATTTCCTCATCATCAATCCCACCACCCATTTGCATAGCCCCTGACCCATTTAGTTCGGCCACATCATCGTCGTTCTCTTCATCATCATCCTGGACAATATCAAGATCGCTCTCCCCATCATCATCTTCTTCACTCTCTTCAAACTCAACCGCAACGCCCACATCATCATCAAGGGTTTCATCACCATTAGCCACAGCAGAGCCACCAGCATCGCCCGCATCTTGGAAGTCGGTAATCAACTTCCCAATCGAATTCAACTGCTCAAATACACTATTAGGAATAGGGTTCAACAACTTCTCAATCTCCTTCTTCTTGTCAACGCTCTTAAACATATCATTCTTAAGAACAGCCAAAATCTCATCGGCAGCGCCACTGATTATATTGGTAGGCTGCCCACCCAACTGCTGCTGAATGACCCCAAGCATGGCCTCATAGGCAGCCCTTGTCTCCTTGGTCTTAGGCTGATAAACCCCTTCCTCAGTGGCCGTCAGGACACTCTCTTCATGAAGCCGCCGCCGCTTACTCTGCCGGACTGGTGCAGGTTCAGCATTCGGGTCACGCTCCTTCTTCTTCTTAGACTTCTGAAGCTTGTCATCCAGCTCCTGTGGTCTACCCCTGTAAGCCCTGTCTCCAAAGTTTTTCGGGTCAATCTTTCCAGAGAGAGACTCAGGCTCGCCGGTGGGCTCGTGCGTGTCCCTGGGTCGAGAGTCCGTGGTCAGCACCAGACTCGAGTTTGCCCTGTACTCATATTGCTTGAACCGGGCGTGCGCCTCCGCACCACCGCCCAAGTTATGCGCCATTACGAGATCTCAAACGCCAAATCTCACAAACCCTAACAAACAAAACCCAATGAACAAACCAAGTAAGTCTAGGGTTTTAGCAAAACTCCGTTTCGAATCGAATACGAGTGCAAACAGTTAAACTATGAGATTAAGGATGGAAAAAATCAATCAAAATACCAAGATATATTGAACAAATTCAAGGCCGGTGAGGCCGAACCAAACATAAACCCTAGCTAAAAAAACCGACGGAGAAGAGACGGAAGGACTCACCGTGAGTTACGCGACTCTCTTGTTTGTTTATATAGTCGCTATATCAATCTCCAATCGCCTCCTTCGGCAACAGTGGCGGCCGCTGCTGTATCCCCACTCTCGACTGTAAATCGAGAACGAAAGCGTTTTCGATTTCTTTTTCCGATTTCTTGTTATCGGCTTGCTTTATATAGTTATAGAAACAGAGGCGGTACGCGCTGATGGCGGTCTTGCCATTGCTTGGGCTTCTTTATTTGGGCTTTGCGTTGCGTTTTAAATACTGTGACCCATATCATCCTCAAGTGCACCGTTTGGACATAGAACTACATGACCGATTCATACGATAAACACAAATGAGAAAGAGTAGGATTTATTCTGCTAGTTTGGTTATCCATGCAAATTTAATTTATTAATTAGGTATTTGAACACTTTCTCGATTCTTAAACATGCAGTATTTTTCATAAATTTATTCGACACCGAAGAGTTTTCTTAAATAACTAATCAACTGACTTTCTAACATCTTGTACCACATGACCAGATCATTTACTGTACTTGTGAAGTTTTTTCATATATGCATACATATAGTTCAACCTAGCCTGTTATGACCGATATTATACAAGTTTTCCATGTACAAGTTTTTCATATACCGTATGTGACTTTTGTTTCGTAACCTGACTTTCGCAATGTGTGCAGCAAAACATTACATTGTTTATTCGCATATAAGCAAATCCACCTTTCATTTAGTGAAGAAGAGCAATTATCCTCCTAAATTTTTTGTGGTAGGTAATCGCTTACCATATGACTTGTTTTTACTGGACAATCTTGATGTAGTCTAGCGATGCATTGTAGGAATAGTGAGGTATAGAGATTTCAGCAACAAATGCATTTCCTGGTTTATTGCGGAAGGTACACCGCACTTCAGACGTTATTACCTTAGTTTTCAAATTAGATATCTTTGAGACAAGTTTACAGCGAATATATGTCAGAAATTTGTCGGCGAGCATACCCATTAGCAATGCGTTACAAGTTTTCAAATGAGTTTACTCGTGTTACTATGGACACCTCATGTAACTACACTTGTACATAACATTTCCACATTTTAATGCCAGACATGTGTCGTAAACTGAAAAAAGTATCCCACTCAGCAATTTTTCCTGATAAAATTTCAATTCCAACCAGTTTACCTTTGCAGTGTTCTGTTTTTCCTTATGGGACTCGTGTATATATATATATGTGTTTGTGTTCGTAACTCTGACAAAGCTGTGGAGTTCTAAGAGTGAGATCAGTGAAAGGTACCGGCTGCTCAATTACATGTTCTTGTAGCTCTCTAGCTAGAATTATATATCAGACATTCTCCTAACCAACTAAAAGGCTTAATTCTCCTACAAAACACTAAAAGGTTTAATTTACACAGAATCGAACATCAACTGTGCAATTGAATATTTGATCTATGTTTCTTTTTATATTTTAAGTTTCATGGGCATTTCTTTAGAATTACTTTGTTCGATGATTGCTATTTTGTTTTGATTGAGGGATTGATTGATCCTGAGTTGTGTTTATGCATATTTAAATTTTTTATGTACTATTTATCATTTTTTGAAATTCATTTTTTTTGGTATCGGATATCTGAGGAAATATGCCTCGATTTTATATATGTGTGATGCAGATTTACCTTTGCACATCAGTTGTTATTGAGATCTAGATCTTCTCGCCCCGTTTCTTACCTTGATGGTCTGCAGGATTGAAGTTACTCAAGCTTGGGTTTGGTGAAGGTGGATTGCAATAGTAGAAGATAAAACTACACAAAAAGTCAGTATGATCTCTTTGACACTTGCAATGAGATGTGTGCATGCATAGCATCAGCAGCTCGGCATGCTTGGCTTGTTTTGTTTTGTTTTGTCTTGTTTATCAGATTTTCAGAAAAAGGTTTTTTTTTGGGTAAAAATGATGCCATAATCGTTTTTGAATCTGATTGAAGCGGAATACTCCATGTCCTTCAACTTTTTTATAGTGTATGTGCCAATACGTTTTTACATTGTATGTGTCAATTGTTTTAACTCAACTTTCCAAAAAGAGTCATGTCTCACATTTTCCTAACAAAGTCGTTGATCGTTAGGATACACGTTCGATCATATCAGATGTCAGTTATAAAAAATCAAGTAATGCAAGTCACGTGTACGATTAATATAGGTTTACTTTTATTTTATTTTGTCGTATATAAATCCATAAATAAATTTTCAAAACCTTTTCTTTTCATTTTGATGAATCAGTTCACGAATTTATTTTCCTTTTCTCATTTTTTCATATATTTCTTCATTTTCAACTATGTATTAACCACTTGCGAAATATTTTATCCCTTTGAGAGATTCCACTTCAATTGTCTTGCTAGTAGATTTTTGAGATGCTGAACTTCATTTTTCATTAACGGACTTCTAAGCTGTTGGATTGCCCCAACTGGTGTCGTGTAGGTATGAAGGAACGAACGGTTTCTTTCCTTTTCCATTTTCTGTTGCCCAAACAGAAATGTGACTATCCAACAGTCAAATGGGCCAAAGATTCCACTAAGAGGCCCAGCGAAAATAGTGAAATATAAGCCCAACTATTTCAAGACCATCATCATCCTCAACATCAAAGTTACCTTCTAGCTGGCACTTCACTAACTAGGAATTTCATCTGGCAGTTAGACTATATTAGAATTTCATAAATTTGGTACATGCATGTTCTTATACTATACAATTTTGCAGTTATAGTAACAGTTTTATAAGGAATTTTTGCCATACATGCTAACTGTTGAAGCCTTGAAGGTAAACCAAATGTACACACAATGGAGAAATTGATGTGTCAATTAGTTGTGGCAGTTTGATACAATGCACCTTTCTATCTTATTATCCTTTCCATATTGATCAATATGTGAATTCCAGGGAGAATATTGTTTGTCTAATTCTTTTTTTGGATTTTCCCTCCTAATTCTCAATACAACACAACTTCAAAACAAACAAATAATTGCTATAGTCTTCTACTGGTTATTGTAATGCTATATCATGTTTCTGCATAAGAACTAAAGTGGGATTTCCTTTTTAGTTTTTTCATATTTTCCCTCATTCTCATATTGACCAAATTAATAATTTCCATACTAACATTTTAGTTCCTCTTATATATATCGATATAATATTTTGTTTCATTTTACAAATCGACATTGCCGCTTCTTCTCCTCGCTGGTCGACTGTGCGTTTCGTTTCCTAGTATTTTCTTCCATCTCTTAGCTTACTCTAATTGCTTAGTCACTTCGCCGGCAGGTCATCTCTGTATTTTGTTTACCAATAGTTTTCATCATCTTTTAACTTACTTTGCTTAGTTACTACATCGGCCGGTCAGTCTTATTTTTAATTTACCAGTAATTTTTATCATTATTAAAATTACTTTAATTACCTCGTCACTTTACCTGTTGTTGTGTTTTGTTTACCAGTTTCACCATTTTTTTGACTCACTCTAATCACTTAGTTACTTTGCCGGCCGGTTATTTGTGTTTTTAATACTTTCGCCATTTTCAAAATTACTCTAGTTACTTTTGTCTCTTCGCCGGCGGTCGTATTTGTGTTTTGTTTACTTGAAGTACTAAGTCATTTAGCTTAGTAGATTCAATTAAGAAAAAACCTTTGACATCATTTTGTAACCTAAGTTCTTTATTTATTTTTTATTTTTTATTTTTTATTTTTTCCAGGATCTATTGCACTTTCTCTTATGTCGACTGGTCTAGCCAATGTCCGGGACAACATACTTGAAGACGATATAAAACCTACAAAGAGGCAAAAGGTAATGTGTGAATGAACTTTCGTAAATGATCAGTTTTTTGACTAATAACTCTTTCGATTATCAATTGGCGAGTATATGACTTGTACTCATGACTCTCATCACGTACCTAAATTCTTAAGAAACTTAAAAGTTAATAAATTTGTAACATAACTCACGAGATACATAAACATAGCATTACTTAGTTATATAGCCTCCTAACCATGCTATTTTTGATAATATCAATTATGAAAGAAGGCATATAGTAGAACTTTTTAAAAAGGTTTTCACATTTATGAAAGTTAGTAGTTAATAAGCTTTCTGCACTAATTTCTAATTGGATTTGGGGAATCACTAAAGTTCGATATTAATTAAACAAGCTTCTTCTTATTTCTATCCTTTTCAGCATGAACTACATGAAGATGGTCATGAACAGGCACCAAAGCAGTCACCAACTGATTACATTGTCAGAAGAACCATGCAAACCTAATTATTTTTCTTATCTTCAAATGAAATCATGATAATGGATCATGCAATGAAGTGAGTTAATCCATAAACTGATATACTTGCTGCAGGAGAAGCAACTAGAAACTCGTGATGGTGATCAACCAAATGGAGATGGTACTACGACAGATTCATCACAGCATTCACCAAAGGATCATCCTGTAAGATAATAGCTGATGATTGGTATATATATATATATATATATATCGATTTTTAATTCTAATTGATTAGAGAAGTTAATACATTTCTCTTTGTGAAAATACCCCGCATCAGGAGCAAGCAGGGGATGACAAAACAGAACCGGAAGCTGGGAATGTCAACACAGAAGAACTCGAAACTGGCACTGAAGCTGCATTTGAGGGGTCATCCCCAAATGATGACAATGCTAATGTAAGAAGAATGGCATATATATAGTGCGCTTTTTTTCAACTACCAAACTAATTGATGAACATAAATTAGTATAACTAGTTATAATTTTGATCTATTTCTACAGCAGGACAATGTGGTAGACTTGGAACCTGATCATCTGCAAGTAGTACTCGAAACTGTCAATTATGATCATCAAATTGAAGCAGTCGGAGGTTATCTCGCAGATGAATTAGGTGAAGACGTTTCAGAAAATGAAAAAGTATCCAATGAAGAAAAAAAGTCGCCAAATGGCCAACAGGAGGATGATATTGCTAGCACTTATGGATCTGATGAATCAGATGATAGCCAGGAGGAATTGGCTGCACCAAAGTTGCCTACTCAACAGTAATAATTAATTACATTATATACATACATTATATCAGCTACTACATATTTTTGCTTTCTTGAATTTTGGGGATTATTATATCATGATCATTACTTTGAATAACTTGAAATTGATTACTGACACAAATAGGCTGTTGGAGAATCCTCAAGTGACATTCGAGATATGCGGCACTTCTGATAGGACTCCATTTAGCCTTCCACCACTTTCCATTGGTTCTGCATTAGTAGGACCATCACACCATTTCTCTGCAGCTGCAGTAGGATTCTTAATCATTTCTCTGAGTACTGAGTACTCTAGTCTACATTACTTTCTAAAGCTTTTAATAATTATTAACATACTGATTATACGTTGATTATAATTTAGGTGGATGCAGCAGCTGCAGCGCAAGACTATAAGACTATTGAGGCACTACTGATTGAGCAAGGGCCCTTAAGTCTGCTCCTTGGTGGAAATGACTCAAGTGTCCCTCTGCCAAATGGCACACACCAGCTACAATCTCACCAGGAATTTCCACAGATGGATTTGTATGTGCAAATTAGCTAGCTAGCTTAGCATTCTTTGTATACATTTAACATGACCAGCATTTGAAGTTCCATATTAGCTATCAATTATGCAACCAGCTAATCTCTAAAAACACTCATTAATTTGGTCAAGTTTATATTACTGTAGTTGTGGAAATTATTAGTTCCAATATGCATTAGAATTGTTCTAACCTCTTACAAATAACTATTGTTTTCATTAGCTCTTCAGAAGCAATGTCTCAAGAGGACAACCGTAGCAACAATGGGATGTTTTTTCCTGCTGATCAAGCTGTACCAAGGACAACAAGGAGCTTGGCTAGCAGCAGTGGTACTGGTGCTTATGCCATCAACAATTATCTTCTGCCCGGCGGCATAAACATGCCTCCGGAGCTTGAGTCATCCTCCTCAAGGGGACATCTGCAGATGCCTAACAACATGTCTCATTACCATAACCAAATGCTTGTGAGGAATTAATAATGGTTTCTCTAGCTACTTTGAAATTATTGGTATATTTTGCGTATACCAAACTTACTGAACATGCTCTTATGTTTTGTCTATATGTGCAGAATCAACTGGACCCCATTGGAAATGGTACTGGATTCATGAGGACCCCCTCTTGGCACTCCCACCAGCCAATCCCAATTCCTCAACAGCCTGCTTTCGGGTAAATCTCCTATTTTCTTTTGGATTAATCTGTTATTTAGCGAGCTTGATTGACATATATGATATGCTTTTCCTGAGTAACTGAACTAGATTCTCACACAGTATAGATCTGTTGCATTTTTTTATTACTATCAATACATGAACACAAATATATCTATGCGAAGCAAGAGTATGATTGAAATTACTATACATTTGCATCTTTATCATTATAGATTGGAACATACTTCCATTATATTTTCAAGCAACATATATAGTAGCCTTACTATCAAAATGCATATCCCATCTTTGAATTTTCCAGTCAAAATGTAGTTTCAGCAAATGTGAATTAGTAATATATCCACCATTAACACAACATGGAGCTTAATCATGTCATATATAGGCCTCAGTTCGAAGCGTGGCTGCAGAGCCAGGCAGCAGCTGCGATTGCAGGAGGGAATGGCAACTTGTATCCTGACCAAGGCAATCTGAATCAGCAGATGAATTATCAACTACCAAATATTCCCATGCAGCAAGTACGCAATTTTAGTCTACCTAATTAATCAACTTAAGTTCATGCTTTTTCTGTAGTTTTTTTCCATGGTCTTACATTACATCATTGTTAACCGTTAAATATGTTCAATTGGTTTCTAAAATTCTTTCTAGCAAGGAATCCCAGCTGGGAACTTTGTGACTGGACATGGATACCCAGTGGGAGAACTGCACAGAGGTCCTAGAGCAAGGGTATATATGACAATCTTAAATAATTTTCACTAATCTGTAGTTCCATTTTGTCTCAAATATTTGTAATTACATGATTTTGTTGACATAATTATATGTATATGTAGAGGGGAATCAGCAACAACTGGCCGCAGCAGAACATGAGCACCGTACGGGCTGCATCACCAAACCTTCACCTTGGAGCTAGGAATAACTTGGTACCTCAGTTTGCTCCCTCAGTGCAAGGTCAGCTCAACTATGGGCACAACATTCCAATTGTTCAACCCCTAAGGTATTGATCAAACACCGTTAGTACTAGTTACTTACATTGTCACGTTGACTAACTAGTATGAAAACTGATGAACTTATTTATGTATGAAATAAAACCCTGCAGACCGCCTATGAACAAGGTGTATGACCCAGCATATGAAACTGCAGGACTGCCAGTCGATCCCCATTTGCGCTATTTCCTCGGGAGGCATATGCCTAACATTGGTGAGTATATTCGATCACATCCGCTTCATTAATTACTTCAGTAATCTCGGTATTACATACCAATTAAGTACACAATCAGCATGGCATCAACAATTGCACTTTTCATGGTTTGCAGGAGGCAATAACAACATGCCGTGAGGACCAGTCCATACATGATGTGCCCGGCCACAAACAACTTAGCGTTGTTGCAGAGTAGTAAACTCAGCAGCTTCCATTTTCGTTTATGAACAATTACAATAATTAATCCCGGAATGAGTGATGTGAGACCCTTGCTTAGTGCTTAGTCTGGCAGAAGACTGTGTTTCATTCCTCTTTTGCTAATTTGGTATTCTCCGATAAGTACTCTCTTTAGTTAATTTCTTTACAGACCATTTGATATTAAGTTTGGTTAATTTCTTTACGGACCATTTGATATTAAGTTTACTTTTGGTTATTTGTGTGGAAATCTGTATGAAATGTCCTTGCTCTCTTTAGCTAAATGATCTGCATTTGCATACCACATATAATGTGTTCATAATATGCATTAGTTTTTGATGAGCTACATCTAAGAAATAAAAAACATACCGCATTGTCGTCTCTTTTTTGGTCACAGAAACGCCAACGGCGATTCTATTCTAGAAATTGGGAACCAATCGCTTTCATTCCAATTAGGGGGATTTGGCCGTCTTGATTAATTGGACAAATACCTCATAAATGATAATATTCGTCATTCATACAAGGAGTCTAATTAAATTTAAATGATGAATCTAGATAATGCACTACATATTAAACTTGACTGGAAGCTCATTATCACCGAACAAGATGATTCCTTTTCTCTTTCGTCAATAAACAAGATTATTCCACGACAGCATGTATTCGGAGAGATTAGACATGTAACCGAACAGTCGTTGGTTCTTGTCTGTCCGTTATGCAATCCGGGTCGGGTCGGGTACCGAACCGTTGATACAAATAAACGGGCGGGTAATCTTAACAGCTAGCTGAGCAAGCACCCCTTGAAAAAGATACTCCCGAATTGCGTGTTCGCTACAAAACGGCCACATTTTTGGCCTCTCCATTATCATCTTCTTCTTCGTCTTCGTCTACCTTCTTATGCTGCTCTCCTTGAGGTGCGAGGAGGACTGAGGCGGGTCCCACAAGAGCTCAAAGCTTTCATCAATGGCCGCCGCCACTATTCCTCTGCTTCAGTTCGTCCCCGCCAAAACCTTCCAAACCAAGCTTCAATCCAGCAGACTCCTGCGGCCCACGAAGCAGAGAGGTCTTCATTCTTCTAAAGTTTCCATCTTTGAGCTTGTTTCGATTGCTGTGTTGTTAATTTTGTGGTTTTGTTGGTGGGGTTTTTTTTCAGGTGCGTGTGGTTTATCCATGATTACCTGCGCCTCTTCTAATGGAAGAGAGCCGGATTCAGTGGATGGCGGAGTAAAGAGCGTGGAGAGGTTGCTTGAAGAGAAAAGGCGTGCTGAGTTGTCTGCTCGGATTGCCAAAGGAGAGTTCACTGTCGACAAATCTAGGTAGTTATTGCAGTTTCAGCTGCATTGGATTCAATTTTGCTGATTAGATTTGTTCATTGAATTCTGAACATTCATAGAAAAATTTAGCTGGATTAGCTCAATTTCGCCTTCTTATTGTAATCGAGGATGTATTTGGTGGTGAAAACTCTTCTGGGTATGCTTATATTTGCATGAAGAAAAGAAATTCTATTGCATTCTTTTTACTTATAAAATCTAAAAGATCGCATTTTTAGAAGGGAAGGTCGTCTTTCTAGTGTAGGTTATTATTGTATCCACATTTTTGTTCATTGATTCATGACTCTAGGTCTTTTGAATGTGGCAATTAGCTTTCCAGTTCAGCTGAGGAACGGTTTGTCGAAGTTGGGTGTTTCTGGGGAGATTCTGGACTTTTTGTTCAGCTGGGTTGATGCGGACCCAAACTCTCCGAAAATTCCAGAAGCAAAAGGGGCAATCAGTGCCATTCGAAGTGAGGCATTTTTCGTCCCACTCTATGAGCTTTACCTCACATATGGTGGAATCTACAGGCTGACCTTTGGACCGAAGGTTTGTATTTTGTGTTTTTGTATATTAGTAGTCTAGTCTGTCCCGAAGTTACTAGATTGTTATGCCGGAAATGCGACTTTTCTCAGTGACTACTTGTTGATTCTTGTTGCAGTCCTTTTTGATAGTTTCTGATCCTGCCATTGCGAAGCATATATTAAGGGATAATTCAAAGGCATATTCAAAGGTAAATCAGTTGGCTATTTTATATTCCTGTTCTTCCTCTCCCTATCACACTTAGATTGATAGCTACTTTGTGCACAGGGAATTTTGGCTGAAATTTTAGAATTTGTCATGGGGAAAGGGCTTATCCCAGCTGATGGTGAAATATGGCGTGTTCGACGACGTGCCATAGTCCCTGCGTTGCACATGAAGGTACTTCATTCGTATCATGCTCTTTTCAGTTATGTGTCCCTTTCATAATGTGGAAAGTCTGTATGCTTCCTCACATTCATTGTTTCCAACTGCCAACCCACGGGGCAAAGTATCCACTCCATACTCCCCATGGAACAAAGATCGTTTGAGTTGTTTAGTGAACTGCACATAGGTATATTCAGAAACAGTGGAGAAAACTTCAAAATTTTCTGTTTCTTATGCATTGTATACCTCTTAACATGCTAGGAATATCTCCAATTTCTCATGAGTTTTGGAGCTTCCTCATTGTTAAGTAAACCAGGAAGCAGGCCATAGGAACTGTTTGTACTATTTTTCAATTGACCAGTTTTTATTGTTGATTTCGACTTTGATTTAAAACTGCAGTATGTGGCAGCTATGATCAGTCTCTTTGGACAAGCTACAGATAGGCTTTGCCAAAAACTAGATTTGGCTGCATCTGATGGGGAAGATGTAGAGATGGAGTCACTTTTCTCCCGTTTGACACTGGACATCATTGGGAAGGCACTTTTTAATTATGATTTTGATTCATTAACTAATGATACTGGAATAGTTGAGGTATTCTTTTCCTTCATTATGTCTAGCTCCTATTATATGAGGTTCTTTCCGGTTTATTAATTTTGATTTTCATAGCAATACTTCACAATTGTCTTTCTATTTTGACTAGAGCAGGCTGTGTATACTGTCCTGAGAGAAGCAGAAGATCGAAGCATCGCACCAATTCCAGTGTGGGAGATCCCAATATGGAAAGACATCTCACCTCGACAAAGGAAGGTCGCCACTGCCCTCAGATTAATCAATGGTACTCTGGATGAGCTGATAGCAATTTGCAAGGTAAAGTAGTGAATTATTGGCACATCACATAGTTGTTGTCCTCATCCTTTCCTCTTCTTTTCTGCAAATATTGACCACTATGAATGTCCCCATCCCACACGCATAGAATGGCAAGTGACCACATAGGAACTCCCAACCAACTATTGCTATTCTTGGGTTGTAGCTTGGAAAAGGGCTGTTATGTATTAGCTTTAAAATAGGGGGATTTCCAGACGAAAACTTTAGAGTCTTGGAGTTTAGTTGCATCCTATAGTGGTTGGTAGAAACAGAACGTAGAATAATGCTAGGGTATTTAACTCAATACATGGCTGCCAAGCTGATGCAGTTTTGATTATATTCCTGTTCATCTGCAGAGGATGGTAGATGAAGAAGAGCTACAGTTTCATGAGGAGTACATGAATGAACAAGATCCTAGTATTCTCCATTTCCTTTTGGCATCCGGTGATGATGTATGTAACTGAAAACTATTAGACATGCGTATTACCAGCTGAATAGATTAAATTTACACCACTGTTTGTAGGTTTCTAGCAAACAACTCCGCGATGACTTGATGACGATGCTTATTGCTGGGCATGAAACATCAGCTGCAGTTTTAACATGGACCTTTTATCTCCTTTCTACGGTAACACAATTGAGGCTTGGTACATATTAATATAGATCTTTAGTTCCGGTGCAGAACTATATCAACTAATCAATGAGGGAGGCTTGGAAAATGTATAATGGCATGATGAACTCAAAGCTCGTAACTATTTTGGAATCGGGATATCTATTTTTTTTTTTATTATTATTTTTTTATAAAGTAGATTATAGGAGTTTTAATTTTATACAATAAATAGAAAATCTAAGCCATTGCGATTATACCTTTTGGCTGGCTGCAGGAGCCTAGGGTCATGGCCAAGCTCCAAGAGGAGGTATGTGGAAGCTTCGAGCTTAATGTATCCATATTTGTACCAAAGAAATTAACAGGAATGATAAATAGTTTAGCCTATATTATATGGTTTCATCTGATCACTCAACTTTATATTCTTAGGTTGATTCCGTTCTAGGAGATAGGTTTCCAACCCTTGAAGACTTGAAGAAACTCAAGTATTCAACCCGCGTGATCAACGAAGTAAGCAAATAAGCTTCTGAATTTTACAGAAAGTTCATCTTCTATATTGATGGTCAGTTTTGTTATTGGGTTTAACTTTACTCCTTCATTTGCAGTCCTTGAGGCTTTACCCACAACCACCTGTGTTAATTCGTCGATCACTTGAAGATGATAGGCTTGGAGACTACTCTATTAAAAGGTTATACCTAAAATGTATTCTCAATACTATTGATTATATTTTATTTGTAATATCTCTCTCGGATGCTTTTTAGAAAAGCATAGTGAATATATGTGGTTATTGTTAACTTTCTTACACCTTTTCTTTATAAGGACACTCTCTTAGTTTTTCTCCTTTGTATGTGTTTATCTGTTCTACTGTGTTATCTCACATGAGAGATGAGTTCACATACACAACATTATTTCTATGTAGGCATTTTTACTTGGAATATAAATGTGGGACATGGATAGTATAAGTAAAATTACTATGCAGCATACTAATGCTGCTACTATCTTTTCATATCACAGGAATGAGGACATATTTATTTGTATTTGGAATCTGCATCGCGGTCCAAAACTTTGGGATGACGCAGACAAGTTTAAGCCTGAAAGATGGCCATTAGATGGACCCAATCCAAATGAGACAAACCAAAATTTTAGGTACTTCATGATTTTGTTGAGTTCTGTTTCTTTTTTCTTAGAGAACTTTCCCTATATCAGGTGATTGTAGATGTTTCTGATACTTCATAAACATGTTTGTATTCTGAACAATCTGATATAGGCACCTACCCTACAATTCTTGCACAATTACTGAATCCCATTGATGCATATGACCAGTTTTAGTACACAAAAGGTTATGACTGCAAGTGGGAAGGTTACTTAAGTCATGCAATATTGTATTATTTAAGTTATTCCATGGCGTCTACTTTGAGTTAAGAGTCGGCTTTCGGAGTACTACAGTTTCTTAGTTGGCTGGATAATTTGTATAACTTTTTTAGAGAATATGACGGGACTCTTGGTTAAATTTATACTAAACTTTTGGCACTAAGTTTCATTAATCTTCACAATAAACGAGTGTACTTATTGTTTCAGCTACTTGCCATTTGGTGGAGGTCCACGGAAATGCGTAGGGGACATGTTTGCCACATATGAGGTAACATAAATATTTGAACTTGTAGGATGAAATCACTCAAGTTTTTGCACAATTCTCTACCCTAAAACAAGAAGAAAAGGAAACGATAGTATTTGAAGCATTCACTTTGATAATCTGCAGACAGTAGTAGCACTTGCAATGCTTGTTCGAAGATTTAACTTTCAAATGGCGCTTGGTGCTCCTGAGGTATGTTATCTGAATGTATCGCTTTTGGTGGAACTATTTAGAAACATGAGCTCTAATCCTTGGATAGGATTTGGTGCCATTGTTGGAAACCACAATAAGTTTACTCGCCGAGTAAAATTGTAAAATGCTTTAGTGTTGGCAAATTTGATCTTTGTGATTCTATCTAAAGAATGGTTCTCCAAGCAGGTCAAGATGACTACTGGGGCAACAATTCACACCACAGAAGGGTTGAAGATGACAGTCACTAGGAGAACAAATCCTCCCATAGTGCCCACATTGGAAATGCCTGGAATTGAAGCGGATACATCTGTTGGTGTTCCAAAAGGAGATTCTTTAGTTGGTCAGAAAGGTGAGAATTCTTCGGGTCATTCTTAGGATTTATGTTCTGGGAATAGATGTAATCCTTTATAGTGTGCTCCATTAATCTTTTGTTTGATGATGCCAGGTTTGTAGATAAGGCTGTAAATTGAGAGAGGTGCATAGCGGGCTCCTGCCACAGAAGAAAGAGATTGCAAAATTAGGAAAGATATGTGTCTGTAAAGTTCTACGATTTCATTTTTAAACTATTCAAGTAACCATGAGATAGTTCTTATTATCATCGTTGGTAAAGTCTCTTGAAGAATCTTTTAGCATTGTACATTTCCAGTTACCTACTAAAGCATCACACTCCCAATTAAACTCCAGAAACACCCCAAAATGATGAAAAATTGATGTCCAAACGAATTGTGTTGAGATACTGTAATCGGTTTTTTGTAATTGGATTCTTGCAGCTTATGGGTCGTGTTTAGTGAGCTCGCTTTGTTCGTACAAGCAACAACGACAAGAGACCAAAAAAAAAACCACGACAAGAGAACAAGTCAAGCAGCTGTCTTAATAGCATTGAATATTAACCTCAGCTTTTACCTTGTTTTATGAACAATGGGATCAAGGACAGCAGCAGGAGAGAAGAAAAAGACATGTAGGAACAACTGAAATTTGAAATTAATGTAAAACCGATAGAATGTGGAGTAGCTTAAGTTTAAAGTAACAGGATATCATACTGAGGCATTGTCTGATGACTGCAGATTATAAGAAGACCACGATAATACGAGAGTCTTGAGGGCTAATGAACAGTCGAAACATCGCTGGATAGAATCATGTGTAGGAGTAGCCAAAACATCCCCTGATTCCAAATAACCCTTTTTTTGTGGGCATTGACACTTGTTTATTTTCAGATTCTATGCGACGAAAGTGCCTATGAAAGGCCTTCACTGCTCCGGTGACCCCATCTTCCTTCTCCATGGCCTTGGAAATCCCAATAGCGCGCTCTTTAACCTTTCACAGCAAAGTTATTTTTTTGTTAACTTAACTCCAAAAGACGGACAATAAGCTAAGAGTGCTTGAACTTATATAAAGAAAACAAGAGATAAATACCTTTGGATCTAACATGAAGCGTATGGCATCAACCATCTTTTCAAGCGAGAATTCATCAGCTGGAATGGGTGCAGGGCCTACTCCTCTGGCATGGACCCTCTCACCCCAAAATGGCTGATCGCCGAAGAATGGGATGATTGTAGTTGGGCACTAAAATTAAGAAAGAATACGATCCACAATAAGTCACTGAGTCATACACAAATGTAAAATTCTACAAAAATAGCATTTATTTGTTACCGCAGCTTTCAGACCAGCAGCAGTTGTCCCAGCACCCCCATGATGTACCTAAATGAAATTTCATGTTCAATGAGAAAGGAAAGCTTAACTAGTTGATTCAGCTCAGACATCAAAAGTTATTTACAGTTGAATGTATACACCGATATCTTCAAACTTGACCTCAGAATCCTAATTATATGGGGGAAATTGAAGACAATAAGAAGTTCATGCATAATAACTGTGGGATGCAACACTATTTCACTGTAGTACAACAGTGAGATAATAACTATACAAGCACCAGTCAAGTGAAATCCCAACCAAATGAAAGCGAATACAAAGCATTGGCAACTTACCACAGCAGAGCATCGGTGGAATAGCCAATCATGGGGGCAATTGTCCACTAAGTACACAGAATCACTTGGTTCTATCGCTAAGATGAGAGAGATACAAGATTTCAGATGTAAAGACGCATTTATAAAATGTTCTTGAAAGAATTTCAGATGTAAAGACGCATTTATAAAATGTTCTTGAAAGAAATTTTTCACTTTTCAAGAATCAAGACTTACAGTTACCAAGGCCGCCCCAACCTCTGTTGATGATGCCTCTCTGTCCAGTTATTTCCAGAGCTCGAAGAATAATATTGGTCATTTTCCCTGGGTCTTCAATAGGCTAGTACCAACCCATAGTAAAAGAAAAAGCATTAGAATGTTAGCTAGCCAGTTTTCCATTTTAAATAACTGAACATGAAGAGGAAAAGAAACAAACTCACAAGGCTACCAAATCCAACATAGACAGGCTCTTCACCAGCTTCAAGCCACTCCACAAGTGAATCTGGGGGTTCATAACTCGAGGCCAGATCAAGAAAACAAAACCCAACAACATCAACCTTCGATCCCCAATCTGCCGAACAAGTAAAAAAAGATAGCTTTAGCTTATAATCCGAAGAGTGCTCAAGGTACTAGGAAACCAAACAAACAGTGAGTCCGACTTGGAACTCTTTGAACAGTGAGCAACTCAATCTACTAAAAAGCTACAATAGATAGTAGCAACTGCAAGTCCCTCAGCAACTATAAGCAGACAACCTGTAGAACTAGGCCATCTCTGACCCGATATGCAAAGATGACCAAAATTATCTTTCATCATCACATTTTGCACTATCAGTTCAACTTAGTATAGCAGAAACCTGTGATTTCATGTGATCATGTCAATTCATGCAAAATTTCATCTGAAGGAAAAAGGTTTAAATATATGACCTTTAGGTTTGGGAACAAGATGAGGACTCCATATATACCCATAGGGCACGTCAGGAGGAGTACTATAGTATCCACTTAAATATGTGATAGGTCTCAGCTTCAGCATTTTCTTCCTAAACTCATTTATCATGTCTCGAATTCCTAGCCAAATTAATGCATCGACTATTTGATATGATAGCTGGAAAAAGAAAAAAAAACTGTTTAATTACAAATACAGGACTGTCCAACAAAGCTTAAATAAATGAAAAAAATCAGTAAGATACATAAGGAAGTACTATATTAGACTCACTCTATAACCAATTGGTTGCTTGACACGCGATAGAGGATGGGGGAATTCACTTGTAGGCCTAACAAAAGTTATAAAATTGTCAGTAAATGATAAAAGACGCAACGTTAACAGGAAAGATGTGAAGCTACATGCAAACAAGAAAAAGATCAAAAGCTAATAGTTCAAGTAAGAAGAATAACAATATTTAGCTTCTTGCAAAAGATAATACTTACGTCCATGGCATTGTGAAAAATATATGAAGTGGTACTTTAAGTGCCTCAGCAACATGAGAGTGCCCTGGAACATAGGCATAAAGTTGACACTTCATATATTTAAAAAACATATTCATTCAGCCTTTCACAATTATAACCCATAGGACAAGACAACAAAGCCTAACCATATGCTGGTGGATTGGCAATTATTGCATCTACTTCAAATGGAACTTTGGAATCAGGATCAGGTTCCTTGCATGCAGGAAGTAAAGAAAAAATTATCTCCTTCATTTGATTTCGCTGAAGAGATATTTCTGAAGGTCCTGATGGCAAGAAACCTTTATTCTTCACCATATCTGTACCAAAACCAAAAACAAAAAATCAACCCTAACACTGTAATAGGAACTCATTTGAATAATAGATGCAACAAGCTGGATATTAAGTTAATTATCTTTGAGTAAAATTTATATGAAACAAGAATTCTAGCAATTACCAAATGATGGTATTACCAGGACAAAGACTCATAATCAAAGTACGCAAGTGTATTAAAAAAACAAATAGATTGAACCGAATCTGTACTTACAACCAGCAAGAACTTTAGGGTCTCCTCCTAAAGGATAGAACTCCAACCCAGCAGTGAGGACAAAATCCTTGAAATTTGCATGAGTTGCTAGCCTAACCCTGTGCCCAAATTCCTGCAAGTAAACTAACACATCCATCACCATCTACATTACAATTGAACTTAGAATTCCTACATAGGTACCAAAAAAGTCATGAAACATGTTCATTCATAGGCTCTTGGAAAACTAAAATCGAAATTCATGTAACCTGCAAACGTTTTCCAATGGCAACAAATGGTTGCACATCTCCCCGCGTTCCCACAATCAGCATTACAATTTGCAGCGGAGGTATATTTGGAACTTCACCTTCTGGTTCAGCATATGTTGATTCTTCACCAGAAACTTCACTAGGGACAACTCCGGTTCCGAATTCTAGACACTGAGGCTTAATATCTCCTGGAACCTCAAATTGTACAGTCCCATCATCTTGAACTGTTGCCAGCCGTTTTATATACTTACGCTGCACAAGCTCAAATCATTACAAAAGTAAAATTACTGTCTTAATTCAACTTCAATACTTTTCCGAAATCAGTAATACACCCTAGAAATTTCTAGCAGAACAACAAAAAAAAAATTGAACTTGCAAAGTAAAAATAACGTTTAAAATTCAAGATAGTACCTTTTTTCTAAAAGGAGTTCTGTGGTCGAAGAGTTTGGCTAGAATCGCAGACAATGCCTGATTCTGAGTCAATCTAGCGCCTGCAGTGAGTTGACTCGAACTCGAACTCGACCCCGACGACGTCGTTCTGACCGTCGACGATGATCCCCCGCCGCACGTCCTCTCAAGGTGCACATTCCGGTCAATAACCCCACCGCCATCTACAATTTTTCACGGAATCAAAAAATTAAATTCTTATAATTTCGGAAACGTAACGATAACGACGAATACGAAGGCGATTGAAACCTGAAGAAGTGGTGGCGGCATTGTCGTCGTCGGACGGAGGAGGTTGGGCTTCGAAGTAGACGGAGCCATCGCTGGAATTACCGGAATGGCTACGGCGGTGGCGTTTGTCGGCCGGAGAGTCCGCCATGAGATTTCGCAGCGGGAGATTCGGGAGGCCAGCGATGAAAATGCCTAATGGCGGATTTGGGAAAGGTATCTACCGCGTTGTTGGCTTTTTTTCTGGTTACGGAGTTGTTGAACCGTTGAGGCATTTGAAAGGTGGCCAGGAAAGCGAACAAGGGAGGAGAGAGAGGTCACGTGGAAGGCAAGACGAGTTGTAACGACACGTTTTCTCCCAGAAGAGGGCGCCAAATAGAAATACTGATGTAATAAAAACGATTATTCAGGCAAGCAGCTTGTAATTCGATGTAATAAAATGATAAATCTGCTTATTTTCTAAATTTTACACTTAATAATAAGCTTCAGAAATACTCGTGTAATAAGATGAGTAATGGTGCAAGCGATTGTGCAGCTTGTTGAACATTTACTTTTCTACTAACTTCCTAAATTGCAGGCTCAACCAACTTAAGAAAAACTCTATAGACATCGTTTTGACAAAAAAATCTCAAGTTCCAGAATTTATGTAAGAAAATGCGATTTTTAATATCCACTTTTTTCGAGTTTTAAACAGGTTTAGAAGCCGTCACGCAAAATCAATTTTCAAAATTCAAGTGGATATTTTCTCTGGTATGGAAGTGTCTACACATACACTACAATTTATAAGTCCACTAGCAGGGAAGCCCGCGCGCTGCTGCGGGTTATCTTTGTGTTAATGTTATATAACATTTGTTAACATTATTTATGATATAACAAAAAATTTGGTTTGTTATGATACATATTTTATATAACATTTAATGTTCAATATATTACAACGTTGCACCACCCATGCTAAGTTGATGATTTGTGTAAACAGAGATTCACATGGTCGGAGTGCTTGTTTCCAGCACCTCTTCTTCTGCTGTTTTGGGGATTGAAGTTGTCCTGTACAAAAACACAATTTGCACATGAAACTAACGTCCTTAAATATCAGCAAGAGGGCTTTGCATATAAATCACACTTTTAACAATAAGTATTCGCACAAAAAGGGAGAAAAAGTAGCCAGCTACACAATCTAAGTTCGTTAACACATGGTTTTTGGGATCATTAAACTATTGAGTTAAAGGTATGAGCATTGAATCAGAGGACTTTCTATAAAAATCAAACAGGACTTCGTATAAAAATCACTCTTTTATCAAATAAGTATTTACTAATACAAACGGACACCAAAAAACATCTGTAGCCACATAATTCAACTTTTACAACAAAACTGTTTTTCTTGCAATGCATGATGAAGTAACACCCAGAAACTAAGCAAAGCATGTAACTTGGCAAAGTTTCTAAATGACTTGATAAAGTAGTTTAACCACATAGTGAATAACTCATGACAAGTTTATTGAATTTTGCATAATGAGTTTCCAAAACCATGAGCAAACAGATCAAGAACCAAAATGAACACTGAGAGACATATAGGAGAACAGCAAATAGAAAACGTGGAGGTTTTTATACCAAATGCTGGCGTTTTGATGAGCAATAATGGCTCAACAGAGGCTGGCTTAGCAGAGGAGCCCGACCCTCAAAATTTTTGTCCCCCGAATCCACATTCTCCTATTGTTTGATCTACAAAAACAACAAATAAGAACACAAAGAAAAAATCAAAGTTATAACCCATCGTAAATTGTAGTATAGTCTCTAATATTGAACATTACTATAATCTATGTTTCAGTCAAAGAAACATAAATAGCAAACCAAAAGAAAAGACTTAGTCTCTTCTTGTGATTAGCCATTTCACCTCCAATACTCATAACCATAGAAGACTCTCCACTTTGAGAGAAAGATTGTCTTTTGTGTTGGCTGGCTACAACCATTCTTATTGTTGTGCTGAAAATGGTGATATTCAGAACCCCCTAATACTTAATATCTTATAAATTCTATTCATAACATACTAAAAGAGATCAAACTGTCAAATATATGAACTTGATACCTAATAAATTGCATATTTCAAGAATAATGTAAGAACTAAAGTGTATAAGCGAGCAATACAACTAACAATAATTAAATCACTTTATTGGTAAACATGAAACTCACCATAGCTTTATTGCAAACAGCTCCTAACCAGTTAATGCATTGGCCCAAAACCTATACGAAAAATTACCAGGAGGTTAGAAAATAACAAACAAATATATTTACAAAGTAATTCTGACAGTGGCACTTAATCAATTCATATTCAACACATTAGTACTATTTGATAGCAAACAAATCAGTTCTATTAGGAATCCAGCAAACTGCAGAACTCTTTAATCATCAATAAATCTAAAAACAAATATCTCTAAACTTTTGTAATGAATAAATCTTCCAATATAATTATAAAGTAATTTTAACAGTAGCATGTAATCAATGTATTTCGAATACATTAGTATTATTTAATAGCAAATTAATCAGTTCTATTAAGAATCATAAGCAAGCTGCAGAATTGTTCAACCATCAATAAATTTAAAAACAAATATCTATAAACTTTTGTAATGAATAAATATTCAAAGAATCATTAAACAGACCACAATCACTGAATATAATTCACAAATCAGGTGAACCATTTTCTTTCAACATATACAGATCACGATTTCTTTGAGAACAAAATCAATAAACGCACTCTGAAATCTGACAAAAACATGAAAAGAAATAATCCAATGACTAATACACTTTCAGAAGCCACCATGAATATCAACCAAACCTAAACTAAATTTAAAAAACTAAAACTGTAATTCATGGGGAAAAAATCAATCAACATACCTTTGATTACCAAATTGGAAGACACCACCAGAAGAGGGAAAACCTGCCTTGTAGAATTGAGCAAAGAAGGAACCTATAACGAAAACCAAGTTTCGATCAATCAACAATAGAAAACAACAAACCAATTGATATCGTCAAAATTGGAAAAACTTCCTTGAAAGAGAAGAACAAAGTATACCAGAGGAAACAACAAATCTAGAGTAAATATGAACAAATGAAACGAATTTAGAAAATTAAAGGAATAAGGAAACAAAACATAGCAGATTAGAATGGATGTGCTGCGGTGGTAGAGGCTAAAAATATAAAGGACGCTTTTAAATAGAAAATCAACAATTCACTTACACCAATGCAGAATTAAGAACTTCTGAATCCGTAGTTCCAAATCTCAATTTGATGGAACACCTATGTCTTTTGCATTTCTCACAATTTAACAATAACCAAACAAAGAAAACTTCTAAATCGACAATGATCGACTCAAAGCAAACCTAACAACCTAGAAATCATAAACCATAACTGCGGTATTCATCAATTTAACCAAACCCCAAATAAATTTAACAAACCCAAACTCCAAATCAGAAAAAGAAATCAATCAACATACCCTCGACTACCGAACTTCAAAACACCAGCACGGGATCACAACAATTGCGTGTATAACTGCTCGAAGGAGAAGCCTATAACAAAAACCAACCCTAATTGAACAAATGGTCCAGCATACCTAATCCAAAGTCCAATTTTACCATATGAACACCATCTAATTCATCATCAAAACCCACGTAAGAATCAAAATAAACTGCACAAACAGAGCAAAAGAATGAAAATTAGGGTAAAAAAAAGAAAAGAAAAACTCACATAAGTATTGAGCTGCCGGACAAAGCTCTTGCCTGCACATGGGGATTGAGAGCTAAGCCGTTAAATTTCTTGCATATGTTAATTAACACCATCCAAAAATCCGTTAAATCAACAAAAACAAATCGATAATTTTCGCGAATTAAGACTTGCTTCATCAGAACGGTAATGAGATCGGAAACCCGGTCGACGGAGGAGGCGAGTTTGGAGAGAATCAGAAGGAGGAGGTCGTCGGGAAAACTTGAACAAATCGGCCGTAGGAAGTTCCGATCCTTTCACAAACTAATATAAGAAGAGAAATTCGGAAAATTTAAGAATCCCCAAATCAAAATACCCAGATTTCCATTAATTCAAATCAAGGACACTGAACCTGTACCTGTTGAGAACGAAAAATGCATCAGAGAAACAAAAAACGCATATAAGAATTGAGAGAGAGAGAGAGAGAGAGAGAGAGAGAGAGAGAGAGAGAGAGGAATCAACCTTCAACAGTGAAGCTGTTGAGCGAAGATGGAGAACAGAAAAAAGAAGAACTGAGAAAGAAAAGGTGGAAGGCGGCGGGTGCAAACTCGAGAACGGAAGAGAAAAATAAAAATAGAGAAAGAAAGGCTTGAAGGCGGTGGGAAGATCTGGAAGCGTCCGCAAAGAGAAAGAAAGGCTTAAGGCGGTGGGAAGAGAAAACGCCAAACAAAACCACCGCCTCCCCAAACTCCCCCAACCGAATTCTAACCAGCTCGTTCAAACAGAAGGAAAACTTAGGCGGGGGAAACAGGGAGGACACAAAGCGTCTTTACACTGTTCTCCCAGCCAATCAGAAAACGTTTCAAAGGGTTAGGAAGGGAATTTCCACTTGAGGTTTAATAGGTATGAATTTCAGACCGAGAAACAAGTTATGCAAAATAAATGTACAAAATACGTTGGCATTTGAATATTTTCTTTATTGTAGCAGTGTCTACATACACACTTATCATTCATAAATTCATTCGGGATGAGAATTGGCCCCTTGAACTGGAAGCATATGGACCGTACTAGATATTTCCATAAATCTTACACTACCTGACTGGTCAGTCCGTAAACGGGTCGGTCTTTTCACCGGATTGAAAGCCTCCAGAAGTGGCCTCCAGCAGTCCACGTGTCCTCACTGTGCACTCAGCAGCACCCATAGCCAAACAAACGCCTATCTCTTCTTCTTCTTCGCTCTTCGGGTCGTATTTGGTTTGCAACTCGCCTCTCAGTGGAGGCGGCAATGGCGGCGGAATCCATAGCAATGCTACCCTCGAAAATCTCCGACCACCGCATCCTACCACGTGGAGGACTCTCCGCAGGTCCGCCTAGAAACTGCGCGGTCGCGATGCAATCGTCGTTGCTCTTCTCCAAGAACTCGCTGCGGACACGCTTGCCGCCGCTGAAAGCTCTTGTAGCTTCCGAAACTCTCGGCGCTCCGACAACTACGCCGTTCACAGCCGACGATAAATTGGGAGTCTTGTTGCTCAACCTTGGTGGGCCCGAGACTCTCGACGATGTCCAACCGTTCTTGTTCAACCTCTTCGCTGACCCGGTAAAGCTTCCATTTTTATCTTCTCTCAAGTTCGAATACCTTAAATTTAGCAACTTTACTATGAATGTGTAGTGGGTTTTGTTAAAGTTTAAATTTGTACTGAATTTGTACTGAATTTGGAAATAGTGAAACTTTGATATGATGTATTGGGGAATTGGGATAGTGATTTTGAGTGGTGTGTAACAAATGGGCAGGATATCATTAGACTACCAAGGTTGTTTCGGTTTCTTCAGAAGCCATTGGCACAGTTTATATCTGTTCTGCGGGCACCAAAGAGCAAAGAGGGCTACGCCTCCATTGGCGGTGGCTCTCCTCTTCGGCGTATGACTGATGCACAGGTATGACCTTTTTAGTTTTCTCTTTGTACTGCCTCAAGTTCTCTTAATTTGCTTGAATGTTGTCATAGAAAATGTTGGGCTTTAAGCTTATTGGAAATGCTGCCTAATCAGAATTTCATTGGGGACCCTTTTCTTCATTCAGGCCGAAGAGTTAAGGAAGTCTCTTTGGTCGAAGGATGTCCCGGCAAAGGTGTATGTGGGTATGCGTTATTGGCATCCATTTACTGAAGAAGCCATAGAACAGGTATTTGGGTCTGGTTTCATTCTCTTTTTCGACATGTTCGTCAATGATATCTAGGTAAAAAAGTTATGCATTTAAGGGAAGAGAGCATATTTGTTATGGCGTATAGACTCTGTCAATTCTGAAGCTATTTATGTGAACTTATGTTCATAGATCTGGTTGTTGAGTTTAAACCAATTTTGTAGATAAAAAGAGATAGAATCACAAAGCTCGTTGTCCTTCCACTTTATCCACAATTTTCAATATCGACTAGCGGTTCAAGTCTTCGGCTATTGGAGAGTATATTCAGGTGATGTCTAAAGCATCTGTCTCTGTATGAATTTTCAAATTGTAATCCTTAATCTGACGAGAGAGTCCATTGCTTCAAAAGGGAGGACGAATATTTAGTCAACATGCAGCACACTGTAATACCATCGTGGTACCAGCGTGAAGGATACATAACAGCGATGGCAAATTTGATCGAAAAGGAGCTTCAGCGTTTTGACATCCCTGAGAAGGTACTGCTAAATTTTTCCTTTTTTTAATTGATACTGAACTATATCATTGTTTTGTAGCTGCACAATATGCTGCTATAATTATGATTTGACACCTAGTTTGTTCCCTGAAATTTAGTTGGAGAGATGTGCACTTGATTTTTCAGGTGTAATTTTTGATGAAAAGATAAGTCTGTATTATCTTTGGATAGGGCACATGGCTCAGAATTAGGTTCATAGGAAAGGCAAATGTCATGATAATATGCATCACAAGTTAAGAACCTATTTTGGTATCCACAATGTATGGTATAATATTCAATTTTCTTATGTGCTCCTGTAGCTTTTTCTCTTAATGATACCTAAGTTCCAAATGCAAATTATTTGGTTGTATCATCCTGGTTGAAATGCCTGCCAGCTTAATTGGGAATGTGCTTTATAGGTAATGATATTCTTTAGCGCACATGGGGTACCAGTTGCTTATGTGGAAGAGGCTGGTGATCCGTACAAGGCAGAGATGGAGGAATGCATAGATTTGATAATGGAAGAATTAGAAAAGCGAAAAATAACCAACCCATACACCCTTGCATATCAGGTGCGCTTGTGGTTATAATTTGATCTGATTTACATGTCTCCTCAGTTAGAACTGTGAGGATTTTCTGATTGCATTTCTGCTTATCTTCTACATTCATGATATGTTCTTCTTGGTTGATCGTTATTGAATGTTCTTACAGAGTAGAGTTGGACCTGTGGAGTGGTTAAAACCTTATACAGATGAGACAATAGTTGAGCTTGGGCAAAAGGGAGTTAAAAGGATGCTGGCAGTCCCAATAAGGTAATTGCTTCCAGTATTTTCTTCCTCGCATTGCTAGCTTATAGTAGCTGTGTCCTGTTTTTCTCCTTTTCACCCAAATTTGCGCTCCCCCTTCAGATAGAAACACTTACAAAGGTTTGTATTAATAGTGGTACTTAGTTCTAATGTGATTAAAGTTTGATGTTTGATCCACAGCTTTGTGAGTGAGCATATTGAAACTCTTGAAGAAATTGATGTTGAGTACAAAGAATTGGCACTAAAATCTGGTATAGAGATTTGGGGGCGTGTTCCTGCACTAGGATGTGAGCCCGCCTTCATTTCAGATTTGGCAGATGCTGTGATTGAGAGCCTGCCATATGTTGGTGCTATGGCAGTTTCAAATCTTGAAGCTCGGCAGGTAAACTCCCTCTTGAACAATGGCGTGTCTTGTGTATGTTTTGCGTGTGCATGGGTGTGCCTGCATGAGTGGGGTGGGTGACAGAGAGATGATTGCTCTTTTTCGTATTGAAAACCCATCTTGGACAGATCTTTACTGGAGTTTTCAACTCTGGATGGTGTTTGGATATTCTTTTGCAGTCTTTAGTTCCCCTTGGGAGCGTGGAAGAGTTGTTATCAGTGTATGATTCACAGCGTAGGGAGCTACCAGCACCTGTGACAGTTTGGGAATGGGGTTGGACAAAAAGTGCAGAGACTTGGAATGGAAGAGCTGCTATGTTGGCGGTGGTGGTTCTATTGGTCCTCGAAGTCACCACCGGCGAGGGATTTCTGCACCAATGGGGCATATTGCCTTATCATCACTGAATCTAACCATACTTCTTTTTCCTTTCTTTAATGTACCTATTGATAACATTAAGCCTTTTTCCTTTTCTTATCTTTTTTTGCGATACATATTCTACGTTACATATTGAGGCATCTGGGTCCCTGCTCTAGACGATGGATTTCAAGTTGTCCAGGTACAGCACTGTGGGGGTAAACTACAAAACTTGTATTATATAAGTAGTCTGTAATCTCTATGTTCCCAGCTTCACACGATGTTCCATGATTTTCATGTGGTAAAGTTTTGTTTTGTGCTCTAACCAATGCATTTTGGTAATGCTGGAGTAACTTTTGGTATTCAATGGCAATAAGAAATTCTAATTCAAATTCTAATTCTAACTCTCTTAATTATTTACCATGATTCATCAAAGCTTGGTTACGTAGATCTTTCATCTCTAGCTAGCTACTCCCTCAAAATTGTTCAAAAAGTGATAGTTGCACAACATACCCATTAAACAAGAGCTTTGCTGCTCAAGATGATCTTAAATCAGATGTACAAATACGATGCCAAAAAGAAGCAAGTCAATGGCGGCAGTGACTTTAAAGTTGAAAAATCTCTCTTTACATGTGTTTGGAGACCCCCACCGAACATCCCCTTCTGAATCCCCAACATACCGAGGGCTTATTTACATAGAGGGAATGTAAATGGAATGAGGGAGAATCGTTCTCATTTATTCCTTTTCTTTTGTTTACTTAAACACTTGAAAATGAAAAAATTATAGATTCTACCACAAATTTGGGAATGATTCTCATTCCTTCCCATTCCCCCATTCTCAATTCCAATTCCTTTTGATAAGTAACCATGTCCTGAAAGTGTTCGGAGCCGAATCCCGAATCCTTTGCAAAGCCCCGGGCCCAATGCGAATGAACATAAAAAACAGAAGAAAAACTTTTCGACGACAGAGTCACTTCACAGTTCAAACTTCAAATCCCCCGATAGATTGCTGTCTTTCCACCGAGGAACACCAAGTGAATCATAGGGTATGGTCCAACCGACACTTAAGCTCGCCTCTCCCTGCCGGTTTGGTCCTTCTCCATTCCTTTTATCAGATGCTCTCTAATTATTCTTAGTTAGACACTGAAATGTTCTTCTATGTTCCTGGAAATTGTAATTGACTGTTTTGTTTGGGTCTAATGAAGCTGACTAATTGAACCCATCTGAGGATTTTGTATAATTACCCATGAATTTCAAGAGACCTGAGGTTTTCTTTTATTGTTCAATTAGCTTAATAACAAGGCCATGGGAATTTCATGCATTAGGCGACTTGAATTCCAAGTGATTATAGATTTAAGTCTGTCGAAGCAGATTGTGTTTCGTATGCGAATAGCTTTTTTTGTTATGTAGATGGCCCTCTTGCTTCTACCTTACTATATGCAGCTGTTGAAGTCATGACTTGCTGTTTCTGTAATCGAATTTTCTTCCGTAATTTTTGCAGGTTTTGCTATGTTGAAAATGTAATGGAACATCGCGGAATAGATAGATGTTTCATGTTACTTTAGTGATGTTGCAAGCACTGATATGAGAATCCTGTGGAGAAACAAGGAGGGAATCCATGACACTTTTCAGAAGTATTACAGAAGATTCTCAGTCATCCCCAATGGCACTAAAGAGGGTAGACGCTGCGAAGGCCTTGTTTGGGTGGAGACACGGGGCAGTAATTGTATTCCCCATCTGCATGAGATCTTGCAAAGTTGTGCAAGAACAGGCGCTCCTATGGAAGGAAAGGCCTGCCATGGACAGATTATGCGTGCCGGATTACAGTCAGATACTTTAACATCTAACATGCTCATGAATATGTATTCAAAATGCGGTTTATCTGAGTGTGCAGGCAAAGTTTTCGATGAAATGCCTGAGAGGAGCTTAGTTTCATGGAACATGATGATTGGGTTACTTAACCGCAACAGGGAAGAAGAAAAAGCTCTTGGTCTTTTCTTGCAGATGCAAAGCGAAGGACACCAATTTAGTGAGTTCACTCTTTCGAGTGTTCTTTGTGCTTGTGCTGCGAAATGTGCTGTTCTTGAATGTAAACAACTGCACGCTGTTGCTGTTAAGTTAGCAATGGATCTAAATGTCTATGTTGGAACTGCATTGCTTGACGTTTATGCAAAGTCTGGTTTGATAAAGGATGCCAGCTGTGTGTTTGAGTCTCTCCCGGAGAAGAGTGATGTTACGTGGAGTTCAATGGTGGCTGGGTACGTGCAAAATGAGCTTTACGAGGAGGCTTTAGAGTTGTTCCATAAAGCTAAAATTATGGGTTTAGAACAGAACCAGTTTACAATGTCTTCTGCTATATGTGCTTGTGCAGGTCTTGCAGCTCTAGTTCAGGGGAAGCGTGTGCATTCCATGTTATGTAAAACTGGGTTTGGTCTGAACTTATTTATCCGCTCCTCTCTGATAGATATGTATGCAAAATGTGGTAGCATTAGAGAAGCTTACAATGTGTTTAGAGGTATGGACGAGAGGAACACTGTCTTATGGAATGCCATGATTTATGGGTTTGCTAGACATGCTTGCTCCCTAGAAGTGATGATCTTATTTGAGAAAATGCAGCAGATGGGGTTCTTCCCGAGTGAAGTAACGTACGTTTCTGTATTAACTGCTTGTAGTCATTTGGGATTGGTCGAAAGTGGGAGGAAATATTTTAACCTCATGACAGCAGAACACAAGATCTCACCAAATGTTGTTCACTATTCATGCATGGTTGATATTTTTGGTAGGTCAGGGTTGATTCTTAAAGCCTATAACTTGATAAGGACAATGCCTTTTGAGCCTACTGCTTCCATGTGGGGTTCTCTGTTGGCTTCTTGTAGGAACCTCGGAAATGTTCACTTTGCTGAGGTAGCAGCTAAGCATTTGTCTGAGATAGAACCTAACAATGCAGGAAACCACATTCTGCTGTCTAACATTTATGCATCAAATAAAAAGTGGGAGGAGGTTGCGAGAACAAGGAAGTTTCTTAAAGAAAGTGAGTTGAAGAAGGAGAGAGGGAAGAGCTGGATTGAAATCAAGGACAAGGTTCACTCATTCATGGTCGGAGAGCGAAAACATCCTAGAATTGATGAAATATACTGTAAGTTGGATCATTTGGTGGAAGAATTAAAGATTATGGGGTACAAAGCTGAAATTGAGCATGACCTACATTATGTGGGAGAGAGCAAAAAACACGAACTTTTGAGGCACCACAGTGAGAAACTTGCTCTTACTTTTGGGTTGATGTGCTTACCTTCCAATGCGCCTATCAGGATCATGAAGAATCTTAGAATATGTGGTGATTGCCATTCATTTTTTAAGACTATATCAAGTTGTACAGAGCGGGAAATCATTGTCAGAGATACTAACAGATTCCATCATTTCAGGAACGGTCGTTGTTCTTGTGGAGACTTTTGGTGAAATTAATTCTTGTTGTATTTGGTCGTCTATACTATACCGATCAGTACTAACTTTGGCCATTTATTTTTGCATGTTAGCCTGCTTTCTTGGTGATCCGTCCAGTTGTTAATATTGGATGCTCAACCTGTAGATGAGGTAAGTTTATGCAACTTTTTGCCTTACACACATTTGTTCATATCACTTTTCATAAACTCAACTCCCTTTTACAAATTACATAAGAGGTGGTACTTAATACCCTGAACCTTGAGAAAACAGGATAAACAACTCCGATTCAGGAAAGTAAATCAAGTAAATTAACCTAAGAATCAAGTTAATTACGAACTAAATCAAAAGGCAATAATGAAATGAAATCTGGTCCGCATCATCATCATGATATCGTCTCATACTAGGTTTTGCTTCCATTCTTTGGCATCTTAATTAACCCTACTCCCAAGTAGCTCATCTCTCAACTCTCAACCATGGCTGATGACTCTTACCGCACCCTTTGGCGCATTTTCATCGGCATCATATCCATCATCGCTGTCGCCGCCGTCGTCACTTGTCTCACAGTAGTCATCCTTGCATCGCACTTAACGCGGGTAACTTGTCACGTAACGTACGCCTCGCTCGAGTTCAACTTCACTCCCCACAACACCATCAACTACGAGGTTGCATTCACCATCGCCGTCCAAAACCCGAACAAATACTACAACATTGAACACGAGGAGGTTTCGGTCATGATTTACTACAAAGGGCAGCGATACGGCTCGGTGGATTTGAACTCGTTTCACCAGAGGTCAAATAGCACTGCTGATCTAACGCCGTCATTCAAAGGGCAGATTGGTGTTGACGAATTTTTCAAGCTTAACTTCAGTGATAACGCTGTAACTTACGGGGTCGTTGCTGTGAAGGTCCATCTCCGAAGTGAGTACTCGTTATCGATTGCTAAGTTCGTGAGGAAGAAGAAAGTGGAGTCCAATTTCACATGTGAGTTGAAGACGCCGACCATCAATTACATTAATCGAGAATCTGCCAATATCAGTGTCTCCATGCCTACCCACTGCAATTGATTGATTGTAACACCGTTTCTTCTTCTTCTTCTATTTACTTTTCGTTTTGTATTCAAACATCCACGTGACTTTTTTTTTTCTTGTATTTTAATATCATGTATTTTAAAATCCTTATAATTGTATTCCACCATTCATAAAATCGTCAACTTTTTGTTGTTCAGTGATGATGTGGAACATGTAGGTTTGATTAGCTAGTGTTTGGATAAATAGGTCGTGTATCTAAAGCAAAAGGCACAAAGATGTAACTACCAAAAGCTGCATTCTTCAATGGCCTCGAGGTATATACTTGCACCACCCATTATAGGTCATAGGCAACACAGAAGAGTGAATATGTGGGTCCTACAGAGGTCACTTCATTACTGAATAGTAGAAAGTTGGTGATTTTACAAACAATGATATACAGTTGCAAAATTTTGATAGTATAAGGTATTGAAATGCAAGAAAAAAATACAGATATCATAATGAAATTTAACTCAAATTATAAGGGATATAATTATAATTTGCCCTTAATTTTATCATGTGATGATCATGTGATATTCTTTACTCAAAGTGTATAGTAGAATTGATATGGAATTGATTGAGATTATATTTACCTCAAAATGCTCCAGAATTGTTTCAATTCCTTACTTCATCATAAACCCATTGTGTTAGTTATTAACGCTATTGAAGTAGGAAATCTTTGTTAATCGCCTAACTTGTATCCTAAAGTAATTAAAACTGGTAAAAGGCTACTAAATCACAAGGAAAAAACATATATTTTCCAACATTTACTAGAAACTGTGCGAAATTTACCGTAAAATCGCTTTTATTTATTTTGCATTTTTCATACAAACGCCCAAGTTTGCTTCTTCTCTATGGTCATGCGATATTCTTTACTTACTAGAAACTGTGTGGATTGAACGTGCATAGGATATTGATTGAATGTATGCAATATTGCGAATGCACATGCCGTTTTAAGTCCAGAATTCAAAATCCGAGATTTAATTATATCGGATTCTAGTTTACGCCCGATTCTAGTTTATCACGCCTTCAAAGGCACCATCCGAAACCCCAACAACAACCGTCACGGCGTCCAATATCAAGTCCTGGCTTAATATGAAAACGAGACTTTGGGCTTGGCATGGCCAATGTGAACTCTTTTTACCAACGCCATAAAAACACAACACTTGTGCCTCTCTTGTTCAAAGGCCAACACGACTTGCAAGTTGTTGACCATCTTTCCGAGTTGACTGAAAAGGACGACGACAACAACAACAATGCTAGTAGCAGTTGTATTAATTCTCGTCAAGCTCTACATTCGAAACAAGTAATTCAAGTCGTCGTCGAAAACAAGCTGGAAACTGAAGTCGGAGATCACCTGTGGTCAGTTGAAGGTTCCCTTGTTGGTACAAGTAGTACTAGTTAGTTTTGAGACTATCGAGTGTAAAGAGGTCGATCGTGATTGTACGTACTTTCCGACGGTCTTGAAGTGGTGCTTCTTTTTTCTTTTTTTTGCTCTAAACAACCATTGATGGCCTTTTCCTTTGCTATTTTTGGATGGTTGATCTTCTTTACTATTTAGTGGTGAATTCAATGCTGAATGAGTATTGCAGAACAATTTGGAATTTCACATCGGGTTTCGTATTGTTGAATCGATCATGTAATTTGTTTGACAAATATATAATTTGTTTGACAAATATATAATTTGTTAGTCTTTTTTCAGAATGAAGATGCATTTCTTTTGATCAAAAAAATATACGCAAAAAAAGTCGGAGGTAAAATTCAATTCCTTAGTTTATGTACTGTTGAAGCAATCTAAAGGTACCAAACAAGTTGTAAACTATGTATAAAAGGATTCTACAAATAGGAACCAAGACAAAGATATAAAGTGACAAAGCTACTGCAAAGACGAATACATAATAAAAGTACTATTGCCAAGAAAGCTGAAAAACCCAAAGGGGACTACATTATTGACAGACTCATTGATTGCAACTACAAATATGCGTTAACCTTTTTACATGCGTTTACATGCGTTAATAAAAAAAAATACTAAATCAAATAAATCTAACCAAATAACTAGGAAACTGACCCCCAAGTGTGTTGTTCTTCTCTTATTTTATCCTGTCTTTCATTAGTTACGTGATCATGCTGTGTATAAGATTGTCTGATTGCACATGCATACGTAGGAATTTGATCGCATTTAAATGTTTAATTAAGTTCATGCCAGAATTTGAGATTTAAACCTGCCAGATTCTAATTACTGTCCATAATACATATACAACGGGCAGGGTTATAGATATGCTGCAGTACTTTGGCCTCCTATAACCTGCAGACGAAATGGACTTCCACTTCTGCTTCCCTTCGTGGATCCGCAAAAGTCTCTTCAAATGGTTTGTCCATTCATGTAGCGTTTTTAGTTGTATTTTTGGCCATTAATCACAAGCCCTATATGGTTCATGTTCGGTTAACGGGTGCCTTGCTAACTGACTCAATTCAACTTGACGACCACTGCTCCCCATTGCTACAATCTTGCCTTCAACATCACCCTCCGAAGCCCCAACAATCACTACTTCGTCCAACACGAGGACATTCCAGTCTTGTCTTATTACGTAAACCAGACCTTTGGCACGGCCTGAACCCCTTTCACCAACCGCATAAAAACACAACTCTTCTGCCTCTCTTGCTCAAAGGGCAAAATGACTTGGACATTTATAAGGACAATAATGCTAGTAGTAGTACTTTTGGAGCTCACAACATTCTGGTCAAGCTCTACTCCGAAACAAGTACTACTTGTTCAAGTCATCGTCTCCTTGGATTACCAAGTCCGGGATCGCTTGTGGGTTGAAGGTTCTTTTGATTAAAAATACCATTTCCATTACTAGTAATACTAGTACTAGTACTGGCTTTGTGAGTACCAAGTGCAAAGAGGTGGATCGTGATTACCTTTACTTTCCGATGACCTTAAGGTTGTATTTTGCTTTCTTATTTAATTTGGTTCACTGTTATTTTTTCTTTTTGATCAACACAAAAAAGATCCTAATATCGCCTTGTGTGGCGAAGGTCTTTCTTCGGGTACGTTTCTATGGTTACTATTCTTTACTTGATATAAAATAAATAATGTTGGACTGTACAGCTAAATTGAGTTTGATTGTTGGAATGCTTGGCGGATTCACAATTCAACAGCCTTTCTTGACATATTTGTTTATTTGTACATAAATATACAGTATGATCCATAGAAAAACATGTTATATATAATCACAAGTCTAAATTAGTTACGAAAATTGATTGTGTTGGATATTATAGAATTTTCTCGACCAATATATATGAACTATTAGACTAGAGCTGGTTGGGTCAGGTTGGGTTGGGTTGGGTTGGGTTTGAGTTGGTTAAGCATAATCCACATTTTAATGGGTCAACCCATTATTGACCCATTAAACTAACATGTCAACCTAACCCAACCCATTTATTAAAGAGTCAACCCGTTTCAACCCATTTGAATGTTTATAAATGCATCACTAGACATTAGTTACAAGATAAAAGGCCAAGAAAAAGCAAAGAAACAAAAGCCATAGAGATAGAACTGCATGCCTTATTACATTGTAGAAGAACAAAATTAGTAAACCTTTACTTATGGGCTTGTTCATATTGAAGTTGAAGGGCCCTCACTCTCTCCATCAAATGGTAATGTATTCTCATAATATGGATTACTTAGACCACCTCGGCATCGATTTTTTGCCAAGCAGCCACGATCCGGTACATTTCCATGCTTTTTCGGATCTGGACAACCGGGATGCGGCCCTCCTGGTCTTCGGCATGGATCGACAACTCTAGGGTCAAGGAACCTCGTCTTAGCTTCAACCACATTGTTCACCACCATCATGCCAACAAGGACGACTAAGCATAGGACCAATGACTTCATGTTTGAAATGCACACAGTTTTTGTGTTGTTTACAACATTGACACAAGGGATGCCATTTATATTAGTTGTTTGTGTTGCGTTTTAGAGAAATTTGGTTGTCACTTAACTTTGCAGGTGTTTCAATTTAATGGTTGCATTAAAAAATCATAGTTACAATCACATTATAAACCAGTTCTCTTTTGTAAATGCGCATTAGTGATATAAATTGATTAACGTAAATGGTGCAAACCACATTTATTCTTCGGTCATTTGGCTGTGGAAAAGCTTACATTAATTCACCACTTATTAAAGGTGTTCATGTTTGTACAAATTGAAACCTGAATACTAATATTGTTTTTAAAATTGACCTCTAGTTCTGTGCAGGAGTGGAATGGAATTCTCGCATTGCCTTGATGTTGTTCCCATTTTAAACACAAGGTAAAATATGTGAGGATGGGTGTGGGATGATCGGAGATGGTAGAAAGATAGAGTAGAGGTGGGGGTTGCACTTTTAATTAAGTTGGGTAGAAAATGTTCCGACACAGTACCTTGCACAAGACCTTATAACGTTTGCTACAGGTGAAGATGACAATTGACCTCCGATTTGAAGGGCGACATATGATGCCATAAATTGGGATCAGAAATTTTATAACATAAACTTTCAATCTAGAATTAAACTCATGGGGGACCGCATATAGTTTCAATATAAAGTTTGACGTGAATAAAAACATTAGAACACAAGTTTCAATCTATAACTATTCATAAGAAGCCATATAAAGTTTCAAATGTAAAGTTGTACTTAGAATCAGAATATTAGAAAACTCCAAGTTTGTTGTTGCCCTGCAGTGAGGATAGGCCACTATATCCAGTGTCCCTTTTCCCCATTGTTGTTTGTTTTGGCATTGACCTACATTTTATGAAATTTAAGTTTACACTATTCACACAAAAGAATGTTCAATCTATGCCCATACTATGAAAAGAAGAACCTATGAATATGAGAAGTCCATCGTCAAGTATCTTCGTATAAGAACAATGGCTTATTACGTTCATTTGATTGCCAGTATCAGTAAGAAAGTGATATGAATGAGGGAGAAGGAACAACTCATATATAGAACAACTCTCCAGAGACTCCTTAAATCGTGTTACGAGCATTGAAATATCCACTTTTGTATTATAAAAAAAAAAACGTTCCTATGTTTATGAAGAGCTTGGCTAGTTACTGCAAAAAGTCGTATGATCTCATTTAACTTTTGTAAATCTAAGGAATATATATAAGGCGTCACCTACCCTGACTTGTTGGTTGCCAGCCAGCCATTCTGTGCTCTTTAGTAGTAGATTAGAATGTCCAGTATAGTTCTGTGTATCTAATTCTCTGGACGGAATCTCCAAAAGAATGTCGACTTACTATGATGCACGAATCTGAATAGAGACCTTTTCCCCAAAAGGTTGCATACCCATATATTGATATAGGGAACTTATGGTGGATGGGACATCGATTGCGGTTGCATATCGACAATATCATCTTTCATAATAGTGTTCTAAGAAAAATGCTCCTCCTCAACTAGATTGAGAAATAGATTACATAAAGTTAGTTTTGATTGCGAAATATATTAAGGAAATGATGAAGAAAAAATCAAGGAGAGTTTTTATTTTTAATTTTAAGGAGAGGATGAAGAAACGGATTAAGAAAAAGCTTGTTTTGATTGAGAAACAAACCAAGGAGAGGATGAATAAACAGATTAAGGAGAAGATGAAGAAATTGATTGACGAGAGTTTATTTTGATTGAGAAACAGATTAAGGAGAGCAAAGGCATGAGTGTTGCAGAAGGGATGGTCTGGAATAGGAGAAGGGCTCAACATTCAGTCCTTGTAAATACACCCACTCATATCCAAAGGAGAAAATTGGACAAGATAATTGGTATTTGAAAGAAGTCTGAACTTGGTTTAGGTGCTTTTGAATGACATAACAGCGTTTCAAAAGAAATCATATGGAGCAAAGTACGTATTATAAACTTTGTTTCTCAGCAGATCAAATAGCCTAACATGTTTCCAATATCAAAGTAACCAGTACAATAAATTTTTATTCAATTAGATATTACAATTCTAGATAGCTAGGAAATAGAGAGAACGCTAAACTATATTGGCCAAGAACCATTCATTTTTCTTAATAAGTGTAATTACCAATTGATCCTTTGAGTAGATTTTGAATAGTTAGGTTGTGGAAATTGCTCCCTCAACTTTTGAAGGTTTGGAGATGAGATCGTGACAGCTGCACAAGAAGAAAAATGTTCAAACAACTATTGCTCAAGGTAAGTAGAAAACATTAATTCATATGGAGGAAGTGGGGGAGAGGTAGAGAGATATGGGATTACCTGAACTGGAGTAGGTCGTCGAGGAGGAGAGACGTGAAGGTGAACATATAGATGGAGGTGGGAATTGTTCGTATTTGATAAAAATCTGAAGTGTTGTTTGGGTGATTGCCCAACAATTTTTGGATCAAATCCCTTGCATAAGAAGATGCCTTTGTCATAGGTGCTCTCAGCGAACTTTCCTAGAAAATAATCAAGTTTCAGACAACCCAATTTACAGAGAGCCAGATCGAGAAAACCCCAAGATGTTAACGATTAGATAATCACTACAATTTGCCTGACTTGTTGCATGTCAGTCAACTATTCAGTGTTGTTTTTCAACAACAGATTAAAATGGCTAGTATAGTTATGTGTATTCTATGCTTGGAATCTCCAAAAGAATGTCAACAATAGAGACTTTTTTTGTTATTTCCCCTAAAAGGTTGTATACTCATACATTGATATCAGGGACTTATGATGGATGTGGCTTCGATTGCGGCTGCCAGAGAATATCAACAATATCATATTTCATAACATTGTTCTAAGAAAAATGCACCTCCTCAACTAGATAAAAAAATTATTACAAATGTTTTTTTTTATTGCGGAAGCCACGTATGAATTAATACTGATGTATGCCATATTATTCTTTGTTCATATTATATGATGTATGTCTAAAATCATTTTATCATGCTTCAACCTCAAGATATAATTTTGTCTATGATGAAACTCTTTTGTCATCCTCCGGCAAAATTTCCTTTCAAGATGAGGACTTTGAAGATGTAGATGAGGGAAATGATGAGGATAAGAACAATAGTCGATTATTTATATTTAAGAGTGTAGTAGAGGCAGAGAAGATGTATGATTCCCATTATGATGTGAAACATAGGCATATTATAAAGGCTTAGTTTTGTCCTCACTATGGAGCCAAGATGACATGGATAGTGGCATTTGAGAAGTTCAAGTATTTGAATAATTGGAAAGATATTGCTGCTCCTTTCACACATGATGACAGCCGGCTACATAAACATTGGCGCAATAATTTCAAGTCTGTTTGTTCTTTTAATTTTGTCTAGTTTGTGTTTTACTTATATAAATCGTGCTAGTATATATATACACACACAAGTAAATGACACATCTGTAGATCTTCAACAGGATGCATGTTCTGGTGGACTAAAGCCACTGTAAGGATTATCTTCAAGGGTTATGTCTTAAGTGAAAAAGAGGTGAAATTAGTCAATATGGGTCGTTTAGAGCAAAGAATGAGTTGGAAGGACAAACATAACTCGAGAATTCAAGACTTCAATGACTTCAAAGGTATGGTGGTGCAAGAATTGCAACTTAATGTGCATTCAGAAGACTTAGATTTGTTCTTGCAGTGTTTGGAGAAGGTTAGAGACATAAAATTGTAAGACTTTTAATTTTTTGTGCTTTCTGAAACTTAAGTTTATCCGTGCAGTATTTGAACATCTTGTTTAGACCCACTGCGTATATATACGTCATAGATCCTTGTTCAATTGTATCGTCTTACAATTTGGTTATTTTTATCAATTCTCAGCTCTCATCTTTACAACAATAAATACAAAATTTTTGTGAACAAGGTGGTTGAACATCCATTATTAAAATGTGGTGAGGAAAAGATGAAAAAAAAATATGATGAGATACATCTCGCGTGGAAAGCTGTTAGAATATGTCATGTGTTACAGCCCGTCCTCAAAAGGTGGGGCTGGGATGTACGGCCGCCACAGGATTCCATGGAAGATCTTATTTACTTTTGACGTAATGTCTATCATCATCACAATAGAATTGTTGTTACATATGATGAATTTGATGCTAAACTCTTGAGATTGTGTCCCAGATTCCTTTCTCGGCTTCATGTGAATTATCAAATTATCTCTAAATAATATGGGTAATATTTTCTACTTGCTTGCTTCTTTTTTTTTTTCTTTTTTTTTCTTCTGTTTTTACTTTCATCTTATATGGAATTGAACTATTAACCTTGGTAATAAATAGACTATTTCTACATTATTTTGATTGAGAAACAGATTAAGGAGTTTGTTTTGACACTGCAACGTAAATCTCAGATTCATCGAGAGCATAAACATCATTTCCCGACTCATCAAATGCATTGGGAACCATATGCTTATACTTATGGTCTTCAGTGTGGTAAATGGTCTCGAGTTTCATTCTCTACTTTTAGAATAATGGTTAATTTCAACACAACGTCATATTGCGCTTAAGTGTGATATCATTTAGATGAATTATTCCATCGCCAAACCCATACTCCAACATTTGTCTCTCAACCGAAATTGAAACTCGTATTACTCCAAACCGAGGTCATGGTTGAGTAAATCAGCCATCTCAATGTGAACCATACATGACAAAATTTGTCTCTCGATGGATATAAGACATCGGCCAACAATTAGGAGTTTGAAGTCTCAAACAAATTCATTCCAAAGTGGTCTGACATCAACATTGAAGTCTCAAACAGTTTCATGTCCAATCCTATACTCCAAAGTTTATCTCTCAATCGAATTAGATACTTACTGAAATATCTCTTTGATCTCTTCGACAGAGTCATTGATCAGAGGACCAAGTTAGAAATTGAACGTTAGTGGTGCTCTTCGAGATCCATTTTCAATTAGCATAAAGTTCATTAGCACAAATGGAAATATAAAAAAAATATAATAATCATCATACAATTGTTTATGTTCTCATGATACAAAGAATTCTATAGAAATTCAAAGAATCATTCATATTATCCCTTCTGCTGTCACCTTTTACCGAAACAAATGCCATAAACAACTTTTCTTAAGTGTTAAGAATTTTGAAAATCTTTGATGGCGAAAACAAATAGACATAAAGAAGTGAAAACAAAATAAATCATAATCAAAATGAGAATGAGCAAACAGAACCAATACGATTTGAAACCCAGTGGTTCAAGTAAGTGAAATTCAATATACTAATTTTCACAAGTACAAATATAGGAGTGCCTATAAAACATATTACAAAAAGTTTTTTTTTTTTTAATTGCCGAAGCCAAGTATGAATTATTAATGATGTATGCCATATTATTCTTTGTCCATATTATATGATGTATGTCTAAAATCATCTTATCGTGCTTTAATCTCAAGAGATCATGGGGAAGTATCTTCAGGTATAATTTTGTCTATGATGAAACTCTTCTGTCATCCTGTAGCAAAATTTTCTTTGAAGATGCGGACTTTGAAGATGTAGATGAGGGAAAGGATAAGGATAAGAACAATAGTCAATTCTTTATATTCAAGAGTTAAGCAGAGGCGGAGAAGATGTTCGATTCCCATTTTGATTTGAAACATAGGCATATTATAAAGCCTTAGTTTTGTACTCAATATGAAGCTAAGATGACATGGATAGTGGTATCTGAGAAGTTCAAGTATTTGAATAATTGGAAAGAGATTGTTGCCCCTTTCACACATGATGACAGCCGCTACATAAACATTGGCGCAATAATTTCAAGTATGTTTGTTTTTTTAATTTTCTTTAGTTTGTGTTTTACTTATATAAATCGTGCTGAAATGTACTTTGAAGATATCCAGTAATCCTCTTGACTTAAGTCAAATGCACATCAGAATTTAACATGTGTTATTTCATAGCATATGATATCATCAAACCTTGCAAAAAACTAAACGTAATTTATTAAGTAAATTCATCATAAGCAAGATCACTCATATGCATAGTGACTCTTACTACATGACAGCAATGTTGTGAATATTTAGTTTAATAAAAAAACATTTTACATTTATTGTTGTCAATCTTTGTTTAATAAGGTATTAGATTGATCAATGTTTATCAATATGTATCTAAATATTAAGCAGGGAACTAATGAAAGCCATATACTATATACATTGCAAGGATTATCTTTATGGGCAATTAAAAGACTATCACAATTATTCTTAAGTGAAAAAGAGGTGAAATTGATCAATATGGGTCGTTTAGAACAAAGAAAGCGTCTTCAGCCGTAATTCTCATCTCCGGATCCAAGCGCATCAACCCATTTAAAATATCTATAAAGTCTCTCTCTTCATTTTTGCATCATCTCCAAGGGCTCTAGTCCTTAATACCCACTCTCATTATACTCGACATAGAGATCTCCAGCATAAGCAGAATTTTAAACCGCATAAACTTTATAGAAAACAACTTAATCTTAGTATTGAGCTACTCAAGTATTGAAAGAAATATAAACGCACAATAATAAAAGCTATTTAAGAAACACTGGGAGCAACATGACCTTCAGATGGACATGAATAAAATATTCATATTCATCAAGTAATATACAACATTTTCCATCAAGAATATATATTTTAGATAAACTAATCACTCAAAACTAGTTGTTTTCTATCTCCCTCCAAATTATGAAAGTTAGCAGATAAGAAAACAAGGTTCTAGAATTCTTAAGAACAACGTAGAAGTTTTAACACTCAATGTTTCCAAAATCCTGTAATAGAAAAGTAGGCGACCATCCTCCAAGATGAAGAACATAGAGTTTAATATTTGCTATCTAAACAGGTAGATCAAAGTATGTTTCTTATCATTATATTGCCACTCAAGCCCACCAAAGTTACCAATATCCTAATTTAACACTTCAACTATAGCCACCATCTGGCCAAATAGGCCTCCATGACCAAGAAAAAAAAATAAAAAATCACCAAAGGCTTCCTACCTACTATCATCCAAAAAACAAAAACGACGAAGAATCATATGAACAATTCGACCGAAAATATGTACAACTTCAATCTTTAAAACAAACACATTAATAAGAAAGGATGCAAATAATAAACTCCACATAAAAATGAAGCAATTTGCAACAGAACCCTAAAAAACAAAGGGATATTTCTTGAGAACGCCACCCTAACACAACCAAGTGTGAATCTTTCAAACACAATCCAACCAAGAATTTGAAAACCCATGTTGAAATTGAAGTATTGCAAAACAAGAAAACAAATCCATACCTCCCCAGTATCAAGATCCTTAAAAAGGAAATTCTCATATTTCTTCACAAAATAGTTCTCGATGATCTTCCCTGTACACGAAAACCATAACATTAGCAAACAGACTATAGAAGAAGTACAGTAGAAAAAACGCACAAATTATATGTCAAAAAATAAATGTTGGAAAACGTTCAACTATATATTTGTCTTAAGCAACATATTTGGGAAAATGTTTCAATGTCATGTGAGATCGTAGCATGTCAGCATTTGTCTTGTTATTTACAAAAAGAGTTTCACCAGTGTAAAGTTCAAACAAGCAACAGCCTGCGGACCAAAGATCCAGTGGATGACCACATTTCAAGCCAAGAACCGCAACCAATATATCAAAGAGTTGGATCAAAATTCATGCTGAACAAACTAATCAAGTATGACATATTTAGCAAAATAAAAGTAAATATCCTGACAATGATAGATAGCCCAATAAAAGAGAGAAACTTACTTATTTCAGGGCCTGATAATTGGTGTCAGTAGCAAACATGTCTTTTCCAAAATCACAAAGCTTCACCTTGGTGCTGTTCACATATGCCTGGGAAATAAAGTTATTGTGTCAAAAAGATAAATGACAAAAATTGTATCGTAAAGTTATTGCGTATATATAAGCGATGGATCCTTGTTCAATTGTACGTCTTACAATTGAGTTATTTTTGTCAATTATCAGCTCTCATCTTTACGACAATAAATACAAAATTTTTATGAACAAGGTGGTGGAACATCCATGTGGTGAGGAGAGGATGAAAAAATATGATGAGATACATCTCATGTGGAAAGCTGTTAGAATATGGCATGCCTTTGGAGAAGCTTGGACACTTGATGTTTTTATAGGAGAATTTGAGATATATCGCAACTGGAATAAGTATTTTGAAATCTCATAGTTGCATATTCCAGTTGATGGATGATTTCATGATCAGTTATACAAAATATATAAGAGGGTGGTATTACATGCAAGGGAGATTTCATGGAAGATCTTCTTTACTTTTGCCGTAGTGTCCATTATCATCACAACAGAATTGTTGTTACATCTGATGAACTTTATAATAATTTCTCGAGATGTCCCAGAGAATCCTTTCTCGGCTTCATGTGAATTATCAAATTATCTCTAAATAATATGGGTGAAATCAGCTATCTCAATGTCAGTCATACATGATAGAATTTGTCTCTCAATGGGTATAAGACATCGGCTAACAATTAGGAGTTTGATGTCTCAAACGGATTAGTTCCAAAGTGGACTAAAGTCAACATTGAAGGTCAGCTGTGCTCTTGTAGAGCTATTTTCAACCCGTATAAAGTTCATACTACAAATAATTTGCCAAAGTTTGTATTTTAATCTAATCACATCATAATCAAATACTTTAGTGCAAACATCATTTTGAAATCTGAAATCTTCGATTTACTCATTGCATAGACATTTAGAATAGAATTGATCCACCAAAACAGTGCCGTAATGTGTCTAAGTTTGACCTCATTTAGATCAATCATTTCATCTCCAATCATATACCCCAAAGTTTCTCTCCCAATCGAATTACATACCTTACTGAAATATCTCTTTGATCTCTTCAATGGAGTCATTGAGCAAAGGACTGACATAGAAATTGAACGTTAATGGTGCTCTATAACACTCTATATATATATATATATATATATATATATATATATATATATCATACAATTGTTTAACTTGTGATGATATAGATAATTCTATAAAAATTTAAAGAATAATTCATATTATCCCTTATTATCCCTTCAGCTGTCACGTTCTACCTAAACAGACGACATAAACAACTGCTATTACGTGTTAAGAATTTTGAACATTTTTTATGGCGAAAATAAAGAAGAAGTGAAAACAAAATAAATCTTAATCAATTTGAGAATGAGCAAACAAAACAATACGATTTGAAACCAAGTGTCTCATGCAATTGATTTTTGTTTTTTTGTTTTTTTTTTTTTTTGGGAGAAGGTCAAGCAATTGAAATTAAATAATCTAATTTTCACATGAACAGGTACAGATACTGAACAAATTGGTAGGACTTTTTCGGGGCTCCTACAAGATCGATTACAATAGCCCAAATTTATTCTGCTTGAGCTTGGGCCCTAATCCGTACTAAACTTGGTTGGGCTTGAAATTCAATTCAATAAAGCCATTCATTTTGACTTATCCGGGTCAGCCCGTTTCCTTAATGAAATTCGGACCATCCATCATCACTAGCACCACCTGTCCCTTCCATTTTCTTTCTGTTGTTTCCCAGATCCTACCCCGATGAACATTTGATCATCTGCAGAGCCAAATCCCAAATCCCAGATCCACCAACACCCACATTCCCTCCTCCCTAGGGTTTATCCAACTCGCCCCGAGTCAACTCACCAAAATCTCGCTTCAATTTCGACCCATGAGCCAGAGCAACCACCACCACGAGCACCAGAGCTCCCACCACTAACTAACAATGGGCTCTAACAAGAAAATGGTGATCATGGACAACGCCCAGGCCGGGAAGCTCCCCGCCCGATCCAATTCCATGTCCGACCCGAACGCCCACCAGAGCCTCGCCTCCATCCTCAACAACCCCAACGCCTCCGACGCCTCCTCCTGGTCCGGCTGGTGGTCCTCCTCCGCCGCCGTCGCCCCGCCCGAGTTCGCCCCGCTTGTCCCCAAGTCAGCATCGGACTCCGTCGCCCGATCCGACTTCCACCCCTACCTCGCCTCCATCTCCGACCACTACAGCCGATTCGAGGACATCATCAACCACGTCAAGAAGGAGAGCTCCGACACCGTCGACTCCATCGGCGGCCAGGGCGAGGCCCTCGTCGCCTGCCTACGCGAAGTCCCCGCCCTCTACTTCAAGGAAGACTTCGCCCTGGAGGACGGCGCAACATTCCGGTCGGCCTGCCCGTTCACCACCGTCGCCGAGAACCTAGTCCTCCAGGAGAAGCTCTCGCATTACTTGGACGTGGTGGAGCTTCACTTGGTCAAAGAGATCTCGCTGCGGTCAAACTCCTTCTTTGAAGCTCAGGGCCAGCTGCAGGACTTGAATGTGAAGATCGTCGAGGGTTGCAATCGAATTCGGGAGCTCAAGGAGACCATTTCGCTATTGGATGTCGATTTGGTGGAGTCCGCTAGGGAAATTCACGATTTGAATGCAACCAGGAGTAATTTGTTGGCACTTCAGCAGAAGCTGAGGCTCATCTTATACGTCAATCAAGCTCTTTCAGCCCTTAAATTGGTATGGTTTTTCTAATTGCAGTAGCATTATCGTGTCGAATTTCGTAATGGCTTGATTAGTCTTGCAATGCATGGTGTTCTGCTGTGATATTAACCCCTAGCCTCTAGTAGAATTCACCTATTCATATCCGAAATAGGATTACATTAAATGACCTCTATCCGTTGAGCCAAATGTTTCGGGGTATCATTTTGCAAGTGATTCATATTGAGTTGCTCTACATTTTCTGTCATACAGCTTGTGGCATCTGCAGATTGTGCTGGAGCTTTGGATGTGACAGATGACTTGCAGCAGTTGCTGGTATATTCTTAATTACTGTTTCTTTTATATGGTCCCTGTAGCTAGTTCATTTTAAAAGAGGAAAACAGTCTGCTGAACTATGATTTTCATGTACCTTATTCCGTTTTATGTGTTTCATAGGATGGGGATGAGCTTACTGGTCTACATTGCTTTCATCACCTCAGGGATCGCGTAGCAGCATCAATTGAATCCATAAACAGGTATAATTTCTCGTTATGGTCACATCTGGTATTAAAGAAATGAGTGACACTATTTCCATTGCTCTAATTGTTTCTTTTTTCATCTCATTATGTGTCGGTCTATACATGTTTCTTCTGCTAATCGGATCCCTAAAACAATGATTGTTGTTCTCTTGAGGGAAGTATCTTATCATTGTGTTGCAATTTGATATTTTGCAATGGATATCTTTTGCTGAATTCATGTGACTAAGTTATATACAGATGCAAATAAGATGATAGAGACATGTTTCTAGTAACTTATTAAATTTATTCTTGTAGCATTCTTTCTGCAGAGTTTATGCGTGTTTCAATCCAAGACACTGGAGATACAGATGTTATAATCTTATCCAGGGCAAAATCAAGAGCATCCATTCTTATGAATGGAGAAGATGGTGAAGTAAGCTCAATTGTATATGCCATTACTTTGTTTGAAAGATATTTTTTTCTTTGAGCATTGAGCTTTCTCGATTTAATTTCCTTCATTTTAATTTTGAGGAGTCAATGTTGGATTCTCTATGTGAACTGATGATGGCCCTTTCCTCGTTAGCAGATTAAGTTGGATGATGAAGAAACCTCCAATTTTCAAGATCGCCTTCTTCCCGTAGTCATTGGATTGCTTAGAACAGTGAGTACTTATGGGGTTTGTTTCAGGCTAATTATTCCAACCTTTTTAAATTCCTTTGGCGATGTAATTGTTTTTTTTCTGTTCAGAGAGTAAGACATTTGATGATCAACGACGTGGTTGATGTCATTCTTTTACTTTCAGGCGAAGCTCCCTTCTGTGTTGAGGTTATATCGTGACCAACTTACAGCTGACATGAAGACTGCTATAAAAGATGCAGTTGCAGAGTTGCTTCCTATCCTTGTTTCTCGCCCCCTGGAGTCAGATTTTACACCTGGAGAGCGAATAGTGGATGCAGATGGTGAGAAATTCGTAATTTTGTTTGTATTTTATGCCTATGACCGAATATTTGAAGTAATACAGAGATGAAAGGGTTTAAGATATAATCATTCCGTTAAGTTTACATGCTCTGTCTTGCCCTTTAGAGAAAAGTTTGCTTCTTTGATCTTTTGAACATGGTTTTTAGGTATTGGCGCATCACTTGCTAGCAAGTTAAGGAGCCTGTCATCTGAAAGCTTTGTCCAACTCTTAAGTGCTATTTTTATGATTGTAAGGGTATGTGTTCTGGACTATGCTTGTTTTGTTCATAGATATTTGATTAAGCACATGCTCTATAAATGCGTTGTTGAGTTCCAAGTCAAGCAATACTCGCTGTTCATTCAATTATGAATTGGTTTGTCTTCGGAAGCTAAATTAGATGTTTCTAATCAATAACAATGATTGGAGTGAAAAAAAAATTTCTCCGATATGAGCAGATTAGGTCCAGCTTCTTGGGGTTGCCATTTTTGCAAACTAAGATCTCCAACTCCTTTCTGAGTTCAAATGAATAAGTACCCTTTGCACCATTGATTTGCATTCGCTTGAAGTGCATAATATTGCCTCTTCTTGTAACTTTTGGCACATATAATTTCACAGGTATCTTTTCTCGATACTCCTACCCTGACTGTAATATTTGAGCCTAGACTTGAATTCTTCTTCGAGACAATCAGTTTTAGCATAGATGTTCTTATCAAAATAAAAATAAAAAAGCGCTGTGATGGCATTGAAATCAATGATTGTTTATAGGCGGCTTCAAGTTGTATCAGATGGCATATGTTCTGAATTTCATTCAGCAACCACTATTTGAGTGTGATGTCATTTGATTTATTTTAGTGATTGCAGGCACATCTAGGGCGGGCTGCTGAAGTGAAGAAGGCCATCGAGTGGATAATGTGCAACCTTGATGGTCACTATGCAGCTGATTCAGTTGCTGCTGCAATTGCAGTTGGTGCTGCGGCTGCAGAAACAGCTCAAGAGAGTGATGGTCAAGGTGGTTTGCTTTCCTCATATTCATCTCCGAGAGTTGCAGCAAAGGCCCTTTCATTTCAAGGAAAAGCAAATGACGCAGCAAGTCCTTCAAACATGTCTAAGAATTTTAGGTGACTACTTGTCTCTTGGCCTTGTTAGCTTTGATATCACTCTTTTTTTTCTTCCTCATTTTGATTCTAAAGGTGTTCAGTATTCTGAAACTATAAAATTCTAAACAGAGCTGATGTGTTACGAGAAAACACAGAAGCTGTCGTTGCAGCTTGTGATGCTGCTCATGGAAGATGGGCAAAGCTACTTGGAGTTCGTGCTCTTCTTCATCCCAAGTTGAGGTTGCAGGAGTTTTTGAGCATATATAACATTACCCAGGAGTTTATAACTGCTACGGAGAAGGTATTTTATTCTTTACTTTGTTTCCTTCCCTTTGAATTTCTCCTCCTTTTTCATTTCTGTAGTTTTTTGATGATTTAATGTTCATCTATGTGGTGGCAATTTTGTTAACATAACCAGATAGGGGGAAGGCCGGGATTTAGCATCAGGGGAACACTACAGTCACAGGCCAAAGCCTTCGTCGATTTTCAGCATGAATCTCGAGTCAGTTTCTGATTATTTATACTCATCCTTCAGTTCTTATTGTGCTTGATTTTTTATTTTGAGCTAATTGTTTTTTATTTTCTTTCTCTTTTTGTTCTTGTAGATGGCAAAACTTAAGGCAGTTCTTGACCAAGAAACATGGGTGGAAGTAGATGTTCCTGATGAATTTCAGGTCATTGTTACTTCACTATTTTGTTCCGAATCATTGGCATCGGAGAACCTGGATGCTGTTGAAGGTAATACAGAAACAAGCTACAGTGAGGTGGGCTCAAGCAATAATAGTTCACATTCAGCGGATACAGAAACATCAACTGCCAAACAGCCAATTAAAAGGGCTGATTCTAGTGAATTGTCTGCGGAGGTGATTGAAAAGGAGAAGTCTCCACCAAATGCTGATGGAGCTGAGAAAAGTAAGGCTGATATTGCAAATTCTGTGGCTCAGAACAATCACAGCAACATGAAGGAGCGGGCAAAATCAACCTCTCAAACTCTTTTCTTCAAAGGCGTTGGTTTTCACATGGTAAACTGGTTAGTTATCTTGTGACTCTTCTGCTTCTCTCATCTTTTTCTTCAGTCTTTTTCTTTGGAATGGTAGGATTTGGATAATGATGCTGAGGATTTATATGATTCATAATCCTCCTAAACTATTTTTTTTAGTCATACTGATCTTTACCAACAAGTTCGATTGCTGTTTAGCACTCTTCTTTCCCACGTCTTGGAACTTATTATCTTTATTTTTCAATAATTTAAAGAATCTTTTGCTGGAAGCCTTTAATTACAATTTTCCCTTGTTATTTTTTTTTCCTCAGTGGCTTGATACTGATGAAGATGTTGTCGGAGTACATTGATATGAACAACTTCTTTCCAGCACTGTCCTCAGAAGTTGTTCATCGTATAGTAGAAATTTTAAAGTTTTTTAATACAAGAACGTGTCAGCTTGTTCTTGGTGCCGGTGCTATGCAGGTACTAACTTCTCTCAGTGAATAGATGTTGTTACGAGCTATTTAGAATCTTCCACATGGAAACCCAAGGCTACTCAGTTCATCCAGTATCTTTTGTTACTGTATATATACTGTATCAAGATACCAACCTGTTTCATGTCTAATTTTCTTTGTTGAGCTCAGAAATTTTTTAAGTGGTTGTACAAAAGCCTTTCGATGTTTTTGGTTACCTTGTTTTAGTTATATGTTCTAGACATGTGCTCCACAGTCATTTTGATAGATCATATGGGGTATTGCAGGTATCTGGTTTAAAGTCTATCACTTCTAAGCACTTGGCATTGGCAAGTCAAGTTATCAGTTTTACGTATGCTATTATTCCTGGTAGGTTATTTTAACGTTAATCTTTTAGTTTGTTTGAATGCATTAGCTATGTAAACAACTCAAATTTGTTCAAAGTATATTATAACAATAAGATAAGCAATATATATACATATTACATACATATGTATGTACAAATCTTCCCTGGACTGGACATCCATGCTTCGTTAAAGAATGGAGGATATACCATTGATAAAGTCTAGATATGTGTCAATTACAATACCCATGTATATGACCATGTTGACAATGTATTAACCCATGTTGACCTGAAGTATCAAGAGCAAAGGATGGACATACAGAGAATTTCTATAAATATGTGTATGTATTTGCAAATATAAATTTATGGACATACAGAGAATTTCTATATAAATATGTGTGTATTTGCAAATGTAAATTTTGTAAACAGTTCTACTTTGACTATAGAGTTATTGTGCAATACCGTGACTTCATTAATTTTCTTTCTCCTAGAAATCAGGCAAATTCTTTTTCTAAAAGTACCTGAGACAAGAAAGGCACTGCTGTTATCTGAAATTGACCGAGTAGCTCAGGTTTGAGCCCGATTTACTCTTATGAAACTGTGCTCAATCTTGGAAACATTTGCATATTTATTCGTTCAATTTAAAGCAGGATTATAAGGTTCACAGGGATGAAATACATACAAAGTTGGTTCAGATCATGAGAGAAAGGTTATTGGTTCATTTACGCGGGTTGGCTCAGATTGTAGAGAGCTGGAATAGACCTGAAGAAGCTGAACCACAGCCAAGCCAGTTTGCTCGATCCCTTACAAAGGTAACTATTTCTTATTAATTGAAAGAATTAGCAAGGATTGATCAAATACCTTAAATGTGGTAAGTGCATACTTAGTCTAATGTGCCTTTGCTTGATTTTGGTTGGGATAGCAGCGGTAAATACAAGGGTTGTAAGGCAAGGTGGTAAACCTGGTATCAGTGATCAATTAATGTGGTGCTCCAGAATTTATCACCTGCACTAAAGTTTAAAAAAGGATGTTTAACTGGAATATTTTAATGTCGGGAAAGAAAACGACATACGTATGGCCATAGTTACGTTTGGGCCTGCTGTTAGGACTGGAGCATCTAAGTCCTAGTGTAAAAAAGCAAAGGATTTTGCAATATATAATGATTAATTTGGTATGGGGTCTGATGCATAGTTTCTTTCTATAATGTGGCTAGAAGCAAAGTTGAAATGTTAAATTGAGTGTTAATAAAAAGGACAGCATTTGTTATGGGTTCTGAGAACTTGTGTGGACACTGATAGCTTAGTTTTCTGTAATATTTGGATAGCTTTTGGTACGTTCTGTTGGTTTTTGGTATAATGAGAGACAGATTGGATAGAGTTAAGATGTTCTATTACCCTCTTGCTATTTCTTTTCTCTAATGCAAAGTAGTGATTTCTGGCAGTTTCTTTATCTTGATTGCTCTTTTGTGTTTTTTTCCAGGAAGTCGGATACTTACAACGTGTTCTAACTCGAACCTTACATGAGATCGATGTTCAGGCAATTTTTAGGTAAGGCTCAAATTAGCACGCGATTAATTGCTGAGGTTTTTTAATACTTACGACTGGTTGTAGTTGCATCCCGTAACCTCGCTGTTTTGCAGTTTGGACTTGTGTTTTATCATGGTCTTGTATTGCAAGTTAATGACTATTGTCATTTCTAAATTTCAGGCAAGTGATTTTAGTCTTCCATTCACAAATTTCAGAAGCATTTTCACGCTTAGAGATTAGTACGCCACAAGCCAGGGACAGGTACTATCTTTTCAGATTTCTTGATGGGGACATACTCTCTGAATTCTTGAGTGAACATAACTTTTCACATGGTCCTCCAGGTTGTACCGAGATGTCAAACACATTCTTGGATGCATTCGGTCTTTGCCTTCTGATAAGATGAGTGAATCTAAGATTCCAAACTGGGGTCAACTTGATGAATTCTTGGAGCAGAGATTTGGGACAGAAGCTGGTTAGATGTTGTTGTAAAGTACCAAAGCAGTTACTTTTTTCGGAGATGCCAAACGGATTTCAGGATGGCAGAATGAATTTCAGTCTATGCACTGTACAATTGAGGTAACTTTAGGGTTGTACTTTCTCTACTTAGTTGTGTCAACTTATGTGCATGATGCTCGTGAATGACAATTCTGCAGGCTCTATTTGCCCCCTCTTTTGTCTCTTTCTCGGATTCACACACTTGGCTTTGTTAATTCGTTTCTGCATTGCTTACTGGGTGATTTTGTTTTCCAGGTCTTGCATTTTTTTCCCCGAGATGTGTATAAAGTCGTGTATCAGATCCAAATATTGTGACAAGAAGGTCCATGAAACCAGAATTTTTCTATAGCAGTCACACTTGAATTACCATTTGTATTTACTAGGACTGAAATCAATGCTTTGTTACCCTGATTGTAGCAATGGGTTAAAGAAACCGATCAATTTTTTTGATTTAGTGAAGTGACAAGCAGGATCAATTTTTCAAGTTTTCAGCTTCCGCCACCTGAACTACATCAACTTGTATCATTACTTCTACTAATTCATAAACGCTTTTCTCAAGTGGTAAATAATAGTATTTTTTTTTTTCTCTCCCTTGCTTGATTACATTTGTTTGATGTTAATAGAGTTCATATTATAGACTACATTGCTTACTTGGATATCTCCTCATTTTTGTGACGACTAACTCTTTCTTCCGATATGTTTGCATTTGTCGCCACTGTTGTCATTGTTCTAAGTTATAGATTAGTCATCCCCAAATAATAACGAACTAAAGTCTTCTCGTTTCATATGATTGAGCAGATGAGAAATAGAATTCGATTGAGTCCTTGCCAAAATTTATGTCATTTTTACATAGTGAAGACACTCACCCAAGATGTACTTGGAGCAACATGTAACAAAACCCAAATTAAAAGACCCGAAAAATGGACGGAACAACGGAGTCATACAAAGGCAAGAAAGGGATGCGTCCAACCGACATGTGGATTTGCCAAAAAATAGACAAAGGGGAACAACAGAACATATACACCAAACTGAAAGACTAGAAACATTGGATAGTCGCCCAAAGGGCACAACGCGATCAGTCCAGCTGACATGTAGATTGATTTATTTGTACAACAAGAGTGTCGAGATTCATTCTAAACGCAACGACTTAAGCCTCTGTGTCACTTGTAAACTTTCAATGATCTTAGGGCGCAGGTTACGAACAATGCAAAATTCCAGAGTGCCTTAATCCCGAAGATGAACCCATGGTAGCAACAAAATTCCCCTATTCATTTCCAGGCAAATTCAAGTAGGACGATTACTAATTCTCTCTACACTAAGTAAGTGCAGGAAAAAAAAATGTAGAATACAACTGTACTGATAAGAAAACAGCACTGACACTAACACTTACCCGAACAAAAATTGCGCAGCCTGTCAGCTCTGCAAGTTCCTGCGTTTCAATTATATCGTCATGCATTTGAGAAATGAAAACCAGAATAAGGTGGCACATGTTTTTCACTTACACTTTGCAGGTAGAAAACTGGTATAACTTTATTTACATGCAAGTGGAGTGCGCAATGAAAAATATAGAGTGTCATATTCAATATTCAAATTTAATCACATTGGTCACCTCAACTGCATTCCGCTATATAAATTGCCCAGCCCAATAAACCCAATAAAATCACAATACGTGACAAAAACAAAATTCTGGAATTTGGGCAACTTAAATCACGGAATGCAGTTGTAGGGGTCAATGTAATCCATATTAAATTGTATAGCGCAGATTGACACCATGAGTTACTGGAGGCACTTTGATCAATAAGTTCTTTTTCAATGATAAGTCCGTGCACCTTTAAGGAATCCATAACACCTTTCCACCGATCAGCAAATTCATCCTGCACACAATAATAGTAATAGAGGTTTGTCAAAGTTCTGAGCTTTAACATCTGCAGCATGAGGGAGAGGTCTTGGATCTGACTATACATGTACAGACCAGCGTAAAACCCGAAGTTCATTTTCATTGTTTTTCCTGACAAACCTTTCTAACACCAAACAAAATCTCTTAATTACCATGTAAATACTGCTGAGATTAATGTCTAATTCTTCCATGAAAGCAAATTATCATCGTAGTATCTCAGATTTGGTTTTAGAAAAGGTTGACACGCACTGCAGCAGAACAATTATAACCCCAATAGATGACATAGGACAAAGAGAGAAATTATTAGCCGGGAGATTTACTTATTGATAAATGAATAATTGATTAACTTAAATTGTTTATTAATTTATAAAAAGTTTTTTTTTTTGTTTTGTCACTCATAGGAAAGCAATGATCCATGAATGCCCTTGCAAAAAATTGAAGATGAGGTTCAGTTACATTAAGGTACAAAGAAACGGCAAAGTACTTTAGTAAAATTTTTTGAGAGGAAATAGAAGTATAAAAAAATTTTATATTTGCAATTTTTATCTTATTATGGCCAATTATTAACTTATATATTTGCTGGGCCCTAAAGGAATTCAAACAAATTATTATCTTATGCATTAAGCGGGGTTATCATTTAGTTTGAGATCTAATATATTGAACATTCATCTACCGAAGGAAACAAAAGCAATACAATACCCACCTCTTTGATGCCATGTATTGTGCATAGTCCATTCTTTTGAAACCCAATCTGGATGATGTCGCATTGTTTTGCTCCATTCAAAACTTGCAATGCCTGAAATCATAATGTTGTGCTCTCAAATTTGATATTTAATAAAAAGAAAAAAAAAGGGATGGTCAAGAAACGAATTCCTGGAAACTCACATGGAAGAAAGAAAAATGAGCCCACACAAACATACATACTTAGATTAAAGGTAGAAACAGAACCTAAGCTTTCAATTGAAAGTATAATTTCCCGAGGTAAGATGAAATGTACAATCTTCTGACGTAAAATGTTATGTCCAATTTTCTGACCCAAAAAAAAAAAAAAAAAAAAAATCTACAGTTTTCTGACTTGAAATGAAATGCTTATGCGAGTTCCCTTTGCCCTTGCCCTTGCAACCAATGTTAATGACAGGTTTCCGTAATGGAGAAAAAAGAACATATCGAAAGAACAAATGCAACTACCTTACAACCTCAATCAGAATCTATCGCAAATGATGTCAACTTGTACAGAACCGGAATATTTTGAACTTATAGAATAGCTTATATATAGGATCAGTTAGAAACAACAACAAAATAAGGGTATGCATGTGTACATGATGTGCAGGAACTCCTAAGTATAGAAGGTCAAAAAGCTGTCTGGCCCTGACAATAGTATCCATGTCGGTATTCAGGGGCGCTCCGAAAAAGATGGTCGATGAGTCCTAAGCACAATTAGAATTAGTACATAATTAACAATCAATAGCCAGTAGATGTAGATAACTCATTTGAAAAGTCAACATGTTTCCTGAACAACAACATACCCGACTGAACGAGCATCCAATACTATACTGTTCTAAAGCAGACTTCACCATGGGCCAATCTCCTTCCAAAGCTTTTGCTGCATAATACAACGCCAAGACTCATTTGCACTAATAATTATTAATAACTCTAGTAGTAAAAGTAATAATTTGAAAATCTGAAAAATGGATGTGTGATTCCGAGCACACTAACTGAGAATCATAGCAGCGTTCACAAAAACGAGCACATTTGTGCCTAGTACATAGAGAAGCAAAAGGAGGCTTACAGAGAGGGATGCTACACTCAAGACCTAAAACGGGACCGTTTAATTGTATCCTATCGCACATGATAAGTGGACAAATATAGGTATTATATTGCAAACAATATTGGGTGCAAATTAAACATCGAATACGATCAAGCAGCAAGCAGTTCGAAAATTTCGGGTGAAATTCATATAAATTAAAGGTTTGTTTCCGGCCGTTTGATTTCCTTCAATACATGCAATCCAAAGGCTAGGACTAAATGCATGACGAGAAAAGAGGGGTGTGTGGTTCTAAATTCCCAAATTAAATTAAAGTCAACCAATTAGGGTTTCCAAATCAGGCTACGAATTGGGGTTGCTGTCTTTCTGAGCAGACTAACGAGGAGAGATCCCAATCATAAAGTTTGAGGTACGTACCATGGACTTCAAGTTCAGGTAAGCGCATACAGTAAGCTCTTGCATCAAGCCTGACGTATTCGTTCAATGGCTGGCCAAAATTCTTCTTCATGTCCACCATCCTGTGGACGTTCGGATCCTCCAACGGCTTCCCCTTGTCTTGCTGCTCAACCGCACCCAGGTTCACGTTGCTATTCATCTCGTGACCGATCACGTCGTGGGTTCTCTGGTCTTCTACCGACATACGGATCCTTCTTGTTCGACTGCAAATGAGAGGCACGGTTATCAAGAATGACTATATATAGGTATTCGTCTGGAGTCTGGGCCTTATCTTCTTCATTAAAAAACTATCTTCTCTAATTTAATTTCATCCATGTACCCCGCCCGCGTCGGGTTTTTTTTTGGGGGTCAAAGAGTACCACAAATTCATTAAAGACATCGTACACAAGCTTGCAAGGCCTAACCAACGATGATTTTAAGTTCGGCGAACAAGAAGGGTCTCGAGACCCAAGTAAGGATGACTTTAAGTTGGACTGGCAGAAGAAGATAAGGGTATTTTTTACCAAAAAAAAGAGGGTATATTTTAAGTCCTTCGGATAGAAGACTGTTTCACTGGTGCGGCGGTGCGAAAAGCGGAAGAAGATGAAGGATATTTGTGGGAAGATAAGAAGCAAAGCACTGATTCGAGTCCTAGTACATATACAAACAAATGGTAATTCAAGTGTGGATGATACAGAAAAGTTTTGGTTTCATGAACCTTCTCGTCACAATATTCTGATACAAGCCTTTATATATAGATGTCGAGGAAAAAAACATGCAAAACCTGGAAAACAAAGTCATCCAGTAAGCAATAAGCAAACGTTAACAGGAATGTCTGTATGCGAGAAAGAGATATACAGTATAGGGAGACAGAACGGCTTGCAGAATGTATTTCAGGCAGCGCATAAGTTGACACAAAACACAGAGACAATATACCTCTAAAGTTACATCAATTGTACAATGCAAAGACCGAAACTGGTATTGACATCCTGAAACCTGATTAGCCATCTCTGGAAAAGTAACTGATTAGCCATCTCCAAAAATTCATCTAGTTGACCCCCCGGTTTGGAATATTAGATCCACTCTATTTATCACAAGACAAAGATCGAATGCATCAAAGAATGTGTTTGACACCCCGGTACAACCAAGGTTCAAAATTTCGGCTGAAATACCGAAATTTCGGTAATTTTGAAGGACCGAAACTTGAATCGGGGTATGTATCAATATCATCAGAAAAAGACTGAAATTTCGCCGAAATTTCGGTAATTTCGGTGAAACTTCGGAAATATGTTGGAAATTTCGATGTAATCTTTGGTGAAGATGTTTTATTTACATAGCTTTTCTATACCACCTCCACCGTCAATTATCAAGTTAACAAACAAACAATAGGCTTGTTGTTTTATGCTTTACTTATCTCTACCTTCATCTTCAATTATCTATCACACAAACAAACAATAGGCTTCTCACTTTATGTTTTACTTCTCCCTACCACTTCCACTCCTCCATGATAACAATAGCATTTAAAATATTGTACTAATTGACAGCTTAGTGGAATGAAAATATGAATTCTTCTCCCTTATGTATATAAAAGTTCCTTCTTCACTAAATTTCTTCTTTGTACGCAGAGCTAACGTGAACAGAGGCCCTCAAGAACATCGATCATGAACACACCTTCGAGCTCAATCCAAGTAAGATATCTTCGATTTCTTCATCAATTTTCTCGAAATTAAAAATCTTTATTTCCGATTCCAAATCTTGAAGTTCGCTGATGATCTTTTGCGATGACGAAACAGAGATCGAGAAGAACCTCAAGGGAAGACGACTCAGACGCAGAGTTGAGGGTGAAGAAGCAAAAGTCCTGAAGAAACATCTAAGCCAAACAAATTTCTGGAAACAAGGTAAAGATTCAATCTTTTCCTAAATTCTTCTCAGAACTGAACTGTGCTTCTCATTTTCTTTAAATTCTACTTTGAATATACGAGACTTGGTTTATGTTATGCACTGATTCCATAAATTGACGATGATTATGGTCTTGTACAGGTTTTTCTCCTAATTTATCTTCGATTATCTGTACAGTTGTGATTCTCATTTTCTTTAAATTCCACTTTGAATATACGAGACTTGGTTTTTGTTCTGCACTGATTCCATAAATTAACGATGAGTATGGTCTTGCACAAGTTTTGCTCCTAATTTTTCTTCGATTATCTGTACAGTTGTGAATCTTTTTGTATGACTAAGAATTCATTCGATTCAAGGTCTGAATCAAATCTGGAGTTCATCCTCTTATCTGCTCGCAACTTTGAGGTTAGTTCAGAAACTCAATTCCATTTCTTGCTAACTAGGTTGAATTTCGCTAAGTTACTTCTCTAAATTTCTTCTGTGTACGCAGAGCTAACGTGAATAGAGGCCCTCAAGAACATCGATCACGAACACACCTCTGAGAACAATCCAAGTAAGATTTCTTCGATTTCTTCATCAATTTTCTCAAAATTAAAAATCTTTATTTCCGATTCCAAATCTTGAAGTTCGATGATGATCTTTTGCGATGACGAAATAGAGATCGAGAAGCACCTTGAGGGAAGACGACTCAGACGCAGAGCTGAGGGCGAAGAAGCAAAGTTCCTGAAGAAACATCTAAGCCAAGCAGATTTCTGGAAACAAGGTAAAGATTCAATCTTTTACGAAATTCTTCTCAGAATTGAACTGTGCTTCTCATTTTCTTTAAATTCTACTTTGAATATACGAGACTTGGTTTATGTTATGCACTGATTCCATAAATTGACGATGATTATGGTCTTGTACAGGTTTTGCTCCTAATTTATCTTAGATTATCTGTACAGTTGTGATTCTCATTTTCTTTAAATTCCACTTTGAATATACGAGACTTGGTTTTCGTTCTGCACTTATTCCATAAATTAATGATGATTATGGTCTTGTACAAGTTTTGCTCCTAATTTTTCTTCGATTATCTGTACAGTTGTGAATCTTTTTGTATGACTACGAATTCATTCGATTCAAGGTCTGAATCAAATCTGGAGTTCATCCTCTTATCTGCTTGCAACTTTGAGGTTAGTTCAGAAACTCAATTCCATTTCTTGCCAACTAGGTCGAATTTCGCTAAGTTCCTTCTCTAAATTTCTTCTGTGTACGCAGAGCTAACGTGAATAGAGGCCCTTAAGAACATCGACCACGAACACACCTCTGAGAGCAATCTAAATAAGATTTCTTCGATTTCTTCATCTATTTTACTCGAAATTAAAAATCTTTATTTCCGATTCCAAATCTTGAAGTTCGCTGATGATCTTTTGCGATGACGAAACAGAGATCGAGAAGAACCTCAAGGGAAGACGACTCAGACGCAGAGTTGAGGGTGAAGAAGCAAAAGTCCTGAAGAAACATCTAAGCCAAACAGATTTCTGGAAACAAGGTAAAGATTCAATCTTTTCCGAAATTCTTCTCAGAACTGAACTGTGCTTCTCATTTTCTTTAAATTCTACTTTGAATATACAAGACTTGGTTTATGTTCTGCATTGATTCCATAAATTGATGATGATTATGGTCTTGTACAGGTTTTGCTCCTAATTTATCTTCGATTATCTGTACAGTTGTGATTCTCATTTTCTTTAAATTCTACTTTGAATATACGAGACTTGGTTTATGTTCTGCACTGATTCCATAAATTAACGATGATTATGGTCTTGTACAAGTTTTGCTCCTAATTTTTCTCCGATTATCCGTACAATTGTGAATCTTTTTGTATAACTACGAATTCATTCGATTCAATGTTTGAATCAAATCTGGAGTTCATCCTCTTATCTGCTCGCAACTTTGAGGTTAGTTCAGAAACTCAATTCCATTTCTTGCCAACTAGGTCGAATTTCGCTAAGTTCCTTCTCTAAATTTCTTCTGTGTACGCAGAGCTAACGTGAATAGAGGCCCTCAAGAACATCGATCACGAACACACCTCCGAGAGCAATCCAAATAAGATTTCTTCGATTTCTTCATCAATTTTCTCGAAACTTAAAATCTTTATTTCCGATTCCAAATCTTGAAGTTCGCTGATGATCTTTTGCGATGACGAAACAGAGATCAAGAAGAACCTCGAGGGAAGACGAATCAGACGCAGAGTTGAGGGTGAAGAAGCAAAAGTCTTGAAGAAACATCTAAGCCAAACAGATTTCTAGAAACAAGGTAAATATTCAATCTTTTCCGAAATTCTTCTCAGAATTGAACTGTGCTTTTCATTTTCTTTAAATTCTACTTTGAATATACAAGACTTGGTTTATGTTCTGCATTTATTCCATAAATTGATGATGATTATGGTCTTGTACAGGTTTTGCTCCTAATTTATCTTCGATTATCTGTACAGTTGTGATTCTCATTTTCTTTAAATTCTACTTTGAATATATGAGACTTGGTTTATGTTCTGCACTGATTCCATAAATTAACGATGATTATGGTCATGTACAAGTTTTGCTCCTAATTTTTCTTCGATTATCCGTACAGTTGTGAATCTTTTTGTATAACTACGAATTCATTCGATTCAATGTTTGAATCAAATCTGTAGTTCATCCTCTTAGCTGCTCGCAACTTTGATTAATGAATGCATTATGCATGTTGATTATTCATATAACTGTCAACTGTTTACTCATTTTTCAATGTCTGAATTTCATGTGCCCTCGACCTGCTCGCAACTTTTTTTTTCTTTTTTTTTATTGAGTTTTTTTTTTAATAATTGTAATGAATTATTTGTTTTTCAGTATGAGCAATAATTTGGTTATTGTCAATGGTACCGGGATCGGACCTAGGATGTTCAATGTCAAGCAAATACATCCCCAGTCAACAGTATTAGGCCTGAAGCAGCGTATTGCATATGGACATCACATTCCAATGGAAGGGCAGACACTGAGTTATAACAACATCGAATTACAAGTCGATTTGCAAATTTTTGAATATCAAGGCCTGCACTCCGGATCAACCATCACATTGACGCTACAAAACTTAGGCCTTGACAATGTTCACCAGCAGCAGCTCAACCAGATGGATATTCTTCCAGGTGGCCATAACCAGTAAGAAATCCTTCCAGATCTCATTACTTGGATACTTTTCTGTTTCTCTATATTTTATTATCTAGTTCTCCGTACCAATTAAATCAAAATTAGTAATAACAGAAAGTTGCAGTTTCGTAACTTACATCACAAGAAATCTTTCATAAAATGGTAACAATTAATATCACAAATATGTACTGCATCTAACTTATGCCTGAGCAACACCCTCGACAACTAGGTAAACTAGGAAGAACTTCGGACATGAGATTCTCAAAAAAGATACAAAGCCTCTTCATATCCAGTCCCATTTGTTCGAATGAAAAGATCAACCAAAATCTGCACATATTAGAGAAATATATAAGCAAACTGTTCTCTTTATAGACAAAATTGTCAGGGCATTTGAACTGGACTGGGCAATGCAAGTGGGGTTAAGTGTAGCAAATTAAAATACCCAAGTCCAAATTGGTCAAGTAATAACAAGCAATTCGTACTATGTGATTTCACACAATACTATGGAAAGTTCAAATTTCAAAAGCAGATTATACATACTACAAGGAACAAATAAGCTATATCTTAGTTTTCCGATTCCTATTAATAATCTGGGTCGGGGGGGATAATTCAAGCCCCTAGGGTGTGTGAAACATTATACTCATGTACACATCATAGTGGAAAAGTAACTCTGCACATGGACATTTTTATTCGATATCACCTTTGCACAGAATTTCTTTGAAGATAATCAACCATAGGGGTTAAAGCAATTAAAGGAGAAGAAAAAAGATTCATCTTCCAACACCCAGTACTAAACCTCCACCCCCACAAAATTTAAGGGCAATGAATAGAAACTTTGGGGAAAGAAAAGAAGATCTACATTGCTGTTCTTGTAGGGCTCATAAACTGCATAATTACATTGAAGGAAAACATGAATGAAACGCCAAGAAAATAAAGATATGCATGAATAAACTGATATAAGTAAGTCCGCAATAAAACTAGTGTGCGAATATGAAGGTAGAGGAAAGCCATATATATATATACACAAACTACTGTAGCTGTTTAAAGAAACAAAAGACAAATCGACTAAATAAACTGGGATTGGTACGTTTAAATTGGAAAACTACATTAACCACCGAAATGCCATGACTGATGGTTACTGGATTCCATTGCTATCCGTCTCCTCTTAACTGATACTTATTCACTGATCAAGAAGTTAAAAAATTCTAAACCCCACTACAGAAAGACAATCATCTTTACCCTTTCCTACACCCAGTAGGGCACTTATGGGCAGTCATCAGTAAATTCTTGGCTAGAGCCTATGCTACTTCCTAAAGCTTTCTGCTCAAGCATACCATCATAATACTCCATGAATCCAAAACACCAAATCTGGCTGTACTCTTATGACTATTTACAGTTGCCAACAAATTTCAGTACAAAAACAGCTGAAATGGTCATAATCCATCCGCAAATTAAATTCAACAGTGTACCAAATTCTTCTCATAATATATAGTTAAATGATGTAAAGGTACAAAACCCTAAATCATAATTGCTGAAATACCTGAGATTTCCAAGCAGATTCACCATCCTCCGTCTCGCTGAATCATCCTACAAACAAGAGTTTCGAGATTCATTCTACACACAAAGCCTTAAGCCTGTTGGTCACTTGTAACCTTTTAAAGATCTTAATGCAGGGGACATGTTATGAACAATGCAATATTCCACAATCTTCCTTAATATCTTTAATCCCGAAGACGAACCCATAGTAGCAACAAAATTCCTCTATTCATTTCCAGGCAAAGGCAAATTCAAGTAGGACAATTACTAATTCTCTCTAGACCATGAAATGCAGAAAAAAAAAATGTAGAATAAAATCGTACTGATTACAAAATAACACTAACACTAACACTTACCCGAACAAAAATTGCTCAGCATGTCAGCTCTGCGAATTCCTACGTTTCAATTATATCGTCATACAATAGAGAAACGAAAACCAGAATAAGGTGGCACATGTTTTTCGCTTACACTTTGCATGCTGAAAAGTGGTATAACTTTATTTCATTAATCTAGATAATCGTTATTGGCCCTCCACATTTTTCATTATGCAATCCACTTATTCTTTAAAATTTACATACAAGTGGAGTGCACAATAAAAAACATAGAGTGCCATATTCAAACTTAATCACATTGGCTGCCGCAACTGCATTTCTCTATATAAGTTGCCCAGCCCAATAAACCCAATAAAACCACAATACGTGACAAAAGGTAACAAAATTCTGAAATTTGGGCAACTTAAATCACGGTATGCAGTCGCACGGGTCAATGTGATCCAGTTAAATTGTATGGGGCAGATTGACACCATGAGTTATATGAGGCACTTTGATCAATAACACGTTTAAGTCTGTGGACCTTTAAGGAATCCAATCCATAACACGTTTCCACCGATCAACAAGTTCATCCTGCATGCAGTAATAGTAATAGAGGTTTGTCAAAGTTCTGAGCTTTCAACATCTCCAGTATGAAGGGGAGGTCTTGGATCTGACTTTTCATGTAAAGAGTAGCGTAACACCCGAAGTTCATATTCATTGTTTTTCCTGACAAACTCTAAAATCAACCTTTCTAACACCAAACAAAATCTCTTAATTACCATGCAAATACTGCTGAGATTAATGTCTAATGCTTCCATGAAAGCAAATTATTGTCGTAATATCTCAGATTTGGTTTAAGAAAAGGTTGACAAGCACTGCGGCAGAACAATTATAACCCCAATAGATGACATAGGACAAAGAGAGAAATTATTAGCTGGGAGATTTACTTATTGATAAATGAATAATTAATTAACTTATATTGTGTATTAATTTATAATTTTTTTTTGTTTTGTCACTTATATAAAAGCAATGATCCATGAACGCCTTAGGTATACAGAAAAGGCAAACTACTTTAGAAAATATTTTGAGAGGAAATAGAAGTACGAAAATTTTTTATATTTGCAATTTTTATCTTATTGTGGCCAATTATTAACTCATATATTTGTAGGGCCCCAAAGAATTCAAAACTTGCAATGCCTGCCTGAAATCATAATGTTCTGCTCTCAAATTTGATATTTAATACATAAAAAAGAGGGATTGTCAAGAAAGGAATGCCTGGAAAGTCATGTAGAAGCAAAGAACAAAATTTCAGTTTCGATAGAAATTTCGGTCGTCAAAATTTATGGAAATTGCGGAAAAAGTATCGATTTCGGTGGAAATTTCGGTTACAAAAAAAAAAGATGAAAAACATATTAGAAAACCTATAAATTAATATCTCTACTTTCTCTAGGCTCTAAAATTAACAAATAATGCAATTTAACATCTAAGTAATATAGCATTGTCTATATGGATTAACTTTTATATACATAAGGAAGAAGAATTTGTGTTTTGTATTCCATTAAGCTATCAATCAGCATAATATCTTAAACTGAGGCTCATGAAACATACACTAACCGTTACATTAACATTACGATATAACATGAGAGTTTTGAGGAATATAATACATCAGAATTACACACATTGGGAAAGATTTAAGAAGCATTATTGAAGGTAAGAGCTCAAAATAAGCATTATTGAAAGTAACAACTCATTCAATGTAACAAAGTCAAAAGTGAGCTATGTAAAGTATAAAGGAAATTCAAGTTTCGGTAAATTTCGGTAATATTGTTCATTTTCAAGAGTCACAACCTGAAATTTACCGAAATTTACCGAAACTATCGAAATTATCAAAATTTTAACCGAAGTTTCAGTATTTTGGTTGAAATTCAGTTCCTTGTGTAGAAGAAAAATTAGCCCACACAATCATACTTCGATTAAAGATAGAAAACAGAACCTAAGCTTTCAATTGAAAGTACAAGTTCCTGACGTAAGATAAAATTTACAATTTTTTAACATTCTTAGATTAAAGGTAGAAAACAGAACCTAAGCTTTCAATTGAAAGTACAAGTTGCTGACGTAAGATGAAATTTACAATTTTTTAACATAAAAAAAAGTACAATTTTCTAATTTGAAATAAAATGTCTCCGTAATGGAGAAAAAAGAACATATCAAAAGAACAGATGCCACTACCTTACAACCTCAATCAGAATCTATTGCAACTGATGTCAACTTGTAGAGAACTGGAATGTTTCGAACTTATAAAATAGCTTATATATAGGATTAGTTAGAAACAACAACAAAAAAGGGTATGCATAAACCGGGCAGGGAAAAAAGCTTGCAAGGCACCAGTAACTCTCCAGAGCCTTCTCCAAAACACTCTCGGCAACCAAGCAACCTTCGCAATATCATCGAAGGGGACCGGGGTTCTCCCTGGTCCCTCCTCCCTTAAATCCAAATTCGGGCGCCTCTCTCCCCCGCTATGTTGTAGAGAGTTTTGATCACCTTGCTTTGTGCAAGGCTTTGCCTCTCCCTAGTTTTCTAGGGCTTTTACACCGGCCTTTTGGCCGGATCTGTATAGTTTTAAGTTGTTTTCTTGCAGGTTTGTTGGCTGGTTTTGATGTTTGATGGGCGACATCAGCTCTTCCTCTGCCTTATTTGTCTAGTTCTTGGTTGGATTGGGCTGTTGTGTTTCCTTTTTCTCCCCCAGTCCTCTTTGCTAATCTTTAATTTCTTCTTGGACTGGGATGCTGACTTGCCTAGGAGATGGAGTCGGTTGTGCTAATTTGATCTACTCTTTGGGTGTTGGATTCTGTTTTAAACATGGGGATGCTTTGATGCCAATCGGTGTCGGGAGGAGTCGAGCGGAATTGCCACTTCTCTTGGGGCGTTTCTCTGTTTTTCAGTTTGGAGCTACCGTCTGTCCCCTTGCAGAGTCCATTAACACTGGGTTTTGAAGTCTTCACAGATCTGAATTAGCAACGGCTTCAAATGAGCTGGGATTTAGTCGATTTATTTTCTTTGCTCATTGTTCTAATGGTATTCAATTAGTATAGATCTTACTGGAAGAACTCTCCTAGTTGGGGGTTATGTTGTTCAAATCTTGTATTTGCCCCTTGATTATCAATGAATCTTCATTGTCTTTGGCTCAAAAAAAAAAAAGAAAAAAAAAAAGGTATGCATCTGTACATGATGTGCTGGAACCCCTATGTACAAAAGGTCAAAAAGCTGTCTGGCCCTGACAACAGTACCCATGTCGGTAGTCTCGGCCGCTCCGAAATAGATGGTTGATGAGGGAAGAGGTTTCTTTGTTCCAAAGTGGGTGAATCACTTTTGTTTTACTTTCATTTTTTCAATATCTTCGATAATTTATGTTATGATTTAAACCGTTCACTTTTTTTATTGTCTAGCAAAGATCATCCTTACAAAAAATCATTCAAATCCGTAATCGTTCGGTTATCAAACAAAGAAACATAGCCGAATTGACTTTATAAAATATAACCGGGCCTTTATATAACCTAAAAAATTACGGATTTGAATGATTTTTTGCAAAGATGATCTTTGCAAGACAATAAAAAAAGTGAACGGTTTGGATCATAACATAAATCGTCAGAGATATTGAAAAAATGAAAGTAGAACAAAAGTGGTTCACCCACTTTGGAACAGAGAATCTTCCGTTGATGAGACCTAACCACAATTAGAATTAATACATAATTAACAATCAATAATCGGTAGATGTAGATAACTCATTTGAAAAGTCACCACTGTTCCTGAACAACAACATACCAGACTGAGCCAGCATCCAATACTATAATGTTCTAAAGCAGACTTCACCATGAACCAATCTCCTTCCAAAGCTTTTGCTGCATAATACAACGCCAAGACTCATTTGCACTAATTATTCATAACTCTAGTAGTAATAGTAATAATTTGAAAATCTGAAAACGAGCACATTTGTGCCTAGTACATAGAGAAGCAAAAGGAGGCTTACAGAGGGATGCTACCTAAAACGGTTGAACTCCATCGTAGCACCATAAATACAGGTATTATATTGCAAAACCTATTGTAGATACTGGATTGTTGATAAGATATTATGGACATTATCCACAACAAAATTGTGTTTGTTGTTGGCTTCAAAATCAAATTCCAAAAATTATCCTCAAATGAAGCTTGACTCAATTTAACAACAGACCACTACCTAGTACCTAGTGTGCAGATTAAACATCGAATACGATCAAGCAGCAAGCAGTTTGAAAATTTAGAGTGGAATTGAAGCTTTCCTATGAATTAAAGGTTTGTTTCCGGCTGTTTGATTTCCTTTAGTCAATGGAATCAAAAGGCTAGGACTAAAGAAGGGTTGTGCATCACGAGAAAAGAGGTGTGTGTGGTTATAAATTCCCAAATTAGATTAGAGTCAACTAATTAAGGTTTTCAGATCAGGCCACGAATTGGGGTTGTTGTCTTTCTGAGCAGCCTAACAAGGACAGATCCGTACCATGGTCTTCAAACCCAAGGAAGCGCATACAGAAACACCTGGCCCCAAGCCGGGCGGACTCGCTCAAAGCCCCGCCCAACTTCTTGTTCATGTCCACCATACTGTGGACATTCGGGTCCTCCAACGGCTTCCCCTTGTCTTGCTGCTCAACCACACCCAGGTTCACGTTGCTATTCATCGCGACGGATCACGTCGTGGATTTTCGGGTCTTCTATAGACATACGAATCCTTTCCTGAGAGGCATGGCTATCAGGAATGAGTATATATAGGTATTCTTGGGAAATTATCTAAAATGTCAATATGGGGAGGGCTTCATTCCATCTTATCAACGGGCAGCGGGTTGTTCTCTGACTATCAAATATACTGTAGCTTTTTTTGCAAAAATACCCTTCATTGATAAAGGCATAAAAAAGACCCCAAATTCATTTGTTCTCTCTCTCTCTCTCTCTCTCTCTCTCTCTCTCTCTCCAGCGACGACAGCGACCAAGGCAAGCCCCAAATTTCACTTTCCCCAACTTCCGATCTTTCAACGCTGGAGTTATTCACTTTCAGAGCTCGTGTATCTCGCTTTCTCCCTGGTGACTGTGGGACGACCCATCATTGTTCTCGAAATTGCGATTTGGTGTTCGAAATCAGCAGTCTAACTATATTTAGAATCGAGGCAAACAACACGAAGAAGAAGGTGAGGCACCCACAATCGTAACCTTTTAGAATTTTAATTTCTGGGTACCTTTGAATTCGATCGAATGAGCGTAAAATTTGTTGTTTTGTAAGGAGTTGATTCCTTGTTTGACTTTACTGATCCTAACTCAAAATTGGGGTGCTTAATTTGATGGGTACCGTTTGAATTTGATCGAATTTAACGGTAGATTGTAAATTATAATTGGTTCTACTTTGAGTAAATTTTGGTTTTGAATGTTGAGATGACGGTACACATGAATTCCTTGGACTTGTATAGAAGAAATAATAATCAAGAAGGTTTACTTTAGTTTTTTTTATTTCTTTGATGGGTATGAGAAATGGGATTGCATGTTGTGTTTACTGTCTCTCTGTGTTTGCTTAGTAATTTGGTGTGTTTGTCTTAGAATTTAGTAATTAGCGGCAGGGCTTTCTTGGTTAGTGCTAAGTGGAATGAGGTATATTGGTTATTGCTAAGTGGAAAGTTGTGTGATTGTTTAATGTTCATATTCTGCGGTTTCTTCTGCAAGTTACTTGCTTCTCAGATTCTTAGCATACAATAGGTTAGAAGGCATTATTGTTGCTCTTTGCAAGGTGAGATTTCGACTAAATTATTTGTTTGTTTGCCCCTATTTCAAATTTAATGCACCATGGATAGTTCAATTTCTCTCAACTACGCTTTGTAGGTTAAACTGTGTTGGATTTGTGTTACCAGATGATGTGGATCAACAAACATAGGAAGAACATATGTAAAGATCTCAGGAGGAGTGAAAGATGGACAACAAGTACAAACATGGGATGAACACAGATGAAGAACAAGCACGGGAAGAGCAGATATAATACTTTAGTGTTTTTAGTTTAGTTAGGTCTATGATTTCCTATTTTTGTCAAAAGAACAATATTATTAGAATTAGGTCTATTATCATATTTGAATTGCACATATGATGTAAATGCAGCGATTGAAACACAACAATATATTGAATTCATGGTTATTTGAAGCATAGTGCATGTATAGTGTAACCGTAGTGTAATCGTAGTGTATTCATAGTGAACTCCTCCAATGAGATCACAAGTAGTTTTACAGTGTAAGCATAGTGCATGTATAGTGTAACCGTAGTGTAATCGTAGCGTATTCATAGTGAATTCCTCCAATGAGATCACAAGTTAACCGTGTTAGTTTTACAGTGTACGCATAGTGCATGTATAGTGTAACCGTAGTGTATTCATAGTGAACTCCTCCTCCAATGAGATCACAAGTTAACCGTGTTAGTTTTACAGTGTAAGCATAGTGCATGTATAGTGTAACCGTAGTGTAATCGTAGTGTATTCATAGTGAACTCCTCCAATGAGATCGCAAGTTAACCGTGTTAGTTTTACAGTGTAAGCATAGTGCATGTATAGTGTAACCGTAGTGTAATCGTAGTGTATTCATAGTGAACTTCTCCAATGAGATCACAAGTTAACCGTGTTAGTTTTACAGTGTAAGCATAGTTCATGTATAGCGTAACCTTAGTGTAATCGTAGTGTATCCATAGTGAACTCCTCCAATGAGATCCCAAGTTAACCGTGTTAGTTTTACAGTGTAAGCATAGTGCATGTATAGTGTAATCGTAGTGTATTCATAGTGAACTCCTCCAATGAGATCACAAGTTAACCATGTTAGTTTTACAGTATAAGTATAGTGCATGTATAGTGTAACCGTAGTGTAATCGTAGTGTATTCATAGTGAACTCCTCCAATGAGATCACAAGTTAACCGTGTTAGTTTTACAGTGTAAGCATAGTGTATGTATAGTGTAACCGTAGTGTATTCATAGTGAACTCATCCATTCATACAACACCATAAGTTAATGAGATCACATGTTAACCATGTTAGTTGTATAGTGCAAGTATAGTATAACCGTAGTGTAATCATAGTGTAATCGTAGTGTACTCATAGTGAACGCATCCAATCATACAACAACACAAGTTAATGAGATCACAGGTTAACCATGTTAGTTGTATAGGGTATGCATAGTGCACGTATAGTGTAACTGTAGTATAATCGTAGAGTACTTATAGTGAACTCGTCCATTCATACAATACCACAAGTTAATAGAGTGCTCATAGTATAATCATGGTGTAATAACAGAGCAGCCATAGTGAATTTCTTGTTTCATAGAACATCCATCAGATCCATTCAGGGGACATCATGATCATATCCATTACAAACCAAGTCCAAATTATATCCAAATTACAATACACATGCAAGGACTTCCAAAACATGCTTACTTTCAATGGCTTTTGATCACGTTAAATAATCAAATAGCATATGTACACAATTCTAGCATAACATCATATTAGAACAATCCATGAGAGTCCATCTTCCACAAATACAAAAACCATTCTAATTTATCCGATTGAAACATGACATTTTGCTGCCACCGGAAACAAAATCATGGTGACACCAACAAATTAAGTATTTGAAGTGGTTGGACGAGGAATTGCTGCTTTACACGTACCTCGGTAGTGACCAGTCCCCCTGCACCTTGAACATAATTTTGATGTCTTCTCCTCTCCTTGGGATAGAAGTCTCTGCTTCTTATGACGACCAGGCATCACTTTCGATATCGGAGGGAGGACAACCACATTCTTAACACTATCAGGAGTCTCCCAATTACCATCTGGATGCACAGGAAAAATAGGTTCCGAGTACGCAGCCTCCCAAAATTCTCTAGTGTAAAAAGGTGAAGCTAATCGATAAACCGAGAAGTTCATCACCCTACACACGGCCAGGGCATGCTTGCAAGGAAGTTGTTCAAGATCAAACTTCTTGCAAGAACATGTTTTTAAGGCCAAATTAACCTCCCCATCTAGACATCCATCGCTAACATAATAGACATGCTGATCTAGTCGTACAACATTCATTTGTGTAGCTGCTGCAAGTCTTTTCTTCAACTTCCTCTCACCAAATTTAGGGCAAAGTCGAGATTGGCATTTAGTTGCTTTTTGCAAACGTTTAGTCCACCATTGTTGCAAGACACCCCTGATGTGGTCAACCAATTGTTGCACCGGAAGCAGCCTTGCATGGCGTAGAACTGAATTAACTGACTCTGCAATGTTTGTAGTCATAACATTATATCTTCGACCATCACAGTGGGCACGAGACCACTTTAGCAGGCCTATATCGGACAAATATTTGCGTACTTCCAGCGCTGTAATCTTCAAAAAATGGCTGTTGAACTCAGCCATGCGATAAGACTTGGCAGCACGATCAAATTGATACAAAGATTCATCATATTTCTTCATGTTGAAGGCGGTTTTCATGTTACCTTTTAGGTGAAAATAACACACCCCATGCTTGGCTCGATCAAACACCTTGGCAAACGCTGTAGCAATTTCCACTTTTCTATCTGAGACAACTACAAGTTTTGGATCATCACCAATGACATCCTTGAGTTTTGTGAAAAACCACATTCATGATTCATTAGTCTCTAAATCAGCAAGGCCAAATGCAAGAGGATATATTTGTCGATTGCCATCAAATGCTGTTGCAACAAACATAATCCCCCTAAACTTGCACTTTAAAAAAGTGGCATCAACTGCAAGAACAGGCCTCATTGTTGACTTAAAACCCCTAATGCACTGTCCAAGTGCCATGAAGAAATACTTGAAGTGCCCTCCATCTTGAGTATGAATTGCAGTCACTGTACCAGGATTCCTTCGCTCCAATTCATAGCAATAAGCTGGTAGTAGAGCATAAGACGCCTCGGGACTTCCTTTGATTTTTTCAAATGCCAATTACTTACTTCTCCAAGCTGTGGGATACGATATTGTCATACCCAGTCGATGTTTAACTTCTATGATGATATCATTTGCTGTCACAAGAGTTCTTGGATCCTTGAACTTGTATTGAACTACATCACTAACAACTCTCTTCAAGCATTGCCGTTTAGTAGAGGTTCTTGAAAGTATATCACAATCATGTATTCCATGGTAGTCGTCAATCACATACGCTTCACTGCTTCCTATATGATGGCTCTTGATATACCATGAACAATTAGTCTCCCAACATATAACATCTAGTCCTGATTTGTTGCTACGAGAGACTCGGTATTGAAAAAATTGGCGGGCAGCCGCTAATGCAATAGTTGATGAAAGCGCCTTCTTGGATGAAAATATGGCTCCAATTCTAAAACTAGGCTGCCATTCTCCGGTTCCAATGCCCTGTGTGTAATTACTATCTAGTGGTATATGGTTATATGAGGTTGGGTGCACAAACTTGCTTTTTAGTTTTGCAATCCTCACGCCATTAGTACCTTCATCGAAACTCCCTCTCTCATTACTTTCATGCTCGACAAGTTGATGCCCCCCATCTTCTCGGTAGTCAACAGGTTGCTCGCCAACATTTGCTTGATAATCAACATGACCATTTCCTTGGTTATTCAAGTGTTGTTGTTGGCCAACAGGTGCTTCTGGCTCCACAAGCTGCTGCTCACGAATTTGAAAATTATTTGTAATCAAGCTTCCTTCATTAACTTCATTTAACCCACCGCTAGCTGAATTGTTCCCAGTATGATCTCCTAATTCAAGTGAAGCACCACCTTCAACTATTCCGATACCACCCTTCCTATTTGAATTCCCTACACAGTCAACAGTTTTATATTGAAAGCTTGCTAGTAGAGGAACAATCTTTGATGCAATCACTTCCTTGTTGTATTTCAAAAAGTATTCTAAATCTGCATCGTCTTCAATTTCTAAATGTGAGGTTCCCATTTCTGAAAGTGGTGCAGGGTACTTTAAATCAAGAATACTATCAGCTCCATGAACCTTGCTAAGCTTACGTATCTTCTGTTCAAGCTCATGTATGCTTATATTTGGACAAACCATTATCCCTTTCTTTGTCCCTCCTTCATATATGACATTGTCCCCCGAGGGAACCCATTTCCCATTGTACACCAGCATGATTCCCTCACGGCCATCCATCCTGCAATGAAGCATACACTAATATCATATGACCAAAACTGCAAGTCCACAAAAGTTTCTTACTGCATAACAATACAAAACTAGGAGTATTAACATAATCCTAATGTGCATATGCTGCCAATAAAGATAAAGTACAGACCTTAATGCAAGAACAATTTATATAGTTTTAAATTGTCAAATACTTCAATCTCTTAATATGAATATGCTAAACCAATTAATACAAAAAACAAGTGAATGGTATAATCGCCATGGGAAATGGAAAATTTTACGCTGCTCACGCTAGAGCAGCCTCACGCTGCTTCAATTGTCACTATGCGTACACTACGGATACACTATGACTACACTATACATACACTATGCGTACACTACGGTGACATCGATCGGTTCCGTGACTTATACTGTTCACGAGGTCACAAAGATTTATAGTGTAGTCATAGTGTATTTATAGTGTGTATTTATACTTACACACATAATGGCAAATTACCTAGAATTTTAGATCAATCGTGAACGGAAATCAATTGAATTTCTGATACCTTTAGGCCACCAAATTTTTATGGAGAAGAGAGACGACGATGACGGGGATATAATGGCCAATTACTCTGCCGGAATAATCGGAGGTTGGGAAAGAGAAACCACGGTTTCTCTTACCCTTGCGTTCACCTTGGTCGCTGCAGTGACGGCTCGCCTTGGTCGCTGTAGTGACGGCTCGCCTTGGTCGCTGTCGTCGCTGCAGCAAGAGAGAGAGGCAAAGACGAAGGGACAAATGAATTTGGGGTTTCTTATGCCTTTATCAATGAAGGGCATTTTTGCAAAAAAACTACAGTGAATTTGATATTCACAGAATGCCTTCCTGCCCGTTGACAAAATGGAATGCAGCCCTCCCCATATTGACATTTTAGATAATTTCCCGGTATTCTTCTGGAGTCTGGGCCTTTATTTACATGGGCCGGCCTTTTTAATTAAAAACTGAAGAAACAAAAAGGGCAAACTTCATTTTACCCCACAAGATTTGGAAGTCACCATCAAAATTAGGGCTGAGCACGGTCAAAATTACCCCACAAGATTTGGAACTGACCCAAAATCCCCAAATCCAAATTCGATCAAATCCCTTGCTTGCGATTAAGTGAGTTCCGAAATGGGGGCGACAATACTATCGGATCTCGGGGCGGAGATTCTGATTTAACGGTGGTCGGGATCGCTTGGGAAGAATGAGCTAAGTGTTTTCTCATTCCTCTGGTGTTTTATTTCTTATTCTTATTCTAGAGTTTAAAGAAAAAGGCTGCTAAACCATGTGTTAACTTCAATTACATCTGTCAGGCAATGAGGCCGCCACGTCAGGCTCAAGCAGCTCATGCTGCTCAAGGTTAATCAGCGCAAAATTTAAATTATAGAGGTAAAATTGCTAGTGGAAAGCCTCTATAGGGGTATAATTGGTATTTTTTACTACAGTTGTGAACTCATGCTGCTCAAGGTTAATCAGCGCAAAATTTAAATTATAGAGGTAAAATTGCTAGTGGAAAGCCTCTATAGGGGTATAATTGGTATTTTTTACTACAGTTGTGAAATTGATAATGACTATTCATCAAAGGGATATTTGAATGATAATATGCCCTTTCCTATCTTGTAGTCCTTGTAAGGTTACCCCGAGACTGGACGTCGAAGTTGGGCTGGATATAAGATACAAGTTGGGCCAAAATTGCTCTCTATATAAAGACCACAAGACTCCTTAATCAGACGGCGGCGGTGCAGTGGTAGGTGGGAAGTACCTGCTGGACGAGATGGCGATCAATCTGGAGTCGTTGCCGGAGGGATGCATAGCCAACGTTATCTCATTAACGACGCCTCAAGATGCGTGCAGGTTGTCGTGTGTTTCTCGGAATTTCAGGTCGGCCGCTGAATCCGACGCCGTTTGGGAGAGGTTCCTTCCCGCTGACATCCACACGATCCTATCCCAGCAGTCCCAACAGCCGCCGGATCATCTTTTGTCCCCCAAATCCAAAAAGGACCTTTACCTCGCTCTCTCCGACAACCCAGTCCTCCTTGACCAGGGCCACATGGTATGCTTGATCATGTCTTTGTAGTTACTAGCATCGATCAGATTAGCTCAAAATTGAGGATAGTGTCGGTCTAGTCCATGTAGAAACTAGACAATGTTGTTCCTATGTAGTCCCTCAGCAGCCAAAAACTGCCGTTATGTTATCAACCAGTGTTAGTTCCATTTGATGTATAAGCTTAGTTGGTATCTGTGTTTATCTGGCACTGATGAAGTGGTAAATTGACATGAAATTAAAATGTTGCAGAGCTTTTCAGTGGACAAACGGAGTGGGAAAAAGTGTTACATGATATCTGCTAGGAACCTTATGATTGCCGGGAACCATACTGATGAAGATGCTCCTGAACATTGGTTTTGGTTTAATTGGCCCGAGTCCAGGTATCTCATCTTCTTTCTTGATCATATTGATCCTCCTAAGATGTATGTATGTATGTAGTTGATGTATATGTGTACGTAATTCAATATTGAAACAGGTTTGCGGAGGTGCCGGAGGTTGACCTGATTCATTGGCTTGAAATCCGAGGAAAAATTGATGCATGCATTCTGTCCCCAGCGACTCTGTACAAAGCTTATCTTGTGTACACATACAGGGAATTATGGTTTCTTGGATTTGAGGACCGGCCTGTACAGGTCTCGGTAGGACTACTCGATGGAGGAGGAGAGCGGGTTCAGCGCAAAGTGTTTCTGGTCCCAGAAACCAAGAGAAAATGGCGGAGGGGAGAAAGGGCAGAAACTCATGATGAATACCCAAAATACCCGAACAAAAGAGCCGACGGCTTGTGGGAGGTGGAGCTTGGTGAGTTTTTCTGTCGAGGAGGAGGTGATATTGGGAAGATAATTGAGATGACTTGTTTGGAGGTTACCAATGTAGGCAAGGGTGGCCTCATTGTTGAAGGGATTGAGGTCAGGCCAAATTAAACTAGAAAGATCTGATTCTTATTGTATTATATTATCGCTTAGTCTCTTGAGTTAAAAGACCAAGCCTGATTTTAGGCCATGGAGTTTGTTTTTCTATGTTTTTCCCAACTTGTACGATTGCTCGTTTACAAGCTACATGGATTAAGTATTTACAAGTGTCTTCTTTAGTTAGGCAAAAGATAAGACGCAGGGGAGGCCACTATAGGGCTCCTCATAGTGTCTTCGTTTGAATTTAATTCATTCATGTGATACATTTCACGTCATGAAGTTCATTGGTTTTCTAGGGATTAAGAGAGACAGAGAATGCTGAGCTGCTTAAAATCTTATTCTCATCTAGCTGAAGAGGGGCACATACATGACCTTGAACTCACACAAGATCCGGTGACACTACGATGGGACTCCGGACATGGTACTTTCCGCTTTGTTCAGTCCAAACAAGTGCACCAGATGCAACATTTCCTTCCTTTTCCCCCTTGTATTTTATGGTCACCGTAAAGCTTTGCTTGTCGTATTTCTGTGCAAAGGTCAATGTCTCCGGTGAGACTTTCACCTTAGAACCCTTTGGAGCTGTCACGTAGGCCTTGTACTGCGCTGCTCCATCCCCCACATTTGTGACGGTCCTCTGGAACTTTTGAACCCTTGACTTTGTTTTGTGATGAAGGTCATACAACGCGATGAACGACGGGTAGTTCAGATCACAAGACGGGTTGGAACAATCATAAGCTTTGGATCTAGTGATGGCTAGGATTTGGTTGCTGGTAAAATTCGTAGAGCATAAGAGATTGACATAGTCTTGTGGTGTTGCATCGTAAATTAGGCCTGGTTCAAGTGCTCTATTTGGATCGATCTGACCTGCCCCCATAGCTAATGGTGAAGCAGAGCTCAAATTAGCATCACCATTGTCACGAATAGCATTGTTAGTGTTGTCTAACGGGTTGGCGGTGGTCATCAAAGCGGACCTTATTGCTGCTGCACTCCATTCGGGGTGTGCGCCTTTCAGTAGGGCAGCCACACCGGAAACATGAGGGCAAGACATAGATGTCCCGGATATCAAATTGAAGTCACTAGGTAAGAACACATTGAACCCAATTTGGCCTGCCGGAACCTTGGGAGCCCAAGAAGCCAATACTAATGACCCCGGTGCCATTATGTCCGGCTTCAACACGCCAGGATAACTTGGTGAAGGACCTCTTGAAGTGTAAAAAGCAGCAGCCGGCGCAGGCTTTGTCCCAACCAAAGTTTGTTGGAAAGCCATGGTGACAGAAGGATTAGTACTTTTTCTTGCATATTTGATAACAACCGGTGCGTCCTTCGGATCAAGCACAACACTAGGACATGTAACATCTCCTAACTCCTGTATTTCAGTAGAATTAGAAATAAAGACAGCTCCAAGAACTTGTGATGCAACTATACGAGAGATCTGTCGACGAATAGGCACAGTGTCGTCGCATATGATGATTCCATTTGGGGCAGTTAATAGCAATTCTGTTGAATTGCAATTGGAAAATGTCCTGTTGTAAACCAGAGGAACTTTTTCTACCAAGGCATTTGCTGGGAACAAGGTAAATCCACTAAGGGTTAGTCCATTCCCAAGGGTTAATGCTCCAGCAAACGACCGGTCTATTGTGCCAGCTGCAACGGTTAAGACCCAAGGGATGCCATTGTGCAATGTCCCAAGGTTGGGGCCTTCATTCCCTGCTGAAGTCGAAACCACCACGCCTTTCTCCATGGCCGCAAATGAAGCTATTGCTACAGGATCCTCATACAATGGCGTGGAATCAAAGCCCGAGGAGATGGAAATTACATCAACACCATCAGCAATGGCTTGATCCATGCCTGCTAGAACATCAGAGGAGTAACGCCCCTCGTCCCAGAGGACCTTGTAAATGGCCACTCTGGAACGTGGCGCTACTCCTCTAGCTGTTCCTTTAGCATAACCAAAATAAGACGCTCCGGCTACATAGTTGCCTCCAGCTGTGGAGGATGTATGTGTCCCGTGACCTTCAGTGTCTCTAGCGGAGTTCATACTAAGTGTTACGCCAGGATTTGCAGCAGCTACACCTTTGTTGAAGTACCTAGCTCCGATCAATTTAAAGTTACATAGAGAGGAATTGAACTCTTGTCCTTCCTCACATGTTCCTTTCCACCTATCCGGAAGTGTTTTGGTGATGCCATCGTCTCTGAAGCTGTCACTCTCCGGCCAGACCCCGGTGTCTATAACCCCAATGATAATGTCTTCACCGTAATTTGAAGCCGGCCAGAGACCGGTGAATGGATTGAGGGAGAGGAATTTAGTGGTGTGGGTGGTGTCAAGTGTGATGGACTTGTCAGCGTAAGCTGTAACGAAACCGGGGGAATTTTTTAGGGTCTCTAGCTCTGCTGCGGATAGAACTACACTGAAGCCATGAAAAGCACTGTCATAGGTGTACAAAAGGGATGGTGGGATTTTTTTGTCATCGAAAATCGCACTAGTTTTAAAGGAATCAACAATGGAGGTGTACCAATGTTGGTGGCTACTGTAAGATTTGGGCATGAAGGACTTGTCCATGTGCACAATATAAGTCGATCTCTCTACAGCAGAGGAAATGTTAACATGGAGAGCCAACAGAAACAATGCAACAACAGAGAAAGCATTGTGCCTCATGTTGGTTTGCTTGGTCATGGATATTACATGATATGAATGTATTGGGATGATTGTATATATATGGATGTGAATGTGAGTGAAAATTAATGACGAAAAGCGACACCAGAGCATAAACACAAGAAGCCTAGAAACTGACATACAGAGGCCGGCATCTGTATAATTTGGTACCCTCAACATCTAGCACTAAACAAAGAATATTAGGTTAACAAAACTTATTCAGCTGTCAATGATTGAGCGGTAAAAGAAAGTGTACATACCAGATTTCATGTGTTTTAGGCATAGTTCCAAGATTATTTTGACAGGTGAAGGTCATATATATCGTAATCAAGACTACCATGTACTACCATGCTCTGAAATTATTGTCTTCAGTATAAGAATAAAGGGTCCAGTTCAAGGGACATCCATTTTTTGACACACCCTATGACACCCTTTCATATCCATTAGATTGCAACATTTCAATGGTTAAGATTAACTCTTCATTTATTAGTTTTAACAAATTAATAAATAATATATATCTTTACATTATTTTAGAGGAAATTCGGGGACTGTTCATCTGTAGCAGTTTTGATTTCGGACTAATGGAATGTTTTCCATATTTTTCAGATGGTGAATGAATTTATTTAGCATTAAGGCGCCAATAAGATTTGTTTTGCAAGTCTACGGAGCTAGAAAATTCCTCATCTATCATTCAATTTGTTCATTGTTACCATCTCCAACTCACTGTAACCTTGAATTGTAGAATCTACTCTAGTTCATGCTTGAAAGATGTGAAGAATGAAGAATTGAATCATAAATCATCATTCCCTAGGTTACCATTAAACCGAACATAAAAACTTTATGCAATCTTAATTTAACCTATCTATTGGGATTGTGAATTAGTCAGCTACAACCAAGGTTTAAAATATCGATGTCGACAAAAATATTGATAGTTCAGTTTACGGATATATCGACGGATATTTCGGATATCGATATCGATATCGACGACCGTCAAAGAAACTGATGGAAATCAGCTTAAAAATTGGAAATTTTGAATGAAACCGAAGGAAATATTTAATCATCTCACAATGCATGTTTAAGACTAATAAACTTGGTGATATATCATATGTTAAGTATAATCAACATGTATACATTATATAGGAATTAAGTACATGTTAATTATGAGTACTTATATAAAACATAAGCAACATGTATACATTATATAGGCATTAAGTACACGTTAATTATGAGTACTTATATAGGTATAATTAAAACTACACATAATTATATACCCCGTAAAAAAAACCGTAGCCTCCTCTCCCTCCTTCACTTTCATTCCCGAGCCTCCCATTCATTTTGCTTTCCCGAAAATCTATTCTCCCTCAATTCCCCTCACCTAGCCCAGCCGCCTCCCTCACTCAGTTTTCTTCTTCTCCCGAACGTCCAGCCTCCCCAAACGCCCGACCTCCCGCAAATGCCCAGTTGCTCTCGGATACCATTTCGATCGAAGTTCCTTTCGAAATTGGAACTTCCCTCTGCTACTTCAAAATCATTGACCATCTCTCCTCCTCCGCCGCTGTGATGTCCAAGATCATCATCGCCACCGCAACATCGGGATCGACGAAGACGCCAACGTTTGCTATCGATCGATGCTCAAGGTTCTGGTGGTCAATGAGTTTTCAATCACCGCGGCGATTTCTGAATTTTTGCATAAATTCACCAAGATCAATGGGTTTTTAATTCTGGGTTTAGATGAATTTGATGCTTCGTGCTATGTTTTTGGATTCGGGGTTTGGATGAATTCTGGGTTGTCAATTTTTGGGTGTCAATTGATCTGTGATGATGATGTTGTCAACTTTGGGTTTCAATTGGATTCGGGTTTGGATGAATTCTTCAGTTAATTTACAATTATGATGTTTCAATATCGGAGAAATCACCGACAAGTCGTTGATTTCATCGATTTTCATCGAATTGTAGCCTAAATCGCGATATTGGGTGAAAGATAACACTTCACCCCACCACCCAGCCGGAAAAAACGATATGTCGGCGACATATCGACCGATTTTTCCGATATTTCAAACCTGGGCTACAACCTTAGCCTTATACCCAGAAACCCAAACCCCACCTCATTCTTCTACAACCTTAGCCTTATACCCAGACAACCCAAACTCCACCTCATCCTTTCTCTTTCACGACCGACCATACCCAATTCAACCACCATAGCCTCTCATTCAAATTGAACTTGAAAAAGAAAATTCATGAATAACTGGTTTTGCAAATTGTTGTGGGAGATTGAAAGAGAAAGGATGAGATGGGGTTTAAGTTTTCTGGGTATAACTGTTGCAGATGAACAGTCTCCTGAATTTCCATAAAATAATGTATAAAGATATATTATTTATTTATTTGTTAAAACTAATAAATGAAGAGTTAATCTCTTAACCATTGAAATATTTTAATCTAATGGATATGCAAGAGTGTCATATGCTGTGTCAAAAAATTGATGTCCCTTCAATTGATAAAGGGTCCAGTTCAAGGGACATCCATTTTTTGAATCACCCTATGGCACCCTTTCATATCCATTAGATTAAAACATTTCAATGGTTAAGATTAACTCTTCATTTATTAGTTTTAACAAATTAATAAATAATATATCTCTTTACATTATTTTAGAGGAAATTCAGGGACTATTCATCTGTAGCAGTTATGATTTCGGACTAATGGAATGTTTTCCATATTTTTCAGATGGTGAATAAATTTATTCAGCATTAAGGCGCCAATAAGATTTGTTTTGCAAGTCTACGGAGCTAGAAAATTCCTCATTTTGAGCGCATCTATCATTCAATTTGTTCATTTTTAACATCTCCAACTCACAGTTGCAGAATTCTTTAGTTCATGCTTGAAAGAACCGAAGAATGAAGAATTAAATCATAAATCATCATTCTCTAGGTTACCATTAAACCGAACGTAAAAAGTTTATGCAATCTTTATTTAACCTTTCTTCATTGGGATTGTGAAGTGAGCTACAACCTTAGCCTTATACCCAGAAAACCCAAACCCCACCTCATCCTTCTACAACCTTAGCCTTATACCCAGAAAATCCAAACCCCACCTCATCCTTTCTCTTTCACGGCCGACCATACCCAATTCAACCACCATAGCCTCTCATTCAAATTGAATTTGAAAAAGAAAATTCATGAATAACTGATTTTGCAAATTGTTGTGGGAGATTGAAAGAGAAAGGATGAGCTGGGGTTTGAGTTTTCTGGGTATAACTGCTGCAGACGAACAGTCTCCCAAGTTTCCATAAAATAATGTAAAAAGATATATTATTTATTCATTTGTTAAAACTAATTAATGAAGAGCTAAACTTAACCATTGAAATATTTCAATCTAATGGATATGCATGAGTGTCATATGATGTGTCAAAAAATGGATGTCCCTTCAACTGGTAGAGGGTCCAGTTCAAGGGACATCCATTTTTTGAATCACCCTATGGCACCCTTTCATATCCATTAGATTAAAACATTTCAATGGTTAAGATTAACTCTTCATTTATTAGTTTTAACAAATTAATGAATAATATATCTCTTTACATTATTTTAGAAGAAATTCGGGGACTGTTCATATGTAGCAGTTATGATTTTAGACTAATGGAATGTTTTCCATATTTTTCATATGGTGAATGAATTTATTCAGCATTAAGGCGCCAATAAGATTTGTTTTTCAAGTCTACGGAGCTAGAAAATTCCTCATTTTTTAGCGCATCTATCATTCAATTTGTTCATTTTTACCCTCTCCAACCCACAGTAACCTTGAATTGCAGAATCTACTTTAGTTCATGCTTGAAATAAGCGAAGAATGAAGAATTGAATCATAAATCATGATTCCCTAGGTTACCATTAAACCGAATGTAAAAACTTTATGCAATCTTAATTTAACCTTTCTTCATTGGGATTGTGAAGTGAGCTACAACCTTAGCCTTATACCCAGAAAACCCAAACCCCACCTCATCCTTCTACAACCTTAGCCTTATATCCAGAAACCCCACCTCATCCTTCTACAACCTTAGCCTTATACCCAGAAAACCCAAACCCCACCTCATCCTTTCTCTTTCACGGCCGACCATACCCAATTCAACCACCATAGCCTCTCATTCAAATTGAACTTGAAAAAGAAAATTCATGAATAACTGGTTTTGCAAATTGTTGTGGGAGATTGAAAGAGAAAGGATGAGTTGGGGTTTGAGTTTTCTGGGTGTAACTGCTACAGATGAACAGTCTCCCAAATTTCCATAAAATAATGTAAAAAGATATATTGTTTATTCATTTGTTAAAACTAATAAATAAAGAGCTAATCTTACCATTAAAATATTTTAATCTAATGGATATGCAAGAGTGTCATATGATGTGTCAAAAAATGGATGTCCTTTGAACTAGTAAAGGGTCCAGTTCAATTAATTCATGTTAAGGTATGCTCAGTGGGAAGTTAGCTGTTTGGCAGGCTATGCGATCACATATGCACATTATTCTCCCTGAATGGAGATATATATCCCCGAATGGATATATATTTCGAATTTCATACCTAAAAAAAGACCTAAATAGGCCTTACACTCACATGGTTCCGGAAGAACATTATTGAGTCTTAAGGATATTCGAACGAACGATTACCACACTGAAATCTCTGAAGAGAATGGAAAAGGACTATCTTTGCATCAAATCTTTCCTATACGACAGAAAACGTATGTTGGAAAAGTTAGAGTGCCTACCTAATGGATTGTATCGCACAACCATTCGCTCTATGGAAGCACATCATGTGGCCGGCTCGAAGTCCGCCAAAATTGATGCTTCCTCGCTTTGGCACGACTGTTTGGGGGAAACCCAGGTCGCGACATGATGGCCCAGATTCTGAAAATATCATAAGGACATCACCTAATGTTGAACAAGGTCCATACCATTAAGATCTTTTTGCAAAGCATTTTTATTGGGAAAGTTGAATACTTGACCATCCCCTGCAAAGATACTTTAAGCACTCCTTCTTTTCTTCAGCGGATTTAAGGGAATATTTGTAGATCATTCCAACCAATACACGGACCATATAAAGATTTCATGGTTTTGGTTGATGTATTTTGTCCACATGAAATGCTGCATTTGCTAAACTCTTGGCCTTGATTAAGGGCTCACCACCCTAGTTATCCGTTGTAGTCCGGAAGACTTGATAACGCTAGAGAGTTTACATTGAAGGCTTTCGATAATTATTGCACGTCCCTTAGGATTGAGATTGAACACCCAGTTTCCTATGTTCATACTCACAATGGTCTTCCAGATTTGTTCATTAAACGCCTTCAAATGACTGTTTGGACGTTGGTGATGTGCACAACGTTTCCAGTTTCTGCGTGGGACTATGCAATTTTGCATGCAGCTATGTTGGTCCGCTTGAGGCCCATCTCCACCCACTCTTATTAAGCATTACAGTTGGTAGGGTACGAACATGATTCACCGTACTTACGCATTTTGGGTGTGCAGTTTATGTGCCAGTTGCGGCCCCGCAACATACCAATGTGGGTCCTCAATTGGGAATCTTTGTCTGTAATGATTTCTCCTCTATTATGAGCTTTTTCAAGTCATTGACAGACGATCTCTTTCTCGCAAAATTTGCTGATAGTCACTTTGATGAGACAGTCTTCCCACGGTTAGGGGGAGGAAAGAACGTTAACGTTCCTGAAGAACGGCGTGAATTGACGTAGACTTACCCACTTTGTCTCGTCCTGATCCATGAATCACACAATATGATAAGCAAGTGTGACATATACCATATCTTTAGAGTGTTGCTCAAACATGCTAGATGCCCTCTATGATCTAAGCAAAGTGACGAGATCATATATACCAGTTGCAAACAAGCCTGTAATGAAGACGTCCCCGTAGGGCGCAAAGTCATCCTTGAAGGATGCAACGTCTCTGTATGACATTCCGTTCCTTATGAACGGAGTACATCAGCGGCTAGCCAATCCTCTGTCCTCGGCCAGAAGCGAGGTAGATTCGGTTCGAAGGATTCACTCCCCGGAAGAGGAGAACTATGGCACAATCGAATCCTATCGCCATCTCAATCGATCCAAACTCATGAATTGCGCAGGATTATGGAAGTGTCCTGGGAGATGTCCCAGGGTGATACCCCAAATCCAAAACTCCCGAGAACCAGAAGATCTCGATCCAAATGAGCTTATGAAATCGAAATGAGATAATCATCGATGATATCTTTGCTTAAAGCAGTGGCCACTGAATCACAAAGTGCGACGATATCAAACCGCTTTCCGTTGATGAAGCACAACGTTGAACTGATTGGTCAAGTGGAAAGAAACAATGCATATTGAATTATGTTCCTTAGTAAAGCGAAAAGTAGTAGTTCCCATACTATCCAATGTGAACCCTGTTGGTTACATGTGGCGTTCGTAAGGAAGCGTAATAAGAAGAATGAAACAGTGCAATGCAATGCACGCCTCCTGGCGTAAGGCTTCTCTCAATTGCCCTTACATCGATTACGAGGAAACATATTCCCATGCAAAGGACATTACAACATTCCGCTACCTTGTCAGTTCGGTAGTTTCTCAAAGAACTGAATATGCAGCTCATGAATGTGGTTACAGCATATCTCTATTGGGATCTTGATACAGGGATATACATGAAAGTTCCTGAAGAATCAGAGATAACTAATTCAAATAGTTCTAGACCACGGAACACCATCTTAACTAATTCAAATAGTTCTAGACCACGGAACACCATCTTTTCATTTGAGGCGTTCACATTATGGATTAAGTGAATATTTGATCAGTTAAAGATATGTGAATAACGTATCACGCCCTCCCGTATTTATCACATTCCGGATTTGCGTTAAGTTTTCCTTGGTACTTCAGAAGAGCTTGTGAAAACTGCATCATACCTGAAGTCGAAATTCGAGATGAAAGATCTTGGCAAAGACTCGACATTGCCTTGGCCTGAAGCACGAGCATCAACCTGATAGCATCATCGTGCATCAATCGAATTACATCCAGAAGATGTTGCGTCGCTTCAATGGGGATAAAGCGAAGCATTCGAGTACACCCATGGTTGTCCGTTCGCTAGATGCCTAACGTGATCCATACCATCCTAAGGATAATGATGAGCCGATATTGGAGCCCGAAGTCTCATATCAAAGTATAGTTGGCGTTTATTGTACGTAGCTCAATGCTAGGCCGGACATCTCATTTGTTGTGAACGTGTTGGCTTGGTTTAGCAATGCGTCTACACCCTACCACTGGACTGGTACTAAAGACATATTCCGCTACCTTAAAGGTACTGCGAATATGAGATTGTGTTATCCCTATGCATCCCATGATAGATTATCCCTCTTAGATCCACGAAGGCACATTCCCAAGTTGGTTATGTCTTTACCATAGAGAATACCGCAATATCTTGGATGTCTATGAAATAGACTCTTCTTGCCACATCTTCAAACCACGCCGAGCCCATTGCTTACATGAGGCCACGCGTGAGTGTATTTAGTTGCAATCCGTTATCGAGCACATATGGCATACTTGTGCTTTGTCTTCTGTTATTAGAGTCCCCATGATTGTCCATGTAGACAATGCCCCTTGTATTGACCATTAAAGAAGGGATTTATCAAAGGTGACAATACTAAGCATACTGCCCCGAAGTTCTACTTCATACATCAGCAAAAGCATCAGAAGTTTGAAGTCAAGCAGATTTGTTCCTGAAGATAACCTCGCAGATTCCTTTACCAAGCCGAAGTCTACCTTCCAGAAGCTTGTTCAAGGTATTGGATTGCGTTTAATATTTGATTTGCATAGTTTGTAGTCTTCAGGGGGAGCATTGTCGAAATCAAGGGGAGTATCCAACAGTAAACTCACTTGACCTTAATGTACTCTTTTTCCCCTTAGCATAGATCAACTATTTCCCATTGGGTTTTGTTGCTTGACAAGGTTTTTAACGAGGCACCCGCATTGGGTTGGTCATAACTCTTGTAGACTAACGCATCCCGAAGATGCTTGCTTTATTATCAACATATACGTGTTCACCTTTTTCCCTTCGCTTTGGTTTTCTCCCACTAGGTTTTTCCATAGCAAAGGTTTTGGTGTTAGTACTTACCTGAATGGATTCCCCCTGTACATTCCTCCATGTGCCTACTACGACGACTTCATCAACCGCCTACGCTATTTGTCCGAAGATCTGATGTTCTTACTTCTTGAGTTCTCCACACCCAAGTAGGAGTGTTGTAGGAAACTCTATTTAGGAATGATTGTGTAAACTAGAAGTAGGAAACCTATATGGACTCTATGTATTAGCAAGACCCATTCTTATCAAGATTGGTGGAAACTCTAGAGTGGTTCACTACAAATAAAGGCACTATGAAGGAGGATGAAACACATCTCTTTCATTGAGTTATTCTATATTCTCTCTTACTAACGATTCTCTGTCTCTAAGGCCTATTACTTTATTATTTCTACAACATTTACATTATTTTATAGGAAATTCAGGGACTGTTCATCTGTAGCAGTTATGATTTCGGACTAATGGAATATTTTTCATATTTTTCAGATGGTGAATGATTTTATTCAGCATTAAGGCGCCAATAAGATTTGTTTTGCAAGTCTACAGAGCTAGAAAATTCCTCATTTTTGAGTGCATCTATCATTCAATTTGTTCATTTTTACCATCTCCAACCCGCAATAACCTTGAATTGAAGAATCTGCTTTAGTTCATGCTTGAAAGAAGCGAAGAATGAAGAATTGAATCATAAATCATCATTCCCTAGGTTACCATTAAACCGAACATAAAAACTTTATGCAATCTTAATTTAACCTTTCTTCATTGGAATTGTGAAGTGAGCTGCAACCTTAGCTTTATTCTGAGGAAACCCAAACCCTACCTTATCCTTCTACAACCTTAGCCTTATACCCAGAAAACCCAAACCCCACCTCATCCTTTCTCTTTCACGGCCGACCATACCCAATTCAACCACCATAGCCTCTCATTCAAATTGAACTTGAAAAAGAAAATTCATGAATAACTGGTTTTGCAAAGGGAGATTATATCCACATCTATCTTTTATCTCAACACACCTAATTTTCTCAAAACACTCATCACTTATTTTAGTTAGTTTAAGTTTTCTCCTTGCACCCATTTTATATTCGAAAAAAGCCCGTAATCAAATAATGAATTTTTCTCCTTGCACCCATCACTACTCTAACCTATGCAAATTAATTTAACAATGTAAATTAACATGAAAATTTATAAGAAAATGAATTTATCTTCGTTGATTCAAGAACATGACACGGAAAAACCATCAAGATCATGAAAATTCATGATATAAAGAAGCCAACAAACTTTGCAAGTTCCAGTGTGGTGGTGGAACTCAAGTATATGAAGCCAATCCATCATTTTAACCAAAAACTCAAGTATCAGATAATATAATCTACTTACAATTGATTGAAATGATAAATATAAACCAAATTTTGATACAAATCTTCAATGAGTTCTACTAAAGGGTTGTGTTTGAGATGTTGGGTGTGGTGAGAAATATTTTATTTTATTTTAATCTTTTAGGTTTTGTGGTGAGAAATATTTTATTTTATTTTAATCTTTTGGGTTTTAAGTGTAATTTTATATAAGGATAAAAAAGTAATTGAATAATTCATATAAATGATGGGTGTAGGGAGAGAATTGTTGGGTGGGGATATAAATTCCCTTTTGCAAATTGTTGTGGGAGATTGAAAGAGAAAGGATGAGCTGGGGTTTGAGTTTTCTGGGTATAACTACTGCAGATGAACAGTCTCTCAAATTTCCATAAAATAATGTAAAAAGATATATTATTCATTCATTTGTTAAAACTAATAAATGAAGAGTTAATCTTAACCATTAAAATATTTTAATCTAATGGATATGCAAGAGTGTCATAGGATCCGAAGAGTCCAAACAGATATTCAACTCAAATAGAATAGTTTTTAAAATTTTACTTTTCTTCCATCCAACAAGCCACAGAGAGTGATCTTTTCCAGCAACCAAGCAATGGAGAGTGCAATCTACTTAGGATTTAATCAGTAGCTAAGTTGATACATTAAAGAACAGGAGCACCGTCACCAGCAATCTGATCAGACATTACATGAATAATGTCATCATCATCCATTTCGAACTTCTCAGCCGTATCATTTCCGCGTACTCTTTTTCCATCAAAGAGGAAACGCACATGTTCATACACAAAGCCTGTAAGTTCACAGTAATCTTGGAACACAACTTCGAGCACCACAGTCCGACCAGTCCGGTAGCTCTGCATGGCAGTTTCAAATTGATTCTGCATCCTCAAAGTTATAGGTTCTTTCTTCGTTGTCAAGCTTAATTCGGATGAGGGTTTCCACAATGCTTATTCTTCTCTGCATTCCTACAATTATAAAGGGAGGTGATTTGGCACACTCAAAATCACTTCTGCACACCCCTCTTCAATCTTGACCGTTGGATTGAATTATAAAGGAGGAATCAATGGCCGGGATCGCACAAGGGTGTGTAGGAGGTGATTTTGGGTGTGCCAAAATCATCTCCCATTATAAATCACTGTTCTGTAAACCCAAGTAGAATGTTGTTGTGCTTAATCTATGAATAAAAAGAATATGAATGGAAAACCTTCGAACATTGTACATCTGATAACCTGATCCACTATAGACATTTAAAAGATGGAAACTGCAGATAATTTCAAAAAAAATTGAAGTCGTGGCATTGCTGACTAACGCAACCAATGTTTTAATATAAGATCAATAATGGCATTGCAAACATTTAGTCCTGTTGTTAAACATACTACTGTACGTATTATTTTGAGTCTTGCTGCTAGCAACTGATGGAAGTTGCACCAGTTGGATGTGGAAAACGCGTTTCTGCATGGAGACTTGGAAGAAGAGGTCTATATGAGACAACCTCCAAGCTTTGAAGATTCTGCTCATCCTAGCTATGTGTGCAAGTTGCACAAGTCTCTATATGGCTTGAAGCAAGCTCCCAAAGCATGGAATGCTAAGTTTACTGGTTTCCTACCCTCTCTTGGCTTCCAGTCTACATATGCTGATTCAAGTTTGTTTGTCAAACGGGTGAACACAGATGTGGTTATTGTGTTGTTGTATGTTGATGATATAATAATCACAGGATCCAGCTCTTCTCTTATTCAAGAGGTCATCAATGGTCTGAGTGCTACCTTTGATATGAAGGATATGGGTCTGTTAACATATTTTTAGGGGCTTCAGATACAGTATAAGCCAAATGGGGATCTGTTTGTTCATCAGGAGAAATATAATCAGGATTTGATCAAGAAGGCTGGTATGCTGACCTGTAAGCCCTACTCCACACCGTGTCTTCCAAACAAACATATCTCCAAAGATGATGGACCTCCTCTCTCTGATCCAACTCATTACAGAAGCTTGGTTGGTGCTCTTCAGTACCTTACATTCACCAGGCCCGACATAGCCTTTTCTGTGAATACCGCATGCCAGTTTATGACTACCCCCACTGAAGCACATCTTGGTTTAGTCAAAAGAATCATCCAATATTTGCAGGGCACAATCCACTATGGACTACATTACACTGATGGTCCTATGTTACTCACCACATATAGTGATGGCAATGGAGCTAAACTACCTCAGCCTCTGACCACTATGACAGATGCTGACTAGGGAGGTGATATGGATACACGCAGGTCTACTACGGGGTATATTGTCTATCTTGGTCATAATCCTATCTCATGGCAGTCGAAACGCCAAGGTTCAGTAGCCAGGAGTACAACAGAGGCAGAGTACAGAGCCTTGGCCAACGTTGCAGCTGAGCTTTCATGGATTAGACAGGTCTTACGTGCTCTTCATGTGGTGGTTCCAGCTCCACCAGTCATATTCTGTGATAGTCTATCTGACTTGGCTTTGAGCTGTAAGGACAGCTTTCGAAAATAAAGCATTTAGAACCGGATTTTCATTTTATCCGTGCGAAGGTGCAGCAAAATGACCTTCGTATTCAGTAAATCCCAACTGATGAACAAACGGCTGACATTCTAACTAAGGGTTTGCATAGTCTAGTTTTTCAAACACATTCCTCCAATCTCAGACTAGGAAACCCTAGCCGAGCTTGAGGGGGAGTGTTAGGATTCTGTTAGTTGGTTAGCTAGCCGTTTGTTGTTAGTTAGAGAGCTGTCCACGTGTACTCTCCTGTGTGGTTGTAAGCTCAAAAGAGCTGAGAGACTTGCTTCATATAAATAGCAGTCTCGTAATCATTGTATAATCGTTGTTCACTAATCAAAGATTCTCTGATTTTCTTGTCCAAATTCTCTCTGCTTTTCAAGCTTTTCTCAGAGCTCTAATGGCGGTCGTCTTCGTCCTCTCGGTCCTCGATACTATGTTAACACTCTAGCATTAAAAATTAACTGAAGCTATACCCACCACTGTTGAGTGCAAACTCCACGCCTTTGAAACCCAGCCTTGATGATGTCGCATTGTTCTGATCCATTCAAAACTTTTAATGCCTGAAATCAAAATGTTATGCATTCAGATCAGTTTGAAAGAAAAGAATACTCAGAAATTCAAGTAGAAAAGAGAAAAAAAAAAAAAAAAATTAGCGCAGACAATCATCATATCTTGATTAAAGGGAGATAAAGATAACCTAAGCTTTGGATTTGAAATGTAAAATTTTCTGCTCTGCGCCCATGTGCCAATGTTAAAGCCATGTTTCCGGCGTAATGGATAAAAATGAACATATGGAAAGAACAAAAGTAACTAGCTTACTACCTTAATGAGTTCGCCAAGATCGATCTGGTGGATGAGTTCGCCAAGATCTTCAAGCATTCAAGGATCGACTTCCTCAACCCGAATCCGAACCTCTCCAAATCCCCAAGCTTTTTTCGGATCATGGCCGCCTTGCTGCCGCCGACGAGTTCATTAAGTGTGCCGTCCACCCTAACGGCGTCGCCGTCATCACACTTGATCGGCCCCGAGCTCTCAATGCCATGAACCTCCCTATATACATTTTTGAAATTGCTTTTCCATTTCGAGGCTTTGTTTCTTTTTCAGCAAGATCATCAACAGCGGATCCACCAGGTGATTAAGCGGTTGGGTCCCGATGGCAACATCGACATCGATGAATTTTCAGTACATATTCAGTACTGTCCGGTCCCCCGACCCGAAAATCTAGATTCCCGAAAATTCGAGTTCTCGATTTAGCCGGGCCGATTCTTTCTTTCAGTTTTCCCTTACCCCAACTAACCGGTCCGGGACTCAGGTTTGGGCTCATTCCCGACCGATTGGCCGGAACTGAGCCCAGCCCTAATTTATATTATTGAGTCTCAGGCCGGCACTCTTCTGTTTTGAAAAATTATTTAAATTAAGTACTTTTTGGAAGTTTTTTTCTTTACTAAAATGGACGTACAAGATGGTAATTTCACCCTAAGCAATTCCATTCAAACCGTGCCTAATCTTCTCGAAGGGGATCAGGTTCCCGATAATTACAAAATTGAACATATTTTTAGAAATAATCAATTTGTGATGGATTTTTTCCAGAAATTGTTTGTTTTAAATGTTCTATTTGGGCTAATATAAAATTGTGTATTTGTAACTAAGGTGGCTTAATGTGTTTGGTGTTTTAAGATGAAAATAGTTTTATGTATTTTATCATAAAAATTTTCATGACGGGTGAAAAAGTTAAAAAATTTTGCCCAAAAATAATAATAATTGAAAAGATAATTTTACCCTTATATTTGGATGAAAAACTTAATCAGAAATGATGATTGGGTGTGAATTACTAACTGAAAGCCACCACATAAGTATAATTGATTATTTTTTTTACTACAATAGTGAAAATTGATGGTAATATGGCTCACAATAGAAAAATATTGAATAATAATTGCCATTTCCTATCTTGTTCCTATGTAGTCCTTAAGGTTGTCCCGAAGACTGAACGCGAAGTTGGGCTGGATATTAGATACAAGTTGGGCCAAAATTGATCTCTATATAAAGACCACAAGACTCCTTAATCAGACGGCGGCGGTGCAGTGGTAGGTGGGAAGTACCTGCTGGACGAGATGGCGATCAATCTGGAGTCGTTGCCGGAGGGATGCATAGCCAACGTTATCTCATTAACGACGCCTCAAGATGCGTGCAGGTTGTCGTGTGTTTCTCGGAATTTCAGGTCGGCCGCTGAATCCGACGCCGTTTGGGAGAGGTTCCTTCCCGCTGACATCCACACGATCCTATCCCAGCAGTCCCAACAGCCGCCGGATCATCTTTTGTCCCCCAAATCCAAAAAGGACCTTTACCTCGCTCTCTCCGACAACCCAGTCCTCCTTGACCAGGGCCACATGGTATGCTTGATCATGTCTTTGTAGTTACTAGCATCGATCAGATTAGCTCAAAATTGAGGATAGTGTCGGTCTAGTCCATGTAGAAACTAGACAATGTTGTTCCTATGTAGTCCCTCAGCAGCCAAAAACTGCCGTTATGTTATCAACCAGTGTTAGTTCCATTTGATGTATAAGCTTAGTTGGTATCTGTGTTTATCTGGCACTGATGAAGTGGTAAATTGACATGAAATTAAAATGTTGCAGAGCTTTTCAGTGGACAAACGGAGTGGGAAAAAGTGTTACATGATATCTGCTAGGAACCTTATGATTGCCGGGAACCATACTGATGAAGATGCTCCTGAACATTGGTTTTGGTTTAATTGGCCCGAGTCCAGGTATCTCATCTTCTTTCTTGATCATATTGATCCTCCTAAGATGTATGTATGTATGTAGTTGATGTATATGTGTACGTAATTCAATATTGAAACAGGTTTGCGGAGGTGCCGGAGGTTGACCTGATTCATTGGCTTGAAATCCGAGGAAAAATTGATGCATGCATTCTGTCCCCAGCGACTCTGTACAAAGCTTATCTTGTGTACACATACAGGGAATTATGGTTTCTTGGATTTGAGGACCGGCCTGTACAGGTCTCGGTAGGACTACTCGATGGAGGAGGAGAGCGGGTTCAGCGCAAAGTGTTTCTGGTCCCAGAAACCAAGAGAAAATGGCGGAGGGGAGAAAGGGCAGAAACTCATGATGAATACCCAAAATACCCGAACAAAAGAGCCGACGGCTTGTGGGAGGTGGAGCTTGGTGAGTTTTTCTGTCGAGGAGGAGGTGATATTGGGAAGATAATTGAGATGACTTGTTTGGAGGTTACCAATGTAGGCAAGGGTGGCCTCATTGTTGAAGGGATTGAGGTCAGGCCAAATTAAACTAGAAAGATCTGATTCTTATTGTATTATATTATCGCTTAGTCTCTTGAGTTAAAAGACCAAGCCTGATTTTAGGCCATGGAGTTTGTTTTTCTATGTTTTTCCCAACTTGTACGATTGCTCGTTTACAAGCTACATGGATTAAGTATTTACAAGTGTCTTCTTTAGTTAGGCAAAAGATAAGACGCAGGGGAGGCCACTATAGGGCTCCTCATAGTGTCTTCGTTTGAATTTAATTCATTCATGTGATACATTTCACGTCATGAAGTTCATTGGTTTTCTAGGGATTAAGAGAGACAGAGAATGCTGAGCTGCTTAAAATCTTATTCTCATCTAGCTGAAGAGGGGCACATACATGACCTTGAACTCACACAAGATCCGGTGACACTACGATGGGACTCCGGACATGGTACTTTCTGCTTTGTTCAGTCCAAACAAGTGCACCAGATGCAACATTTCCTTCCTTTTCCCCCTTGTATTTTATGGTCACCGTAAAGCTTTGCTTGTCGTATTTCTGTGCAAAGGTCAATGTCTCCGGTGAGACTTTCACCTTAGAACCCTTTGGAGCTGTCACGTAGGCCTTGTACTGCGCTGCTCCATCCCCCACATTTGTGACGGTCCTCTGGAACTTTTGAACCCTTGACTTTGTTTTGTGATGAAGGTCATACAACGCGATGAACGACGGGTAGTTCAGATCACAAGACGGGTTGGAACAATCATAAGCTTTGGATCTAGTGATGGCTAGGATTTGGTTGCTGGTAAAATTCGTAGAGCATAAGAGATTGACATAGTCTTGTGGTGTTGCATCGTAAATTAGGCCTGGTTCAAGTGCTCTATTTGGATCGATCTGACCTGCCCCCATAGCTAATGGTGAAGCAGAGCTCAAATTAGCATCACCATTGTCACGAATAGCATTGTTAGTGTTGTCTAACGGGTTGGCGGTGGTCATCAAAGCGGACCTTATTGCTGCTGCACTCCATTCGGGGTGTGCGCCTTTCAGTAGGGCAGCCACACCGGAAACATGAGGGCAAGACATAGATGTCCCGGATATCAAATTGAAGTCACTAGGTAAGAACACATTGAACCCAATTTGGCCTGCCGGAACCTTGGGAGCCCAAGAAGCCAATACTAATGACCCCGGTGCCATTATGTCTGGTTTCAACACGCCCGGATAACTTGGTGAAGGACCTCTTGAAGTGTAAAAAGCAGCAGCCGGTGCAGGCTTTGTCCCAACCAAAGTTTGTTGGAAAGCCATGGTGACAGTAGGATTAGTACTTTTTTTTGCATATTTGATGACAACCGGTGCATCCTTCGGATCAAGCACGACACTAGGACATGTAACATATCCTAACTCCCGTATTCTAGTAGAATTAGAAATAAAGACAGCTCCAAGAACTTGTGATGCAACTATACGAGAGATCTGTTGACGAATAGGCACAGTGTCGTCGCATATGATGATTCCATATGGGGCAGTTAATAGTAATTCTGTTGAGTTGCAATTGGAAAATGTCCTGTTGTAAACCAAAGGAACTTTTTCTACCAAGGCATTTGCTGGGAACAAGGTAAATCCAGTAATGGTTAGTCCATTCCCAAGGGTTAATGCTCCAGCAAATGACCGGTCTATTGTGCCAGCTGCAACGGTTATGACCCAAGGGATGCCATTGTGCAATGTCCCGAGGCCGGGGCCTTCATTCCCTGCTGAAGTCGAAACCACCACGCCTTTCTCCATGGCCGCAAATGAAGCTATTGCTACAGGATCCTCATACAATGGTGTGGAATCAAAGCCCGAGGAGATGGAAATTACATCAACACCATCAGCAATGGCTTGATCCATGCCTGCTAGAACATCAGAGGAGTAACGCCCCTCATCCCAGAGGACCTTGTAAATGGCCACTCTGGAACGTGGCGCTACACCTCTAGCTGTTCCTTTAGCATAACCAAAATAAGACGCTCCGGCTACATAGTTGCCTCCAGCTGTGGAGGATGTATGTGTCCCGTGACCTTCAGTGTCTCTAGCGGAGTTCATACTGAGTGTTACGCCAGGATTTGCAGCAGTTACACCTTTGTTGAAGTACCTAGCTCCGATCAATTTAAAGTTACATAGAGAGGAATTGAACTCTTGTCCTTCCTCACATGTTCCTTTCCACCTATCCGGAAGTGTTTTGGTGATGTCATCGTCTCTGAAGCTGTCACTCTCTGGCCAGACTCCGGTGTCTATAACCCCAATGATAATGTCTTCACCGTAATTTGAAGCCGGCCAGAGACCGGTGAATGGATTGAGGGAGAGGAATCTAGTGGTGTGGGTGGTATCAAGTGTAATGGACTTGTCAGCGTAAGCTGTAACGAAACCGTGGGATTTTTTTAGAGTCTCTAGCTCTGCTGCGGATAGAACTGCGCTGAAGCCATGAAAAGCATTGTCATAGGTGTACAAAAGGGATGGTGAGATTTTTTTGTCATCGAAAATTGCAGTAGTTTTGAAGGAATCAACAATGGAGGTGTACCAATGTTGGTGGCTACTGTAGGACTTGGGCATGAGGGACTTGTCCATGTGGACAATGTAAGTCGATCTCTCTACAGCAGAGGAAATGTTAACATGGAGAGCCAACAGAAACAATGCAACAACAGAGAAAGCATTGTGCCTCATGTTGGTTTGCTTGGTCATGGATATTACATGAGATGAATGTATCGGGATGATTGTATATATATATGGATGTGAATGTGAGTAGAAATACATTCTGAAAACTAACGATGAAAAGCGACACCAGAGCATGAACACAAGGAGCCAAGAAACTGATATACAGAGGCCGGCATTGTGTAATTTGGTACCCTCAACATTTAGCACTAAACAAAGAAAATTAGGTTAACAAAACTTTATTCAGCTGTCAATGATTGAGAGGTAAAAGAAAGTGTACATGCTAGATTTCATGTGTTTAGGTCCAGTGGCGTGGCTGAGATTTTAGGGGTCCCTTGCGAAATTGAATTGAAGCATCTAACATCCTTTAAGAAAGTGCTTAAAAAAATTATCATGAATTTGTGTGAAGGAGTACAAAAAGTCTGGAGACACAAAGAAAAGTAATAGAGAAAAATAGTAAAAACATATGCGTGTAAGGCAATTTGCACTCGTATTGCAAAATAAATTGAAGAAATACAAACTCAATTGCTATAGAAGAACAACCATGCTCCATTAGAAAAACTTTTGGGGCCCTTAAAAATCGGGGGCCTTGTGTGGTCGCATTTGTCGCACTCCCTCAGCCACGCCCCTGTTTAGGTCTAGTTACAAAGATTTTTTGGCATGTGAAGGTCATATATATCGTAATCAAGACAAAGTGCTGGTGAAAATCTGTATGCTGCGTTTTTAGTATAAGAATAAAAGCTTGAGGTTAAACTTAGGACACTATTATGTACCATCACTAGTCTTATCTTCACCCTGTCAGCAATTAGTCACATGAATTCTGATATTGCTATTCGGGATTAGTTTCGGTTTTGCTCCCCAAATTCATCAACAACGGAGTTTGCTTAATATTCGATCGTCATATATATACACAAGTTAGGAACATTATAATCCTCCTTTTGGATTCCAAACCGTTCCTGGTACGTCGGCCTATGTGATTATTAGCCAAATGGACTAGGTCCTTGCTTCTTCTGCTCTGCAGAGGAATATTTCCAAACAGGAATTTGGTATGTGGATATTCCAGGAATTCACATTGTAAACTCAATTATTGTCACAAACAACAAAGACAAACCAACAAGCACCTTGTTTACTTCAAGTAGGCTTGCACTACTGAACATAAAATACAATCACAGTAGTAATATCCGTCAGTTTATTCTTTTTTAAGAAGAGAATTAGATATATAATGGAGTAGATGCAGGCCTCAAAACCAAACAAACACATTCTTACGCTCTTATATGAAACGAAACAAAATGACCGGAAGTAAACAAAACGGACATCAGATATGTGACAAGAAACACCAGATAGACGATGTGGTGATGCAGTTCTAGCATTCTAATATTCAGAAACATGCCGAACTCCCTAAGTGAACTAATAGGTAAATGGATCAAGTTAAGAGCTCGCACGACCACCCATCTGATCGGACATTACATCAAACTGTGCCGGAATTTGATCTTCACCTACCCGACCGACTCACGTAAAAAAGGAAACGCATTTCTTCATACACTAGACCTTTGTGTTCGCAGTTATCATGCATGACATGTTTCAGTGGCACGCTGCGTCCGGTCCTGTAGGACATGTCAGATTCATATGGTCTCTGCATCTTGATATATATCGCATCTTCCTGATGAGGGTTTCCTGGGCGACTGTTGGTCTCTCCATCTCAATTCCTACAGTGCACACCAGTAGTATTGCCTGCCTAATCCACTGGGGAGTCGCTTCTAATTATAAGGGGTTTGCATTTAAGTTGACAATAAATTCATACCTATCTATGCACTATCAAAAAAATTCCTTCTCCCATATTCCTTACATATATCCATCACTAGTGATTATTTTTTTTTTTGTTATGAATTATAATTAGTTTAAGTCAATAGAAAACGAAATCTCGCGGAGTGCGAGAGCGACAGTTTTCCTTCCCAACCCTAGCCACCGCAACTCTCGATCGCCATCGGCGATCACCACAGTTTCCAGTTAACCAGCCCTCGGATCCAAAGTCTTCCAGCGCCACCCATCGGCACCGAGTTTTCGTTCCCGCTTCAGTTCACGACCGCCCGTCTCCATCTCGTCTCCAAGCAACCGCCTCCTGCCGCCGTTGCTCATGACTCCAGCCGCTTCTAGGCCGTCCCAACCTGCTGCTGAACCGGCTGGAATTCTTCCCCAGATCCAGCCCTCATGGGATCCAGGGAAGCCGTGTTGTCGTTGGGGCTCTTTGGTCCTCGGCCACTCTAAGTCAACCCGCCCAGTACGTGGTCGTTCATCAATATCGCCAGGCCAAGCCAGCACCGGCTCCCATCGGCGATCGTTGGTGGCGCCTGCTCCTGTTCCGGACCGACCCGTCCCCGGCGTTGGCGTATTGGGGATCGGTGTTTTCTGCAACCCGGCCTCCTACCAAGTGTGTCGGCGTTGCGCTGATTGTCACCAACCACTCCGGCGGCCTCTGGGTCATCGACGCCAGACACCGCCCCCTGGGCGCCCGCCTAACGCTGACCTAATTTGCCTGGGCCGGTTGGGTGCTGCTGCTGGGCCTTGGGTGTATACCTCAGGGCGTCAGACCGTGAAAAGAGCGACTGTGAAATTGTCCTTTGAAGAGGACTTCGGAGTGACCCAATATGATGATCCGGTGCTGACCGGATCTGGTGCTACTTAGACTGTAGTGTTTACCTAGGGCTAGGTTGCTTATGCCAGACATGGTTTTTTAATTGGCACCTAGCTTCGATAGATGAGTTTGCAGGGGTGGTTTTAGCTTTACTGCCGATACTGTGTATGCGGGTGGGTTTTCTATTCATGTACATGGAGGCTAGTTCTTAACTCCTTTAGACGCTGCCGGCTACTCCGGTTTTTATTTTATCAATAAAACTCTCTGTCGTTCCCCTCAAAAAAAAAAACATATATCCATCACTCCTAATCTAATGAGTTAATCCAGATTAGAAACATCGAACGATCATGCTTTATGCTGATCTAAGTACGGCCAAAGTCGATTCGAAGCATGGAATAATAAACTCAGTGAAGACATGTCAACCAAAAACAAAGGAACTGAACAGATCAACTAAGGTTTACAGTAACGCAGCACATTGTCATCAAGTGAAGAGATGAATACGAAGAGTCCAAACAGATAGTAAACTTCAATAGAATAGTTTTTAAAATTTTACTTTTCTTCCATCCAACAAGCCACAGAGAGTGATGTTTTCCACCAACCAAGCAACGGAGAGTGCAATCTACATAGCATTTAATCAGTAGCCAAGTTGATACATTAAAGAACAGGAGCACCGCCACCAGCAATCTGATCAGACATTACATGAATAATGTCATCATCATCCATTTCGAACTTTTCAGCCGTATCATTTCCGCGTACTCTTTTTCCATCAAAGAGGAAACGCACATGTTCATACACAAAGCCTTTAAGTTCACAGTAATCTTGGAACACAACTTCGAGCGCCACAGTCCGACCAGTCCGGTAGCTCTGCATGGCAGTTTCAAATTGATTCTGCATCCTCAAAGTTATAGGTTCTTCTTCTTTGTCAAGCTTAATTCGGATGAGGGTTTCCACAGTGCTTATTCTTCTCTGCATTCCTACAATTATAAATCACTGTTCTGTAAACCCAAGTAGAATGCTGTTGTGCTTATAAGTTTTAACCTATGTATAAAAAGAATATGAATGGAAAACCTTAGAACATTGTACATCTGATAACCTGATCCAATATAGACATTTAAAAGAGGAAACTGCAGATAATTTCAAAAATCTTTTAAGTCATGGCATTGCAGACTAACGCAACCAATGTTTTAATATAAGATCAATAATTGTATGATCTTTAGAGTTGAACAAAAACCCCTCCAAATCACAAACCAACAACAGATTCACACTTATCCAGCAAAACTGAAAACAAAGGCAAGTGTAACTTGCAACCCAATTTAACTTGCAAGTTTCTATAAACCAACACATTCAGAAACCATCTCAAATCAAGAGGAGAGTTTAACAAAAATTACCTGTCTGCAGCGATGATGGATCAGTGCTGTGATTTCTCGCAGGCCTCGCAGGGTAGAACTGCCATGGAATATACAACAACTATAAGATCAAACCATGACCAAAGAAAAATGTATAAAGTTTCAAAAAGCCCAATGCAAAAGGGAAAAATAAATTACCTTCTGTTCCATGAAGGGTGTGTCACACCGGGTAACTGGGGTCTGAGAGGGTGAGAGGGCAGGAGGGGCGGGGATAACTGGGCCCTCAGAGGGCGAGAAAGCGGCAGGGACTGAGGTGGTGGGGATCTCCATCCCTTGCAGAAAACAGAGTGTAGAATGGTTAGCTACAGTCCTAAAGATCTTTGCAAGTATCTTTACTCATGTTTTAGATACAACATTCGAAGCAAAGACATTTGGAAAATAAGGTTATGTGCCAAGCTAATCAGCACCCAAAATGATAACAAAACCTCCTTCAAATCACAAATAACAAACTCATAAGAACCAACAAGAAACCTGAAGAAACCGAAAACAAACTAGCAAATAAATCACAAAAACACAGAAAACCAAGAAGGTGATGAGAAGGAGGGAGGAGGAAACAGAGAGAGCTAGAGCCAAACTCAAATGCTAATCAGCCTCAGACAAAAAAACAACCAAAATGCAGTCCAACTTTCAAGTTAAATCGACAGATTCAGCAACTTTCTTAAAACGTTGGAAAAAATAAAATAAAAATTCTCAAACCAAATGAAATTTTGGGAAAAGATTACCTTCCTGCAGGGATGATGAGCCAGGTGTTCGACTCCTCAAGGGGTAGAACTGCCAAGAAAAATGACTACTTGAACACCACACCAACAAGAAAAGAGAAATGCACAAAGTTCATAAAAACACCAGTAGGAAACAAATTACTTACCTTTCTTTCCATAACAAAGGAGGGCTTTTTCCGGGGTGAGAGAGTGGTTGGGCTGGAGATGGTGGCTGCCGGTAGTAACAGGGCGGTGGAGGAGGAGTTAGTCAAGTGGAGGAAGGCCAGAGCCAAATAGATACAAAAGGAACTGTACGTTTTAGCTTAATGCATTTTCCTCAGCTTAAGAAGAAATGGTTTCCTCTGTTTTTCCCAGTCATGTTCCGTACTTCTTGTATCTTTGAGACAGAACAGAAGGAAGATCAAACCTTTTGTCCTTTGGTTAATTGATTGACCCTTATCTTCTACTTCCCAATTAAGAAATGTAGTAAATATCATTCTTCGAATATACTATCAACTTCACAACGTCTATCAACTCAGACAGAGCTCCATTTAAGAGGATTGAATGGCGAAGATCACCATGGTCCATGCACTTGTTCTGCTTGCCAAATCAGTGAAAAACCCTACCTGAAAAAGACAAAAAGCAAATGTTGCACAGCCCCCACAGCACCCCATTTGTATGAAAATAAAGACCCAAGTCTCACATTTGCTGCAGACTGCACTATGCTGCAGCTGTCCTCTCCATCGACATTTAAAGACTTTGAATGAAACTTCATTAATATAGTAGTGACTTCGAGCGGGAAAACGGAAGAATTCGAACTAAGTGTAAACGTTGTGTTACGTTTGTTCTACTAGCTATCAAAAATTTCCCGGCACCAAATTAACAAGCAACACAAAGAAAACGAGGGTATGAACCACAAGTACACATTGATGAAGGCTTCAAGTGTCATCGGGTCGGAAGCGAATTGGATGCGGCTGCTAGCAGTTCCTCTGTATTTGCAATTGGGCCGGCCTGAAAGGGCCCGAATCGGGGACTGAGATGTATGGTAGTAATGTTGTTATATTAATGGTGGTGACAGGCGGGGCTAGATCGCACCCGTCGCTCTTGATCAAAAAGATCCCAGCCGTCTATTTACTGAGCCACACACAAGCTTAACCATACAACTGTATAGCAAATCGCTTCCCCATGCTACCAAAAAACGACGTCCCGCTTTTGGGTGTTTTTGGACATAAAACGAAAAATCGAATTGAAAACTATTAAGTTCGTGCTCGTCTTCTACCTTGGTGTTTTCCCGCTCTCCTGAAACTCAAAAATTCCGAGCACCAAAATTTATTGAGAGAAGTAAAATCTTTCTCCGATTTGAAATTCCGCGAGTTCGACTCCTGTGCGACGCGTAAAACTAGCGAAGAAGAATCTCTGAAAGCAAGCAATCAAAGTAGGTTGTTTTAATTGCTTCTTTTTTGTTTGTCGAAGCTGCAAACTACCATTGCGCACAGCTGCATTCACGTTGATGGTAGTCAGAGTTAGGGTGGCTCCCGGGTGAATACCATGATGTGCAAATATCTGAGCATTGTCATCATTCAGATGAACGTCGCCATAATGGAGTCTCTGGTTGAGGAGCGGAATGCCATGTTCCCCCCTTCAATCCTCTGCTTAACCTGTCCAACAGTAGTTTGATGATTGAGTCCCTCGACAAAAAAGGCTGGCGGTTCATATGGAGACAGGTTGTCGATGAAAAGAAAGTCCATACTAAAACGAAACCAATTCACGATTATTGAAACAATCAAATATGCCTATTTGATGCTTGAAAAACCAATCAGCAGATTCTTTGTGGATAATTCAACAGAAGCTAAACAAACGATTCAAGATAGAATCTAAGGAACTTGTAGAGCAACTAAACAAACCACACATAATTCATAGAACTCAACAACAATTTTCTGATAATTCAAAATTCGATAACTAAAAAAGATGGACGACACAATCAACAAGTAATTTCAAGCTTCGCCAAACAAAAAATAAGTTTTTTAAAGAATTAAAACTACTTCGATTGCTTGCTTTCACAAATTCTTCTTTGCTAGTTGTTGCTGAGTTAGCCTCAAACAGAAGTTTCAAGGTAATTTTGTCCAAGTTGATTGCAAAAATTATCTGGCTCCATCAAAATCTTCCAGCTAGGTTTTTCAAGGGAAACATCTTTCAAAATGCACAACATTTCAAATACCTCTATACCCATGATATACTCCCCAAATAAACATCTTCCGACGTCACTTCAAAGTTCATGAGAACCATGGCCTTCCTCACCCTATTCAATATTAATAGATCAGGGGACTAAGATTATCAGGATACTTGTAACTACAGATAACATGAGTGAATAGTCTAGTTACTTTAGTGTTAACAAAATTTAGTTTTCTTGCTACTCACAAGATATTGTTTTTCCAGCTTGCAAACTTATCTTATATTTCAAACACTGAAGCTTCCATTTAGCAGAATACTTAATTCTTTTCATAATATACACCTATGGATAACTACTGGATCTTCTCTCCCCCATTAGAACCGAAATGGAAGAAAGTGAATTCTTTCCTGAACACAAAATATGCTACCTGAACTGATAGCACCATGTAAAGAACCAACCAAACAGTTTAACTAAGCATACTAGAAATCATAACGGAAGCAAATGAAAGCCAAAACTCAAACAATAAGACCATAAGATATCTAAATATGAGCTGATATTAATACTAGCCGAAGAACCATACACTCTGTTAGTGAATCATCTAGAACCACCATCGAAGCAGCAAAAAAAGGAAAACTAAATTCAGTCTTTCCTCCTACCTTACCAAGATTCAGTACTGGCCTTTTCATCTAGCATAGAGAATTCTGGGTCTCCTCCTCTTATATGTCAACATAGAACAAGCACAGAGGCTTTTCGGTCTCTTCTTATAAGTAAACCTATAGCAAGCAAACCCATTGAGGTCTTCGGGGTTTTCGGTACTCCTCCTCTTAAATGTCAACACAGATTGATCACCATTGCTCCTTTTCCTCTTATATGTCAACAAAGATTGATCACCATTGCTCCTTTTCTTATACTTGAAGTAAAAAGGATCAAGCTTTCGATTGAACCTTTCGTCTTCTTGCTCTTGCCTGTACTCCAATTCAACACCATTGGAGCAGCTCCCTTCACCTTCCTTCAACGGCCCTTCATAATCCCCATTCTCTTCTTCAATGTTCACCTTCAAGCAGCCAACTTCCGTGGACGAATCGCAAACAAAAACACTCAAATTGGGCGAACATAGCTTCTGAGCAGGCCCATCATCATTATCATCGACGACGTCATCAAAGTCGGCACCTTTATCATCAATTTCAATTGCCATATCATCCACCATAGCCGAAACCCTAGATCTCTTTCCACTCCTCCGAGCCTTACCACCGTTCACCACCCCTCTCCATTTCGCCAGCGACTCTGGAACCCAACAATCGGCGCAGACCGGCGACTCCATACCCGAGCACGAACCGGACGACGAGATCACGGCGGTTCGGTTCTCGGAATCGCAATGCCGGTGGACTCTCCGGCTACACTGGCTGCAAGTGAAGCAGTCCCGCGACGGCGGCGGCGAGGCGGCGGCGAAGCAGTAGGAGCAGAGCTCCGATGACTCGACGGCGGAGAAGCATTTCTTGCAGAGGAGGACGATGCGCCACTCGCTGTACAGAATTCGAAGCTTGGTCTTGGCGTTGGCGGCGGCGATGTCTACTCTCCAGTGGCACGAGTGGCACTCTGAGAGATTGGGCAGCTCTCTCGTCTTCTTCGCCGCTTGGGGTTCTTCCTTCTTCTTCTTCTTCATTGAGAGCATTTGCAGAGATTGGGATTTGGGGGTTTTTCTCAAATTAGGGCTCAATTGGGATTGGAAAAATGGACCCTTTCTATTTACCGTATTGGAAGCCACGATGTCGTTTCCACGTAGATAATACCAAAGAGTTCACTTCAGTATAGTGACATAACAAATTTTCAATATTTTCAGTTTTCCCATTGAAACGTTTTATTTTCTTGCAATGTTTTTGTCTGACTAGCAACATATCTCTTTGGTATGATGAAATTCGCGGGTCTCACTTTCTCACGTTATTGAATGCTAATTTGTGTTTTTGTATGAGAATGTGTTGAAAAGTTAATACATAATACTCCAATCACCATTTTATAATATGGAGAGTTGAATGTATGTGGGCAACTGTTAATTTGGTAATATTGTTGCATTATTATCTTGTAACATTGTTACAATGTGGTTTCGTCGGACTAGCAACATATCTTCTTCGCGTGTTTATATGTGTGAATCTGATTTCCGCACATTATTCAATGCCAACTCGAAGGCATTGCAAAATTCTGTGTCTTGGTTTGCAATTTTGTGTCTTGGTATAAGATTGTGTTGTAGAGTTTTCCCGAGAATTGATATGGAATAGTCCCATCACCTTCAAAGCCACATTCAATAGTATAGAGAGCTGGATGAGCATATTGATATTTGATTACGCTAACGGAAAAAGAATATTGCAACGCATTTGAATTAAACAGTGGAACTCATGTGTGCAAGGCCAAATATCCAACAGCACACTATATGAACTACATAGCAAAAGTTTTACAAAATAAACGGCCTTAAACATTAAAATTAAAGCATGAATAACAAGTATGTGAGTCTTACGAACAAGTTACAATAAAAATTGAAAACTCATATGAATTTTATATAATAATTAAGTCTAATTCCAATAAATTAGGTAAAATATGGGTTGTTTTTCTATATAAATATAGGGTGCTGTTATTAGCACTCCAAAGAAGTTATTGTGCACTCCACATATGCATAAAAAATAAAAAATAAATAGAGTGCACAATTTTAAAGTGCCAATAATATTTTCCTAAATACAAATACCATACTCGCGATTTCCTTGTCTCTCACCTTCTCTCAATTTTAAAGATAAATAGAGTGCATAATTAATTTACCAAAATTGACCCAATAGTAATAAAGTATAAAATCCAAGGAAAACACCTCTGAAGTAAAAACGAAAAGGAAGAGAGAAGAGATAGCCGCCGATTTACAGAGACAAAGGAGTGAAGACAGTGATGGAGAAGAAAGAGGGAGGCGATGTTGCTGTTGCTGTCGCCGCTGAAGAAGAAGAGCAGCAGATAGTGAACCCATGGAAAGTGGCGGCGAGCGGCAAAATCGACTACGACAAGCTCATCGACCAGTTCGGCTGCCAGCGGCTGGACCAGTCCCTCATCGACCGCGTCCACCGCCTCACCTCCCGCCCTCCCCACGTCTTCCTCCGCCGTGGCGTCTTCTTCGCCCACAGGTTTCGTTTTCTTTCAACAAAGTTTGCATCTTTTTTGGTTCAATTTGCATGGAATTTGATTGGATGGTGTGAAGAATTGAGTAAATTGAAATGCAGGGACTTGAATGAGATTCTGGATGCGTATGAGAGAGGAGAGAAGTTCTATTTGTACACGGGCCGAGGGCCGTCCTCCGAGTCTTTGCATTTGGGGCATCTTGTTCCCTTCATGTTCACTAAGTAAGCATCAACACTTCTCACATTGGTGTTTCAGCTGTAAAAATTTCATATCTTTTCGGTTTTCGCAAGTTTGATCCTCATTATGTATGTGGTTCGAATTGGAATTCGATACGGATTGCGTGTGATTACATGAAGTGAATGTTTTAATAGTTGGATTGCTTCTTACATTGGTGTTCCATTTGTAAAATGTTCACATCTTTTTGGTTTTCTCATGTTAGTTCCTCATTATGTATGTGGTTCGAATTGGAATTCGATACGGATTGCATGAGATTACATGAAGTGAATTTATTAATATCTGTGTATGAAATGTGTTTTTTTTGTTTTGTTTTGTATGCAGATATTTGCAAGATGCATTCAAGGTTCCTCTGGTGATACAACTTACTGATGATGAGAAATGCATGTGGAAGAATCTCTCCGTCGAAGAGAGCCAGCGTCTTGCGAGGGAGAACGCTAAGGATATTATTGCTTGTGGGTTTGACATAACTAGGACCTTCATCTTTTCTGATTTTGATTATGTTGGTGGGTAAGTATAAGTACCATATGTATTTCTTCATGTTTGTTTGGGTTTGTGTTTCAATCTTTGGCTGCAATTTCTTGATTCTACCATGAATAGTTGGCGTGTGCTTCTTGTAGGTCTTATTACTGACTTTAATTGTAATGTCCTATGCAGTGCCTTCTACAAGAACATGGTGAAGGTTGGAAAGTGTGTCACGTATAATAAGGTGATTCATACTACTTTCTGCATGGGGAAGTATTTGATTTGGTGACTTTCTTTCTTGTTTTAGATATGAACATACCACCTTGTTTGAGTTTCTGTAATAATCTGTTGAAGTTTTGGGTTCACTGTCCAGGTTGTTGGTATTTTTGGTTTCACTGGAGAAGATCATATAGGAAAAGTTAGTTTTCCACCCGTGCAGGTATTTCCTTGGCTAACCTACTTATTATATGATGTGAATGATGATCTTTTTTTGGTTGTTTCTGGCTAGTTGCACAAAATTAGTGATGTGTTTTCATTGCATACGTTTAACTGAAATATATGCTCCTGCAAGTATGATTCAGTTCATACCTGCTTAGACTTCACCATGAGCTCTTATTGTTGACTTGCCTCCAGTCAATCATTCAATGCTTTCACTAGCGGGCAGCTAAACAAAATATTTCTTAGTCCCAGTCTAAGCTCCATCAAGACGTCGTTATCTTGAAACTTCTAGTTTATAGGGTTGTAGTTATGTGGCTATGTAAGATAACATATGGGTGCAAAAGTGTGCTGGGATACATATTAAGGAGATGTATTTTTATGTTTTGATGCAGGCAGTTCCATCATTTCCAAGTTCATTTCCACATCTTTTCTCTGGCCAAGAGAATCTTCGTTGCTTGATACCTTGTGCCATTGACCAGGTATACTATGCAAGAAATACCAACTAATGATTCAAACTGGTTAAGTTTCCACTAGTACCTTAATTTTTTGTTTGTGATTCATCAAGGATCCGTATTTTCGAATGACACGAGATGTTGCTCCAAGGATTGGATATCACAAGCCTGCATTGATTGAGTCTTCTTTCTTCCCGGCCCTGCAGGTACTTTTACGATTTTGTCAGAGAATAATGTTGTTGCTCTTAAAAGTGGTTTCTCAATTTTTATTCATGGATAAGGATGATTCAATATCTAATTATTGAGTTGATGATTTGACAATGGGCTAATGGCCCCTTGTCTCATATATAACTCTTTCTCCGTAAATGCATAGACTACTACAGTGCTGTTGTTTCATATTGCTTGTGTGAGTAGATTATGATGTGATTGCTGATACCTTTTCTGGAATATGGATACTTGCAGGGGGAGACAGGAAAAATGTCCGCCAGTGATCCAAATTCTGCTATATATGTAACTGATTCTGCTAAGGAAATTAAGAACAAGGTAAGCATTGTACAACCTTTCTGTTTACTGTAATGATGGGACAATAGTCCATTATCTGATCCTACGCAAATTGTAGTTTGATGATGTTAACTTCTGCCAAACTTTATGACTAGCATTACTCCTAGTCTCATATTTGTGTGTATTAGGACCACTACCTATTACATGGACAGATGAAGTTGCATCAAACAATGGAAAGTTGTAGTCTGAGACACTAGCATATGCTCTTTGCCTAGTTTATGTTTCACGCAGTTGCTAATGGTTATGTCTAGAGTAACATTCATATGCAACAGTAGAGTTGGAAATTAACCGAAAAAGTGAACTTGTGTATATGTGCAGATAAATAGGTATGCATTTTCTGGCGGACAAGACTCAATAGAGAAACATAGAGAGCTTGGAGCAAATCTCGAGGTATTTAGATTATGTGGAATTTTAGTAATAGAAACTGGACATCTCCGTTTGCATGAGCATATTTGCCTCTGTTGATGTACTACCTTCTTGTCTCATTAAAGCAAAACTACTTTTCTGTCTGCACTTGACCTGCCTTACAAGATTTGCTTATGAGCGCTTGGTGCCTTGTAACTTATGGAGGAATTCTCTTATACTCTTTTGGATAATATACAGGTAGATATACCATTCAAATATCTTGGTTTTTTCCTAGACGATGATGATAAACTCGAAGAGATAAGGAAGGTGAGATTCATATCAACTTCCTGTTTATTATCAACATAATGTTTATTGTACAAATGATGCCTGCCTTTGTGCTAATTCACACTCGGTTGCTATTAGGAGTACGGTTCAGGACGCATGCTAACAGGTGAAGTGAAGCAACTGCTGGTTCAAGTTTTGACTGAAATAGTAGAAAGACATCGTAAGGCTAGGGCTGCTGTTACTGATGAGGTGAGCTTCCAGCATTGTTTAAAGGATAATCCTTCTACATTTTCTTATTTGTTTATTGTGCTGGCTTCTGAGGTAGAAGATTCTAGTCACCATATAGATTTTGAAGATGCATCTTAGCACATGATGCTAGTCACCAGTCTTAAGCATATGAAAGCAAACAGATTTGAGTTATATGCAACCCCACTTATGATTTAGAAGGATTGATGGAATGTTTGTGCACATTTTGCAGATGGTGGATGCATTTATGGCAGTGAGGCCCCTACCAAATATGTTCAATTAAAGTCTATCGAGAGTTCCGACAGTGTCCATGAATATTACTTCGTTTATGTTCCATTATCTGATGGCCATTTTTCGAACTTTTGCACCTTCATAAGTTCAAATAGAACATAGGGTTTTCATGAACTGCGATCTTCTTATACTTGATGTAGACTTCACATTTAGATTTAGTCAATTTGATAGATGCTCAAAATACAAAAGAATGATTATACTTTTGTAACATTTAGCGACAACTCAATTTGGCTTTGCATGGTATTGTGGCCTGAAGTGCTGACGTGCAAGTGCAACTATCATTTTCAGTAATAGCTGTGTTTGCTCCCCTGTCATTCGAGTTCTGTGTTTGCTCATCTATCATTCGAGTTGATCATGCTACCACCATCTCAACTGTCAAAGGAGCAGGACTTTTAACTGCACAGTCCATTTTAGTCATGTTTGTGTCAAATAAGAATTCATCATTCCCTTAGTTACCACGAAAGCTAACAAAATGATGTTACTGCGTTTAAAAAAGGGTTAACTATATAATAATACCCAAACTTTCGGGTCAATTTCAAGTTCATACCCAATGTATTGATTCTCTACAAACAAGTACTTGAACTCTTGGAAATCATAGGAGTTGCTCCCTCCGTCAAAAAAACAGTTAAGTTTTCTGTTGCATGCTGATTAGACTATTTTAATAATGTTATATTAATAATTATAAATAATAAAATATTATTAAGTTAAGCAATAACTCTAAAAACTAATTAAGTAAACACAATCCTTCTCTGCATCTCCACTGTTCTTCTTGTGGATGTTCTACGCATCAATGCTTAGACTGTTCAAGAACCTAATAGCAAATGTTGACGAAATTTGAAGAGAGTGAATGCAAGAGAAAGATTAAATGAAGGTGCAGAGGAGAGAGAAGTATTTATTTAAAGTTATTTTTTCTATTTAATAATATTTATTATTTATAACTGTCAATATAACATTATTAAAATGATCTAGTCAGCATTTAATGGAAAATTTAACTGTTTGGTTGATGGAGGGAGCAACTCGTATGATTTTCAAGAGTTTGGGTACATGTTTGTAGAGGATCAATACATTGGGTATGAACTTGAAATTGACCCTATAGTTTGGATACTATTATGTAGTTAACCCTTTAAAAAATGATAAGAAGTTCAGTGAATCTCCAGAACCTCTCCGGCAAGGATGAGTGCGTTTTCTCAATTGACCGATGTGACCAAACGGTTCTCATGCCTTGACAAGTACACAACACACTCAAACAAGAGAAAGATGCTGCCACTCTCAACAGCACAGGACAAATAGATGGAACTCTGCCAAAAAGACTGAATCTTTATTTTGGAACCAAGATAGTTAACTTAGAAGATACATTAACATTACAAAGACACCATTAATTCTACTGAATTCTAGACCAATGAAACTAAAACCGAACGAGAAACATGGGGGGGAAGAGAGATTTTAACAAGCTAAGTCAGGTCAAATCGGCAAGCTACATTTCTTTTGAGAATGTCCTAACATATGGCAGCGCCCACATTGAACAACTCTCTTAGGGCGCTTGAAGTTCTCTACACGAAGGACCTTCTTTTTGGGTCTTCCAGGTGGCCTCCGAGTCTTGGGTGGGCGTATCATGATATCAACATTGGCACTTCCTCCCTCTGACCCCTCGCCTGGCTCCTTCCATAGGCTCTTATCTGGAATGGGATAAATTGTCTGTGAATAGGCTTCGCGGTAACTTTCTACTGTGAAGCAAGGCTCAGCAAACAACTGGACATTGTGTCCACAAGAAATAAGAGCAGCAGCAGCATGTGCACAAGGTAAACCATAGATATGCCACCGGCGGCATGAGCACACACGAGTTTGTATATCGACAATATTCGTCCGCTCAGTCGACACAATCTCAAATTCAACTTCATTTGCACGAAGTACTTGATAGCATCGAGCATCAGCCATTGCCTCTAAAATTCGCTTCTCAGCAGATGGTACTAGAATTGATGTCCATCTCATGCCCATATCCTGACGTTCATTATACCAAGATGACAACTGATTACGTATATGCTCCATCATTTGCACGATAGGGAGCTCATGGCATTCAAGGGCCCAGTTATACAACAACTCTGTAACTCCCAGAGTAAAATGGCCATATCGCACTCCTTCAAAATATGCCACAGCCCAAAGTTGGGGAGGGAAGTGTTGAAACCATGGTATCACATCTTGCGAGATCTCTGCCATCTCTGCAATCTTATTGTCAAATTCAACTGCAGTGAGAGCATAGACCGCATTCCAAAAGATATTCACCAACTTCGCGTTCTTAAATGTATCCCGAAAATTTTCACTTACATAACGCAGGCAAAATCCATGGTAGGCACCTGGAAAATGAGTATCCACTGCCTCAACAACAGCCCTTTGTCTCTCGGAGAGTATTGTTAGTCTAGGCATGTTGTCAGTGTTCACTCCAAGAAGCTTCCGCAATTCTGACATAAACCAAAACCAATTCTCGTCACTCTCCACATCAACTATAGCTATAGCCAGTGGAAATAATGTATCATCAGCATCAACAGCTGCAGCACAAAGTAAGGAACCCAAGTATTTGCCTTTGAGATGTGCTCTATCTATTTCTAAAAGTGGCCTACAAGCATTTATAAACCCATAAATTGAAGCACGGTAAGAAACAAAGAGCCGGTGGAAGTGACCTTCCAGACCAGTGGCAAAAACCGAAGCAATGCTTCCTGGGTTCGTTTTCTTTATTTGGTCACAGTATGCAGGAAGAAAGCGATACCCTTCTTCAAAAGTTCCATGAAGTGCAGCCATGCTACGCTCCTTACCACGCCAAGCTTGCATGTAAGATACAGCAACTCCATGCTGATCACGGATATCTTGTAGGATCTCTTTTGGTTTATATCGTGGATTATCCCTAACCCGTGCTTCTACAGACCTAGCAACCCATCCTACAGATGCTTGCTGATGATGAAGATTGAGTACTCCTTCACAGGTATGCTCACCATGCAAGGTTCTAACTGTAAAAGTTGGAACTCCAGGACATTTAGCGACATGGACACGCCATGGACAACCCTCTTTGGAGCACTTGGCTATAAACCGGCTGCGATCTGATTTCACAATACGAAGATCAAAGTGTTGTACTAGGGCGATATTCTTCAATCTTCGTCGACAAGTTTCAACATCAGGAAATTCTTGCCCAATAGCTAATTCAAATGCAAATTCTTCCAAGGCAAGAGAAGCATCTGGTGCAGGTAGAGAATGATCTTCCATGTATCCACAAGTGGAAAGAGCAGAAGTGTCACATGATTCTAAGGGAAACTCATCCTGACACATGGAAAATTAGCCAGAACTCTGTTTTGCACCAACACTGCACCACATTACAACTCCTGTCATATAGGGATACAGTCTTGCGAAGACAACAGAACACGGAAGAAGTATTTCAGTGTGTGATTGTGTGAACCCAGCCATGCATAACTGTAAAATAGAAGACCCAAATGGAAAGAATCATACGTACCAGTACTAACTAATAAATAGTTATAAGTGAAGGCAGATTTTGATATAGAATGAGCGTGTCAAGATAAACCCTTTTGACTCTTGGATGCTGAATGGATTATATCCTTTGCAGAAGAAGAAAAATTCTAAACTCACCTGCAAGAGAAAAGAAAGCCCCATGCGGAAGTTTTGATTAGTTACCGCGATCAACTATTACCAAAGGAAAAATGACAAAGGACCAAAATGAATTTCGGAGACAAAGCAAAAACTCCGTTCTTGCCCTAAATTTGACTCTTAACAGTTATTAAAGCAGTAAACTACACTAAAAGCGCATTGCTCTTGCTACGATCGCAAAGTCAATTCGCATTTTCTACACAAACTATGGACAACCTAGTTAAGCTACACAGTACTAAGTGACACATTGTTCCTTCCTCACACCATTACATCACTCCCCTCGAATTCCACTGCTAATTGTGCAATTGCTCACCTCACCATCCTCCTATCAAATGAGAGCAAACATAGAATTCGAGAAACCACAAACTCAATGTAGGTCGATCGGAAATAACCAAGACCAAACTGGACTGCACAGACAGCACAGTTCACCACGGCAGTCAATGTGACCATTTACACTAGCATAAAACCACAAATCCACAATAACCCATTATATAAACAACCACTCTGCCCTAATTTTCAACTCAACCCCAAATCAATAATCCTACAAACCCCAAGATTTAAAATTTCCAGAAAATTTCATTCAAATGACCAATTGGGTTTCTCAGGACGGATCCAAAGATCCCAATACAAAGGGTTTGAAAATTTCGGACTTATACGAAGTGGGTTCGTCTCATTTTTGAACAATCATTGAACAAAATGACGCACTGGCAATCACGCGAAGCCGAAAATCGACAGCTTGCAAATTTAATTTCGTTTTGAGTAAGTGCTTTATTTTGCGTGGGATTTGACGGAAAATAAATTCGAGAGATTAAAATAGAAAAATTGAGAAGGAAAAGAGGAAGAATTAGCGAACCTGGTGGTGGTGGGTGAAAGTGGGATTCTACTTGCGCTGCTGATGCTGCTTTCCGCTTTTGGGTCGTCTTCTTCTTCTTTCTCTGAGCTCGCTTCGAGTCGGCCAATTCGCGAGGAGGAGAGATAAACTAAACTCGACGAAGCCTCTTCTTTTTTTTTTTTTTTTTGCTATGTATTTTAGTTTGGGTTTTACGACCAAATGACACATTTTAGTCATCAACAAAATTGTCCTTATTTGCTTTTTTTTCTTTCTGTTTGTCAGAAAATTTACTTTTTTTCTTTCTTTCTGATAAGAGGATAAATGACCTCGTTTCATTAAAAACATGTATAAAAGAGAAGTGATAGTTTAGTTTAAATTACGTAATATACGTTAATAATATATAGACATTATCGATTCAGATGGACATGTTATTATCGATTAAGATGGACATGTTCTGAAACATTCAGTTATCATTGACTGTAGTCATTTGTATGATAAACTGCTGCTAACTGAGATGGGATGAAATGCTTTAGTTAAAGTTGAGATCTATTATCAACGTGCAGGACTGAAATCAGTTACATGGAAGATTGTGGTCTGAGATGGTTGCCAACTGGACTGGACCGGACAAGAGCAGGAATACAAATTCGATCTCATTTCATCATATAACCAGCTTTCTTGCTTTACAATTACATTGTATATACTTGATAGCACCAACACAAGATCACCCCAAAAAGGCAATTGGCCATTGACAAGACATAATTCCTCTATGTCTATTGCAATTTGCAACAAAATGAAATGTAAAAGGGGGAAAACACTTTATATTGAACCGCAAATAACTCAATAATAACAGTTGACGAAAAAATGCTTCATGGATCATACGGATGGGCATGCATTACTAGTATAAACTCGGGAATGGCTGAAATCGTCCCACATTCTACGCCCGCAAGAGAGAACTCTCTCGACTGTACTTTACAGCTACTTCCGCTTGGGCCGGATCTCAATGCCTTCAACGATGAGGCCACCCTTCCATTGCCCACCCTGAATCTCCTGACAAGTCATCTCCAGCTCCCCATCTTCTACGCCTTCACAGAAGAACTCGCCCAATTCGATCTCCAGCCAGCCGTCATCTCTTTCCTTCGGATATTGGGCCTCGTCCACTTCTCTGGGCTGGAGTGATTGCAAGCCCAGACGGTATCTCCGGGTGGATCGCCCCATACGCCGCAGTCCAACGTTATACCCTTGTCCTCTCCGAGCATCCAGAAAGAGAGTCTTCTTAGAAACCTCTTCTCCTCCAACCAATCCCACTGTGCTCTCCACATGTTGGAGTTCAAATCCATAAGCCCCTGGAGTCGACTTGAATACGAGACACGCTTCATATAGGGTGGATGGGGACAGCAAGCGCGTATCAATTTTGCCACGGATATCAAGCCAACAAACACTCACAAGCTCTGCTACCTCCTCAAACCTGTTTGCTTCTAATTAATCAGATCCAAAATTTCAATCGATGACCAACCAGCTAAAACAACAAAATGGAATGCGTCTTTTGTTCATACCATAAAGGTCATAACTATGCGAAATTGTGTTCTTTCTAGATACCTGCTAGGGCATAGTATAATTACTCTAGTGTAAATTATGTTCGTACCAGATACGAATTTGTACCATAGACATGGCCGCATATAATGCATTCTTCATGTAAACAAAGAAATACACAAGCATACGATTCGACGCGAAAGAAGGAGATTAAACAGACCTGGACTCGGCCAGAGGAATCCATCTCCAGTAGTGAGGGGTATCAGCCCAAATAATCTGAAGTTCCTTTGCAGATAACATATAGCATTTCTTCCCACTGCATTTGTCCAGTGAAAAGCTCTGCATTAATCCAATAGCAGTCAGATTAGATAATGCATCATAGCAAACATACAAAGGAAAACCTAACAGATTTAACCATAAAATGATGGACTCCAATTACCATCTGCCTTTTCATATGCATTAACTCTAGCAATTTCACATCACATCAACAATGCACACAATGTCTCCAATTTACTACTTTCTTATGTAAAGAAATTTACAACCAATCCGTACGGTATTACTCATCCAATAAACCGTAAATATAAATTAATGGTAATCCTAAAACTCAAAATTCGGCCCAAAAGGAGCTACTAGTAATTGAAATGGCGATGGGTGTGGTGGTGAAATTACCATCTTGCCCTGTTCGATGAGGACCGGATTGCCGCAGAGAGATAAATAGAGCTCCTTCTTAGATTTGTAAGCGGAGGTGGGCGGAGGCGGAGAGGACTGGGCGAGGATCTTGGGGGTATCCGGCGGGAGGAACCGGTCCCAAACTGCGTCGGATTCGCCGGCCGACCTGAAAGTCCTCGACACCAACGAAAGCCGGCAGGCGTCCCGAGGCGTCGTCAGCGAGACCACGGTGGCGATGCATCCTTCTGGCAACGCCTGCAAATCCATATAATGCGCCGCAGTGTCGCACCCGGTTTCTCCGCCGACATCACCGCCGTCCGCCTTGTTTTGGTTCTCTCGTTGGTATCCACCGCCCATGATGAACTTCAACATATGTTTCTGCGTTTCACTGCGTTTTGGGGTATAATCTATAAATTAAAAATATCAGAAAAAGTTGTTTTAGTATTAGATTTGTATGTTACTATGTTGTGATTGTGAAAGTTTTTAGGGTACCCAAGTTTTTATAGGGAGAGATTGGGCGAAGGAATCTTAGCGATTAAGTCTTGTTCTCTCCGTAAAAAGCTGTATAAATCATCAAACTGTATTATCTCTCTATGTATTAAAGGGATGAGATTTGGATAGTTATTTTTAGCGAAATATTCATAATGCTAAAATTATCCTTAATTGAGTAGAACAAAAAATCAAATTTTTTAAAGAATGGAGGCAAAATTGTAAACTTACCCATCATTATCATATGAAAATCAATCTATTACACTCCGACACAAAAATTAACAATATTGAAATATGGTGTAAAGCACTTGTGAAAAAAAAAAACATATGTGTGGTGGGGCTAATAATTACGTAATACATTATTCTTACATATAAATTAATTTATAATATATTATTTTTATATATGAATTAATACCAACTTTCGTACTTAATAATACAATGTAGTATCTAATTATCAATTATTTGATGAAAAATAAAAAATGATGATTTTCCTTTTGGGATCAGAATCAATTTTACTTACCCTACTTTGTGAAAAACAGAAAAAGAAAAGAGATAGGAACATTCCATGTATAGTGGTGTGTGGAATCCAATCTTCCATGTGAAATGTCCCAATTGCTTAAGACAGGTGGATGTATAATAAATAGCATAGGATAGGATAGGATAGGAATTGAATAAATCAATTCAAAAAGGGTCAAATGCTTTAACTAAGTTGCTAACACTTTCAGAAACTTACACACGAAGGAAATTGTTTGTGCATAATTTCCTTATTTATGTGGCAGCTAGCTATTTTTCCAAGTGTACTTATACTTAATGAGATTTCATTCATTTAGTATATGTTGGGAAGATTTAAATCACTGTGTTTTGTCTTCCATTCAAGATTTTATAACTTGTTTCGTGCATATGTCTCAACAAGCTAGAGCTCCAGGTGGTATGTTTCATCCTAAATTTGGTGACCAACCATAGGATCACCGGTTAGTGAATACATACATACATACAAACGGACGTCCATTCAAATGTCGAAGAGTCATAACCTTGGAGAAAATGCTCTCACTCCCTTACTAACTGTATCTTGGCTTGCAATTCGTCCACATCGAAAAGTTGCAAGTTTGAATATTTTTCTGACTATTTGTCTGCACTCGAAATTGTGGGTCCGAAGTCCTTTGAACAAAATCTTTAATTATGCACTAAAATGAAATATTTGTGGACCATGTTAACAGCACTGTGATATGATTTGTAAGTAATTAAAGATACATTAGATGTGGTTCGTATGAAGTTTGAATGATATTGGGGTTGGGGGCATGAGAATGCACGTGGTCTTTTTGACGTGTCAAAGGGTAACTTTCTATGCGTCGACTCGAGTGTTTAGTTAGCATGTGCAATCAATGTAATATGTAATTGCGGCTACCCAAGTCGCAATCGATACTTGAACTAGCTAAGCTAACTGTACTTTCCAATAGCATGCAATCTTTTGTGTTTCCCATTATTCGCTTTGGTTTTGGACTTTGGAGTCGGAAACGCACTCCCCATCCATAATCCGTTACTTTTCTTTCCCCCTTTTCCATCCGTATAAAATTTGAACTAATGATCAAACTTAGGACCACTTTGGTATTATCAAGAGAATAAACAACAATGAAATAAAACAGTTAAGTGTTTAATAAATTGTATTTTTCAAAGTATAGTAGACATGAAAAACGCTCTTTGATTGGGATACAAAATATTGATTTCATTAAACAGAGATGTGGTGAACTCTGGCTTTTCACCATTGGAAAAGTCAACTTTCAAGTGCTTATAAGGATAGAATGTGGTGAACTCTGGCTTTTCACCTCTGCAGTTTCAAAACGCAGTTTTCTAGCTGCTTCATAAAATCTCCATCGTCGCAGAATCAAACAGCTTTTGCTCCAATGATTTTGAAAAAAACGCATTTAACTCTAAGAAAAAGTAATACAAAACCGGACCTTATTTCTTATACTCTAGGAGTTCGATGACACAGAGCGCTGGTTGGCGGTTGAGGATATTCAGAACTTGTCATTTATTGGAGTTGCTAAGTAAATATCCCAAGTTTTGTACGTGTAATCAAAGGAGGAGTCAGAAATTCTTTTATGGACGGGCTAACTTGAACTTCATGATATGTGTACTACTGACATTCTATAAGGAAACACTTCCTAGACAAATCAATGAAATAGATAGATGAATACGCTTGACTGGAAGCTCTTCTGCTTTATAGGGAGAAGAGAAAGAAAACCATAACTACTGGTCCACAGTTAGTTTAAATCAAACATGTCAGGTTTCAGAATTCCAATTCCACTAAAAGCTCCCAAATAGCCCTTAACGTATTTCCGCCACTGCGTATAATTAGTGAGATGAACCATTCTAGTTAAAACTGTGATTGAGTCATAGAGATGATATGCAAAGTTCATGCAAGAAAAGATGGAATTATATATAAAAACTATGGACAACATAGTTAAGCTACACAGTTCTAAGTAACACATTGTTCCTTCCTCACACCATTACATTACTCTCCTCGAATTCCACTGCCAATTGTGCAATTGCTCACCTCACCATCCTCCTATCATATGAGAGCAAACATAGAATTCGAAAAACCAGGAACTCAATGTAGGTCAATCGGAAATAAACAAGACCAGATTGGACTGCACAAAAAGCACAGTGCACCACGGCAGTCAATGTGACCATTTACACTTGTATAAAACCACAAATCAACAATAACCCACAACCACTCTGCCCTAAATTAATTTCAACTCAAACCCAAATCAATAATCCTACAAAACCCAAGATTTAAACTTTCCAGAAAATTCCATTGAATTGACCAATTGGGTTTCTCAGTCTCCGGTTGAATCGGCCAATACGCCTCGGTCCAACGTTGTACCCTTGTCCTTTCCGAGCATCCAGAAAGAGAGTCTTCTTAGCAGGCTCTTCTCCTCCAACCAATCCCACTGTGCTCTCCACATGTTGGAGTTCAAATCCATAAGCCCCTGGAGTAGGGATGGTCATAATTACCCACGGGTTTATTACCCATGGGTTATTTCTCATATGGGTTTAAAAAAACCCATCAAATATCAATTGGGTTTGGGTAACCCATGGGTAATTAAATTATAACAGAAGCAGCCCAACACCAGAACGATTTGATCCACCGATTGGATCAGAAACAGCACGATGCAGACGTTCGCGAACCTCTGCAGCTGCGGTTCCAAGTAATTGACGCGTACATGGAGCCAATTCGCATACAGCAGCTCCACCACCCCCGCCGATTGGATCGACGGCGCGAAGCCCCCCCGAAGACGCGACACCCGAACAGAGGAGCCACAACACAAACAGAAAACCCCCATCGGGCAGGGGGGGGGGGGGGGGGGGGGGGGCGGGGGGGCGCGGTTGGCGGTGCGAAGGAGGACGAGGAAGGAGTTAGTGGTGGTGGTGGTGGTGGCTGGAGTCGTCGGAGATGTCGCCGGAGTTGTTGCTCTGCCGCTGCTTGCCACCACGGAACCGGGTTTTGAGCTCGAGACATTGAACTCGATTTACAGTAATTTGTTGTTGGTCTTGTTCACGTGAAGGGAGAAGACAGGATAATGGGTAATCAATTACCCTTGGGTTTGGGTGGGTAAAACCCACTGATTGTCAAACGGGTTTTGGGTTACCCACTACCCATCACTAAAAATTATGGGAATGGGCTACCCATTACCCACCAAATTACCCATTTGGCCAGCCCTACCCTGGAGTTGACTTGAATACAAGTTAAGCTTCATACAGGGTGGATGGGGACAGCAAGCGCGTATCAATTTTGCCACGGATATCAAGCCAACTCACAAGCTCTGCTACCTCCTCAAACCTGTTTGCTTCTAATTAATCAGATCCAAAATTTCAATCGATGACCAACCAGCTAAAACAACAAAATGGAATGCGTCTTTTGTTCAAATATAAATTCACAATTGAACATAGTTATAACCATTAGATCACCGAGCTCCCAGATACGAATTTGTACCATAGACATGGCCCCATATTATGCATTCTTCATGTAACCAAAGAAATACACAAGCATACGATTCGACGCGAAAGAACGAGATTTAATAGACCTGGACTCGGCCAGCGGAATCCATCTCCAGTAGTGAGGAGTATCAGCCCAAACAATCTGAAGCTCCTTTGCAGATAACATATAGCATTTCTTCCCACTCCATTTGTCCAGTGAAAAGCTCTGCATTAACCCAATAACAGTCCGATCAGATAATGCATCATAGCAAACAGACAATGGAAAACCTAAAAGATTCAACCATAAAATGATGGACTTTTTCATTCTTTCTCCAGTCAGTCACCCAAATTTAATCTAGTTCACATCTATTGTCCCATTTTGTTGCTTCCTAAGAAATAAGATGCACAAACAGAAAACATTCCCATCACATCAACAATGCACACAGAGTCTCCGATTTACTACTTTCTTATGTAAAGGAATTTAGAACCAACCCCTAATGTATGGTATTACTCGCCCAATAAACCGTAAATAAACGAATCGTAATCCTAAAACTCAAAATTTGGCCCAAAAGGAACTACTACTAACGGAAATGGCGATGGGTGTGGTAGTGAAATTACCATCTTGCCCTGTTTGATGAGGACCGGCTGAGGCTGAGCGGCCTGGGCGAGGATCTTGGGGGTGTCCGGCGGGAGGAACGGGTCCGAAACGGCGTCGGATTCGCCTGCCGACAAGAAAGTCCTCGACACCAACGAGAGCCCGCAGGCGTCCCGAGGCGTCATCAGCTAGACCAAAATGGCGATGCATCCGCCGTGTTTTGGTTCTCTCGTTGGTTGCACTTTCTTTTGGAAGAGCCGAAGCCCAGATTTTCATTGATAATTGAATTCAAATACAATGCCGCCTCCAATGGCCTCAGACCAGACCCGCTACAAGAAGCAAAACCTCAACACAAGACAGAACGACACCTGGCAAATAATACCACTACTGAATAAAATAGACAAGTAATAAAATGTTAATTTCCTTCAAGATTCTTATCGATATGTTTCTGCGTTTCACTGCGTTTTGGGGTATATTCTATAAATCAAAAATATCAGACGAAATTGTTTTCGTATTAGAGTAGGAATAAGGCTATGTGTGGTATGGCTTAAAGTTGAAAAAAAAAAGGCTTAAACTTTAAGTCAAGTAAGAAAAATGTATTTGGTAACTAATTTTTAGTTGGCATTTTTTAGAAGTGGCTTTTTATAAAAGTATATAAAAAAAAGGAAGCTAAGAAGCATCACTTTTGAAACTTCTTATTGAAGCTTCTTTCCAATACTTTTTCATACTAAAACACTTTTATAAAATTAGTTTACCAAACACCTCACTACTTTTTTTCACAGCAACTTATTCTTAAAGTATAAACAACTTATTTTTTAAATCAGCGCCCTACCAAACTAGGCCTAAGGCCCCCGCGCTGCCGCGGGATGTAGAATATGGTTTAATCAAAGTATACAATGCTCAGTTAACTTAGCGGTGAAGATTGAATTTCAATAGAAGTCCAAGGTCACAGTAAATTTCAGTATACATGTATTGTTGTATGTATACATGCTTGTTACTCCGCTATATAGCCTAGGAGTTTCGATGAGTTGATCAGATATCTCATTGATTCTAAGGTTTGAGGATTCACGTTTTCATCTTTTGGTTTGATTTGTTTTGCCTTTAATCTCGTCATCGTCGGCAGCGGTACCACCCAGCCAATAATTGAGTGTGAAAGGAAAATTTCAAGGGTAGTAGAGGAAATAACAAGATACAAAAAAGATAGACGGTATGAAAGTCAAATTGGTAGGTGTAGATAAAATCACACTTATTACATATTCTTCGATCGTCTACTGCCATTTCCTCGCCTCCGTTCTTCCTATTTGTTGAGTTTTCTTCTTCATTTTTTAGGGTTTTGTGACAAAATCTTCTCTCTTAGCGATTTCAATCGAAGCAGAGGCAAGTCAGCTACCGAACCATGATTTTGTGATTTCCCCACCTGTAGATGAGCTCTCTGAGCATATGTTGGGTTAAATCTTACCTCTGAACTATATTTGTCAAATTTTTCATAAGTTAAAGTTTGTATGCCAAAGAATTCAATGTTTTATGGCAGCTCATCGATCTGTGCAAGAAGCTCCAAATATATGCAACCAGCTTTCTTGCTTTACATTGTATGTACTTGATAGCACCAACACAATATCACCCCAATAAGGCAATTGGCTATTGACAAGGCATCATTCCTCCATGTCTCATGCAATTTGCAACAAAATGAAATGTAAAATGGGGCAAACACCTTATTTGAACAGCAAATAACTCAATAATTACAGTTGACGAAAAAACTCTTCATGGATCATACGGCTGCACATGCTCTACTAGTATAAACTCTGGAATGGCTGAAATCGTCCCACATTCTAAGCCCGCAAGAGAGAACTCTCTCGCTAGTACTTCAACTACTTCCGCTTTGGCTTGATCTCAATGCCTTCCAAGATGAGGCCACCCTTCCAATGCCCACGCTCAGTCTCCAGACAAGTCATCTCCAACTTCCCATCTTCTCCGGCTTCACAGAAGAACTCGCCCAATTCGATCTCCAGCCAGCCGTCACCTCTTTCCTTTGGATATTGGTCAATAGGCCTCTGTACAATGTGATACCTTGGTCCTTTAGCATCCAGAAAGAGAGTCTTCTTAGCAGGCTCTTCTCCTCCAACCAATCCTACCGTGCTCTCCACAGATTGTAATTTAAATCCATGAGCCCGTGGAGTTGACTTGAATACAAGATAAGCTTCATACAGGGTGGATGGGGACAGCATGCGCGTATCAATTTTGCCACGGATTTCAAGACAATCAACTCTCACAAGCTCTGCTACCTCCTCAAATCTGTGTGTTTAGATCCAAAATTTCAATCGATGACCAACCAAGTTTTTTTTTTTTTTTTTTTTTTTTTTGAGAAGGAGATGACCAACCAATTAAAACAATAAAATGGAACGAATCCAATTTCAGTATGAACAATTGGACTTAGTTATTACTTATATAACCAGTAGATCACCGACTTCATTAACCATAAGGGATATAGCTACGCGAATTGTGTTCTTGCTACATATCTGCCAGGGCACAGAATTATCACTTTCGAGTAATTTATGATACAAAAATTTGTACCATAGACATGGCCCCATATTATGCATTCTTCATGTAAGCAAAGAAATACACAAGCATACGATTCGACGCGAAAGAAGGAGATTAAACAGACCTGGACCCGCCCAGAGGAATCCAGCTCCAGTAGTGAGGATTATCAGCCTTAACAATCTGAAGCTCTTTTGCAGATAACATATAGCATTTCTTCCCACTCCATTTGTCCAGTGAAAAGCTCTGCATTAACCCAATAACAATCAGATCAGATAATGCATCATAGCAAACAGAAAACAAACAAGCTAAAAGCTTTATTTATAGAATGATGGCCTCCAATTACCATCTGGCATTTCATATGCATCAACTCTAGCAATTTCATTTTTACTCCAACCACCCAAATTTAATTTAGCTAACATCTCTTGTATCATTTTTGTCCCTTCTTAAAAGAATAAGATGCACAAACAGAAAACATTTCCCACAAACATCCACAATGTACACAATGTCTCCAATTTACTACTTTCTTACTTCAAAAATAATAATTACAACCAACCCATATTGTATCAAGCATCCAATAAACCGTAAAGAAAATAAAATAGAGTGAACCCTAATCCTAAAACTCACATTTGGCCTTGCGCGCAGTCCCTATTCCCCCAAAACAAAAAGGAACTAAATTGAAATGGCCATGGCCGTAGTAGCGAAATTACCATCCCGCCCTGTTTGATGAGGAGCGGCTTGTGAAAGAGAGTTAAAAAGAGCTCCTTCTTCGATAACGGTGGCGACGCCGGCTGAGGCTGAGCGGACTGGGCGAGGATCTTGGGGGTATCCGGCGGGAGGAACCGGTCCCAAACGGCGTCGGATTCGCCGGCCGACCTGAAAGTCCTCGACACCAACGAGAGCCGGCAGGCGTCCCGTGGCGTCGTCAGCGAGACCACGGTGGCGATGCATTCCTCCGGCAACGCCTGCAAATCCATATAATCCGCCGCCGTGTCGTACCCGGTTTCTCCGCCGACACCACCGCCGTCCGCCTTGTTTTGGTTCTCTCGTTGGTTTCCACCGACCATGATGAATTTCAACATATGTTTTTGCCTTTTGGGTATATTCTATACATCAAAAATTGTTTTTGCATTAGATTCGTATGTTACAATGTTGTGATTGTGAAAGGTTTTAAAGGGAGAGTGGGCGATCTGCGGACAGAGAAGAAGATCGAAACAATTCTGAAAAAAGCTGATCCATTCTCAAAACTGGAATTGAGACAAGAAATTCTGAAGAAATCAAAGGAAAATGACCACTGCAGAGAAAAGCCCTTTTCTGGTTATAGTTACAATCATTCCTCTACCCTAATATAGAATTGGAATATACAATTGGAAAACAGAAACAGACGACGATTTTCCTTTTGGGATCCGAATCAATCAACTTTGGATACAGAAAAGAACAGCAGCATTCCAAATAGGGCACGCGTTTGGTCCACAGGAATAAAAAAATGAGTTAAATTCAAAGGAATGCTGCATGGTAGAATAGGAGAAATTATTGGGTATGCCAAATCTGGCACGTGTCTTATGTTTTTACGGGTGAAGAAGGTCCTCTGTCCCAAACTTTCTCTATCCCATTTTGTCCCTCCATAAACATGCTGCCAATGCCATTTGTCAATTTATTTAATTTTTCTAGCTAAACTTTAAAGCAATGAAACAAAATATAAAAAATAAATACTAAAAATAATTTATTATCTCTTCAATCAACACCCCACCGCCATCTCTGTGCCGCCGGCGCCGACTACACCCCTCCACCCTCTAGCACAAACACCCCACTCTGCCAAAACCTAGATTCAATCAACACAAAATACATGACAAAATAAACCCTCAAAATCACTTCTTCTCCTTGTTAACAACCCACAACCCACAACCAAAAACCGACACAAATCCATCGTTAATTTACTCCAAAATTCTTCATGCAACCCACAATCCAAAAAATCAATTGTTTCCAAATACCGAAAACAATATCAAACTAAACGAAAAATGGAGTTTTGCATACCCAAAGAATTAGATCTAGATGGAGGTGGGAATTCGAATGGAGAGATGAAGGGGCCGAAACCAGAGGGTGAAAGATTAATCCAGGATGAAGAAGACAGAGGTTGTCGCCGGTGCAGGGTGGAGGTTGTAGCGGCGAGTGTGGGATATTGTACGAGAGGGCCGAGGGTACGTGCTCGGGGGGGTTGACGGCACTGCATTGGCGATGGGGTGTTGATGGTAGGGGTAAGGGAAGAGACATTTGTTTTTATTTTATTCAATTACTTCAAAATATTTAGTTAAAAAATTAAATAAATGAGACAAATGGCAGCATGTTTATGGAGGGACATAATGGGATGGAGAAAGTATGGAATTGAAATTGAAATTTAAGAAATTAAAAACTTTTTTTTTTTTTTTCTTGAGAAGGAGAAATTAAAAACTTTAAAAATTGAAAACGATGCCGCAACAACCATCTCCCCTGCCCCCCCCTCCACCCCCTGCCCTGGTTTGTGGGAGCCCATCCTCCCCCTCCTCTTCGTCCTTTTTTTTTTTTTCCGCCCCGCCGTTCATTCCCTGCCTGCAGCAAAAAATAAAAAAAAAATTTTTTTAAACAAATATAAAAATCCTTTTTAAAAAAAAAAAAAAAAAAAAAACACAACCCTCCCCCCCCCCCCTTAGAGCATTTGCACCGCGGAGGGTGCAACGGTGCGGAAAGGCGGTGGGGCCGACGGAAAATCGCCCCTCCAAGCAAAACCCCTTCCACCGCGAGGGGCAGGGGCGGCCGTCGCGAGGGGCGGGTGCAGAGTTCGGGGTGGAGGGGCTGCTTTCCGCCCCTCCACTGAGCGGGCGGTGCGAGCGAATGGGGGAGCGTGCGGAGGGAGAGGAGCGTGAGGCGCGGGTGGGTGCCGAAGGTTGATGGCGCGTGAGCGCGTGCAGGAGCGTCCGCGCGCTGGCGCGTGCGCGCGTGCGCGCTTGCGGCGCGTGGAAAGCTCGGCTGCCGACAATTTTTGAATGCAACGGCTACTTATGCTGACGTCAGCCCTGCTGACGTCAGCCCCAACGGCTACAAACGGGCAAAATTTTTAAATGCGCCACGTGGCACCTTCCTGGCCGTCGATCTCCAGATCGGACGGCCACGATTAATTGAGCAAAAAAATCATAAAAAAAGGTGAAAAAATTGTAAAAAAAATTGGAAAAATTGTAAAAAAAATTTCTATAAATACCCAATCAGATTTTACACTTACCACAACAAATCTTCACAAATTCTCCCTCCCTCATATATCTATCTTTCATTTGTGTGTTTCTTTTAGTTACAAAATGTCCTCATCCGATGCCGCGACTTGGACAAATGAGGAGGACATCCACCTGTGTGAAGCTTGGTGGGTAACTTCTCACGATCCAATCACCGGCAACAAGATAAAGGTAGATTTATTGTGGAATAAAATCACAGAGGAATTCGATAGGCGAAGTCCCGAACATCCCGCACCGCCTCAGGTATTCAAACTCACTGGAAACGTTTGGTCGTAAAGTTCAATGCTTGGCGGTATGCTATTAGACAAGGACGAGCCGTTGTACAACAAAGTGGTTCAAATGCACAAGCTTTGGTATTTTTTTTTATCCTTGTTATTTATATATAAATTTTTTCATTTATCTTTATATACTTGTCTAAGTTTGCATGATTTTTTTTTTGTGTGTAGGAAGATGCCATACAAGCATTTTACAAATCCAGGGCAAAAACCACAAGGAATTTCACTAACCATGATTTATGGGATATTGTGAAGCATAGTCATCGCTTCAAAATTTTGGAGGATACACCCATCAGGATGCACATCCCAGAAGAAACGCCGTGAAGATTCACCAGCTGAGAATTTATCCGATGATGACACCCCCATTCGGATAACAAGGCCTCTAGGGAGAAGAAAGGCCAAGGAAGCAAGAGCGGCAAGGAACAAAACTCCCACTGAGACATCAAGATTCTTTGAGCAAATTGTACAGCAAGGTGCAATTACCATTAAGAGATCAGGGAAAGAGAAACGGACAGAAAGGCGGAACTCCAACAAAGATTGGATAAACTTGCCGCGGATAATCAAGCTGCTAATCAAGCTATGCAAGATTATCAAACTATGTCAATGGATACATCCAAGTTTTCTCCCCTAACTGCCAAATATTGGAAGGCAAAACGTATGGACGTCATGAGGAGAGAATTGTTTCCAGTTGATGATCCCGAGGTAGGTGGAGGGTCAAGCGCTGGCGGAAGTCATGAAACCCCGTACTACCCAGAGCAACCTTGGAGGAATGATGTTGAAGAATAAGTTGGATTGTAGCGGTTATTATTTTGTATTTAATTTTATGTAATGGTTTGTTTGAGATTTTAAATAAAAGTTTATGTATTTTTTTATCGGATGCCGTTTAATTAATTGTTGTATTATTTTTAGTTGACTTGAATTATTTTTTATTTTAGTGAATAGTGATCGCCCCATTGCCCCTGCCCCTGTGGTGGAACGAAAATGAAAAAAAGGTGCAATTGGGTGGGCCCTACATAAATAGTACCCACCTTTGGGTTGCACCCTTGCCCTTTGCACCCTTGCACCCGCCCCTTGGGGTGCAAATGCTCTTAGCCTTGCTGAAAAGCGTGCTGCCACCTCAGCCTTAGCCTTGGGGAACCAAAATATGGGGACCAACAAAGGGACACCGGAAGGGAAACAAACAAACAAAGACAAGAAACCAAAAGGGGGACAAACCGACGACAAAAAAAATCAGAGCGCCGCAAGAACGGAGAGAGCACGCCCCCCCCCCCCCCCCCCAATAGGGGGCTGGCAGCCACACCCAAAAAAAAAAAAATTTAACACAAAAACAAAATAAGGGCAGAGAGACAAAGGCCGAGGGCTTCAAAAGACGCAGCTTTTTGGAGAGAGGCTATAAATGATGAGATGGACTCATAGATTTATAATCAAACATGGGTTTTAGTAGACTTACCACAAGTGAGTATTTAGAAGAAAGTACAATACAAATGGATCAATCCAAACGTTTAAAGCCAGGTTGGTCGCTAAGGGCTTTAAACAGAAAAAGGGAAGAGACTACTTTGACACCTATGCACCTGTCGCTAGACTCACATCCATCCGAGTATTGTTTGCTTTGGCATCCTTGTATCATTTATATGTGCATCAAATGGATGTGAAGACGGCGTTCTTAAATGGTGATTTAGATGAAGAAGTCTATATGAAACAACCAAAAGGGTTCGTTCTTCCCAGAAATGAAAAGAAAGTATGTAAATTAGTCAAGTCATTGTATGAATTACAACAAGCACCAAAACAATGGCACGAGAAATTTGATGGTGTAATTTTGGCATATGGATTTAGATATAATAATGCTGATAAGTGCATATATTCTAAATTCACCAATGACTACATTGTTGTCATATGCATATATGTTGATGACTTGTTAATTTTTGGTACAAATATGGAAGGTGTATCTGAAACTAAGAAGTATTTGAATTCAAAGTTCAAGATGAAGGACTTGAATGAGGTAGATACTATCTTAGGAATTAAAGTAAAGAAACATAGTCAGGGATATGCTAGCTTTGTGTCAGTCTCATTATATTGAGAAATTGCTTGACAAGTTTAAGCATCTGCATATAAAGGAAGAAGTCACTCCTTATGATCCCGATGAAACTTTACTCAATAACTATGGCAGGTCTGTTGCACAGCTTGAGTATGCTAGTGTAATAGGAAGTTTAATGTATTCAATGCATTGTACAAGGCCAGACACTGCATTTGCAGTATGCAAACTCTCAAGATACACCAGTAATCCAGGTACTGATCATTGGAAAGCAATTGGAAGAGTGTTTGGTTATCTAAAAAGAACGATTAACTTAAGTTTATCGTATTCTAACTTTCCAGCAATACTTGAGGGATATTCAGATGCAAGTTGGATAACAAATGCTAGTGATAATAAATCTACCTCGGGATGGATATTTACAATTGCCAGTGGAGCAATTTCTTGGGCTTCCAAGAAACAAACATGTATAGCACATTCAACTATGGAATCTGAATTTATAGCATTGGCACCAGCAGGTAAAGAAGCGGAGTGGATTAGAAATTTATTAATGGAAATAGAGTTGTGGCCACAACCGATGCCATCCATTTCTTTATACTGTGATAGCGAGGCTACATTGTCCAGAGCTTATAGTAATGTGTATAATGGAAAATCAAGACACATTAGTTTGAGACATGAATATGTGAGACAACTAATAACTGATGGAGTTATTAATATTGTCTATGTTAAGTCAAGTAACAACTTGGCTGATCCATTTACGAAAGCGCTCTCGAGAGCTTTGATAGTTAGTACATCTAGTGGAATGAGGCTAAAACCCTTTACTAAAAATCACCAATAATGGTAACCCAACTTTGTCTAGAACATCACTAACTCAAAGTTTAATGGGTAATAACAAGTTATTAATAAGTGGTTGTATAGACACTGAATTTTATATAAAGCACATTCTAGGATGATCAGTGCTAGACTGCTACGTTGAGGAGGATGAGTTATTCTCTTAATGAGGTTTAGTTGAGTTTATGTCTATAGTAGCAGGGACATGGGAAGGACCTCACCTATATGAACATAAGAAGTGGTGCCGCTTCTGCCAAGAGTTGGGTTTTCTCTTGTAAATGTTTATGAAACCAGGATGAAGCACAAGGCCATAATAGTGCTTAACTAGTTCAAAAATTTCTTAAGGAAATATATGATATAGTCATGTGTGTGGTGGTTCCGGTTTTAATATATGAGTACTTGGTTTAAGATAAGGCCACCATTGCGTTCGTTGAAGCTTTGAGTTACTTACACTAATTGAAGGTTTAATTCGAAAGACACCTTTATTGTATGCATGGCAATATTGGTATGATTGTAGTTTATAAACATTAAGGGAGCTTGGTTATTGATATCGTTACTTATATAATCTTCAAATTGGGAAGGATTGTTGGAGATTTCAAAAATATATATATGTGGTATCTAGTAAATAGAAGTGCGGCAATTGAATGAAAGGTTGGGTCCTTATTCAACCAATACATTGGTTCATAATGAGTTGTATTTCTAAACCAAGAGGTACAACATTTGGGCAAGTAAAACATCACTTGAAGCCAGGGCCGGTCCTGAGATTTCGAGGACCCTGTACGAATCGTAAAGCGAGGCCTTATATCCTCAAACAATTATATACTTTTTTTTTATCTAGAACAAATTCTTTAAACCAAATTTATAACTAGAATTATTATAGATGTATGATAATATGGTCAACTAATATTCCAAAACAATAAGAAATCAAACACCAAAATCTCAAACTTCCAAACCTACAAATTTAATATTACAACTTGAAAAAGAAAACAAACAAGCTCCATATGTGCTCTCTCCATAAGCAGCTACCACAAGATCCAGTCTGCAAACATAATAGCAACATCAATTATGAATTCCAAATGAAAGAACAGTTCATCTAATTAAATTATATCATTCAGTATAGAAGCAAGAATAGAATCATACCTAATAAAAAATCATTCTGAATCAAGATGGTGTCTTTATTTTATGAACTAACACTTTATGAGAGCCTTTTTCAAGGGAAAACACACAGCCCCTCCAATATAATTATCGTTTAAAAATTGATCTTCAAGAAATAAATAAAAATTTAATAGATTCTATCATATATAATTAGCAATAATGGAATGCATTAATCTACATATAAAGATCAAATTGATATTAGATTGTGAATTCATACCTCAATTTCAATCACAATCTTCTTGGAAGAATTGATGAAAATTGGAAGAAGAGGGCCTCTAGATTTTGACGGGGGCTGCTTAAGTTGTTGAATGGGTATATATAGGTTTAGGTTTCATAAGTCAACAATTAAAAAAGCATAAAAAAATCTAGACGTTTTTGGGGCTGCTTAAGTGGTTCAATGATTTTACATAGGTTTCTTAAAGTCAGCAAGGGTTTCTATAGGTTTAGGTTTCATAAGTCAATAATTAAAAAGCACAAAAATAGGTTTAGGTTTCATAAGTCAATAATTAAAAAGCACAAAATAAATTGCTTTCTGGGGTTCAACCCCAGCCCAAATGTACACCAATCAAGGCCCCCTACCACTGGACTAACGACTGCATCATGCTACATGTAGATACAAATATATATAATATATATAAAGAAGAAAAAAAATTTTGGGGCCCTTAATCGAGGCCCTGTACGTGGCATCATGTGCACCCCGCGCCCCTTGAAGCAATAGTTGTCATTGTTGGTTTTCAATTGGTTGATTAACATGTGTGACTTTTGCTAGTACCTTTTCATTCAAGTTGAAGAGGTGCATACGGATCTATAAATGGAATAGATTGTCTGCACATTTAGATCATCTCATTAGAAACCAAAAGACCAAGTCTCCTGTTTCTTTTCTCCTACAATCACACAATTTCCTTATAGAAAGTTCTAAGGGACTCTTCGAATTTTGATATTCGCAGTATCCGACTTTGTTGTATCCTAGAAGTGATTTGCCAGAACCCGATAGCAAACTCTTTTGAGTGGGGGCAAATAACACTTTAAGGAAACAACTCAAGTCATACCTCAAAGTCATCATTCTCCATATTTTCATATCCTACTCAACATTCAGTTTTTAGGCCCGTTTAAGGGCCCAATTTGATCTGGTCGGGTTGGATTTTCATGTGCTTGGATTAGGGTCGGGTCAAGCTAAGCTCGATTAATTTTCCATTAAAAAAAATCAGCGGCAGATGCAGATCGGCGCAGCCTTTTTGTCATCTGGTCAGATCGGTGACGACAATTGTCCACCCCTAATTATTCTCTTTGGTTTTGGACTTTGGAGTCGGAAACGCACTCCCCATCCATTCCTTTACTTTTCATTCCCCCTTTCAATCCATATAAAATTTGAACTAATGATCAAACTTAGGACCACTTTGGTATTATTAAGAGAATAAACAACAATGAAATAAAATAGTTAAGTGTGTAATAAATTGTATATTTCAAAGTGCTATAGACATGAAAAAGGCTTTATAATTGGGATAAAAGACATTTTTGTTGTTTTTATTGATTTCATTAAACGGAGATGAGGTGAACTCTATTTTTTCGTCTTTTCACTTTTGCAGTTTCAATAAGCAGCACTCTAGCTGCTTCACAAAATCTCTATCGTCGCATAATCAAACAGTTTTTGCTCTAAAGTTTTCGAAAAAAATGCATTTAACTCTAAAAAAAAAACAAAATCAAACCGGATCTTATTTCTTATACTCTATTAAAGTAGTTGCTTAAGAGTTCGATGCGACAGAGCACTGATTGGCGGTTGCGGATATTCAGAACTTTGTCATTTCTTGGAGTAGTTAAGTAAATATCCCAAGTTTTGTAGGTGTAATCAAAGGCGGAGTCAGAAATTCTTTTATGGGCGGGCTAGCTTGAACTTCGTGATATTTGTACTACTGACATTTTATAAGAAAACACTTCCTAGACAAATCAATGAAATAGATAGATGAATACTCTTGACTGAAAATTCTTCTGCTATAGAAAATAGGGAGAAGAGAAAGGAAACCATATCTACTGGTCTACAGTTAGTTTCAATCAAAACATGTAAGGTTAAGAATTCAAATTCCCCCAAAAGCTTCCAAATAGCCCTTAACGTATTTCCGCCACTGCGTATAATTAGTGAGATGAACCATTCTAGTTAAAATTGTAATAGAGTCATAGAGATGGTATGCAAAGTTCATGCAAGAAAAAATGGAATTATATATAAAAGCTACAGCTCATTTTTCCTCGGTAAGAAACATGAATTATTAGACCAAATTATATGGTTCTTCACGACAAAAAAAAAAATGTGACATCCACAAATCACATTTGAAACTACGAAATCAAGCCGCATCAGTCCATATCAGAAATCCTCTAATGGCACGTTTACTAATTTAGAGTTGGAGTGAGTAGAAATTAGAGTGAGCAACAATCTAAGTGAGTATGAATCAGAATGAGTAGGAATCAAAGTGAAGCACTCTCATTGAAATATTTACTAATTGTCCAGAATTGGAGTGAAGATTAAGTTACTTGTTATTAAATTGTAAATTAATTTTTCAAGAATCAAAGTGAAAATCAATTACACTACTGAAATGCCCTAAATACAAAAAATCAGTTTTTTTCAACATTAAATTTGCGGGGATAGTAAATTTAGGTATTAAAGTTTCATTCATGGTGGAATCAATCTTCAGGAATCTCAATATCGCTTCAATAAAGGAAGTCTCATTCCTTAAAAACATGAATGTGATTATCGATTTCATCATGGGTCCCACCATAAATTTGATTACCACCCAGAGTATAAATGATTCCTAAATTTGATTTCCAAATATTTTCATTCTCAATCCTAATTAATAAACACGCGATAATTGGGATTTTAATTTGGATATAAGCAAACACCAACAAAAACAGAGCAATTGCATCAAATTGATATCAAACAGAAACAGAGCAATTACATATAATTGGGGAAAACAAATAAACAGAACCAAAATGGCATGATCAGTCAAATTAACGAATGTCCTGAAATAACTGGTGGCAAAAATGACAGGGCTGAACAGCACCATCCTTCCATGTATAGCCTGTATTCCCAACTGAAAATCCAATAAGTTTCCCCACGTTTTGCTCTCATTCTCCACCTTTTTCTGCGAAAACTCTGAGGAAAATTCTCACATTTCGTCACCAGCCAAACCTTGCCAACCTCAATGCCCTACATTCTCCTAACTCGTTAATTTTTTTTCGGTTTTTTCCGTCTATCTTACTAACTGCAATTAGCTGCCCTCTCCCCATCTGCGGGGTCCTCCTCCTTCAGTTTTCTCGGAGGACCCTGATCACTCCTCCTCCACCTCCTCCTCTACCTTTGTCCATTTTTCTTGTCAAACAAGCAAGTTTTGGCCAACTTTTTTTGTTTTTTTCGTCATCGATCTCCATAAACGTGATTTATTATTGTTCATGTTTATGTATACTTATTCATTCATATTGAAACTACAAGCGTTCACTTGCCAAAATTCATCTATAGGTTGAAGACATGAGCTGCTTTCCGTGTTTCGGGTCGCAGAGAAACAAGAGATCAAACAAGAAGAGATTAGAGACTACTACCTCTCCGCCTATTGCACAAGGTCGGCAATTTCCCTTTTGTCACATTTCTATGTTTTTTGCAATCTTTGGTCAAACATTGATTTCAAAACCTCAATTTCAATAATGAAATCTAGACAATGTAGCAACATAACATGTAGTTGTAAAGATATATTACCTTTGACACGGTTAATGGCAATAGAGGAACAATGATAACGTTAAAGAAATGAGATTTCCACCTAATTCTGGCTGTTAACCACGGAGTTTCAACTTGGACTTGGTTATCGAGAATGTATGTTAGTATGATGAGTACACCGAAGAATATATTTATGTATCTGATGATAGGTACAGTAAATGAGTGACAGGATGAATTAGCAAAGATAGTTTCTTTTCTGTAGTGTGCCTAAAACCTTGTGGATTTTGTTTTCTGCAGAAGTGAAGAAACAAAGACCTGCAGATCAGGCTCCAGGAGTCAACCCAGCAGACATTAATGCAAAGACTTTCACTTTCCGGGAGCTAGCCACAGCAACGAAGAACTTCCGTCAGGAATGTCTTTTGGGAGAAGGTGGATTTGGAAGAGTGTATAAGGGCACTCTTCAGGCGAGCGGACAGGTGGTGGCAGTGAAGCAACTGGACAGAAATGGAATGCAAGGAAACAAAGAGTTTCTTGGCGATGTTTTGACGCTAAGCCTCCTACACCATCCAAATCTGGTCAATCTAATTGGATACTGTGCTGATGGAGATCAAAGACTCCTGGTGTATGAATACGTACCAGGGGGTACCGTAGATGATCGTGTTCTTGGTATGTAATAAACCTTCTTTGTCTATGGTTTTCTTGATTGTAGACCATCATTAGTATTTACCTTGATGAATGGACTTATCTGCAGGCCATGGACCAGATAATAAGCCATTGGATTGGTATAGCCGAGTTAAAATAGCTTATGGTGCTGCGATGGGACTGGAGTACCTGCACGAAAGTGCTGATCCTCCTGTTGTTTATCGCGATTTAAAAACTTCAAACATCTTGTTGGATGGAGATTTGAATCCAAAGCTCTCAGATGTGGGACTTGCCAAGCTTGGCCCTGATGGAGATAAGATGCATGGACCGTCAAGGCTGATGGGAACCTATGGCTTCTCTGCTCCTGAGTGTTCAAGATCAGGTGAAGTCACAATCAAGTCGGATGTATACAGCTTTGGAGTTATTCTACTGGAGCTCATTACCGGAAGAAGAGCCATCGACACTACAAGATCAAATGATGAACAAAATCTAGTATCTTGGGTACATACTTTATCATCCGTATACCATGTATCTCTTACATAGAAGTGTATTGGCCATAATCTGTAACTTTCTTCCCTTTTGGATTTGTGTATGCAGGCACAACCCTTGTTCAGGGACCCAAAAAAGTATCCTGATATGGCAGATCCTCTTCTTAACAGGCAGTTCCCAGAAAAAGATCTAAATCAAGCTGTTGCAATAGCAGCTATGTGTCTGCAAGAGGAGGCAGGAGTCCGCCCCTTCATGAGTGACGTTGTAACCACTCTGAGTTTTCTTTCTACAACCCCTCCTCCTGAGGCTATTCCCGAACCTGTTCCAGCTGATCCAACGAATCCAGATGGTTCTGAATGTGGTTCTGAATGTACCAATGATGAGGATCCTGATAGTGCAGGAGATGATGAAGAAGAGAGTGTCAAAAGTTCAGACAGCAATCACCAGAGCATTGACATGTCAGATGGTGAAGGTAGCGAGGATGAACCTGAAGGAACTGTTACAAACGACAAAGAATGGTATTCATTTACTAGCCCCAAAGGCAGCATGAGATCACAGGATGACAGAGGTGGCAAAACATCAAGTGTGACAAGCCAGAAGATTAACAAGGGTGATCAAAATGCGGATTCTAATTCAAGCCAAGTGAGTCAATCTAAATACACAAGTGCTTCTTCTAGAAGCAACAGTAGAGGATCAACAGAAGGAAGTGGTTCTACTAGCAGAAAGACCAGCTGTAAAGTATCACGAAAAGAGAGCACTGGTGAAATATCATCAGAAGGCGGAACTGTTTGTACAGATGATCAGAAAAACAGAAGCAAGGTACCAGCACCAAAAATACCAGGAAATCTTCCTTTCGACCTAAACAGAAACAACCTGGGACCACGGGATTTTAAAGGAGCGAAAAAATATCAGTCCAGTCACTACTAAAATGTCCCTACATTGCACATACAATTCAACATGGGATATTCTTTTTTGAATGGATGAGCCATGCGTGGCTTCTGCTTCAGAGATGGCAAACAAGCACTGGTGCTAAGGGGCCCAAATGAGCTACAAAAGTATTTCCGTAGAGGGAGAAAGCTGCATGGGGCTAACAATTTTATGATGAGATTCTCTTCAGTTTTTGAGATTTCAGTTATACTTCAATTTCAGGAGTTTCCTATCATTTCCATCAATGGCATACCCTTAACCTGGCATACCCTTAACCTTAGACAAACAAACATACAAAATAATTTTTTTTTTTAAAAAAGGAAAAAAAAGGCTTTGGGTAGGGATTTAATTCATTTTTCCGTTGCAAGTGAGCCAAACCATCAAGAGAAGGCAATAGACCAATGGGTAAATTGCACAGGGTGGTGGCACTACAAGGGAGTGTTACTCACTTTTTACTATTTACCTCAACACTGTTGCATTCATCAGTTTTATGTACTAATTTGCCAAGTTGAGTCTAGGGATTAGCATAGTTAGTCATTACATTTTTGTGATCACATTGGCTAAAGTAAATTCGGGATTCAGATTCCTCAACTTTTCTCTTTCTTTCAAATCAGTTTCGGTAAATACAACTCTGCATTAACCCTTTACAGTCAACATTTTAAAAAAATGAAAGCAATAGCAATATAGCTTGATTGCAAGAAGGATAACTTACTCAGTTTACAATCTGCAAAAAACAATAATACTATGGTATAAACGAGAACTTCATACCTTTCATAGTACCCAACTATCTTAGCTTCCTAAGTGGAAGCGTTTTTCCGAAAAGCTTTTCTACTTCACCGGCTTCCATTTTGAGCTCGTTCAATAGATCCATCTCTTCTTTGGAAAGACCTCTTAGGAAATTCTCTTCTTCTTCGCTAAGCCCTCTCAAGAAATTCTCCTCATCTTTTTTAAGCTCGTTAAACCCTTCAGCTAACTTTTGCAACAATGTCCTCTCAGTCTGTTCAACCTTCTCAACTTCCCCTTCTATCACTTTTACTTCATCTATAACGGTCTTTTCCCCTTGCTCGATTGTCTTTTCTAACCTCTCCACAAGAGGAGGCTCAGGGCCACAAGTATTATCTGTTCTGATAAACTTGCTGAAGTCCCTTCCCACACTTTTTGCTGCTCTTTCAAGTTCAGGAACAATGCTTTCTGGTAAAACTGAATTCCTTGTGTAAACAACGGAACCACCATAGCCATCCCATGCATCATTCCTTCCACGATAGTATACAAATATGTAGTCATCCGGTGTATTCTCTATCTTGGATGATAGAATATACCTGCACAGATCATTTATGAGTTCTGGCAAGGTTTTGAGTTCATGCAGAAGCTAAACTGAAGGCAAAATGGTGAAAACCACCAAATCTATGGATGGAAGCTCGCATAATTAAATATTAAGAGGACCAAAATAAGGAGGTATACACAGAACATGAATTACCAGTCATCTTGATAGTGAAGATAGTCATTGTCGTGATTGTATAGTATGCCAGGCTGGTTTGGGTCTTGCACGAATTTCTGCACAGCTGATCGAGTAAAAAAGCCACCATCTGGGGTTTTAATTCTCCACGATATATTCCCCACTAGTTTGCCGGATTCTGTATGGAATTCGTGCAGTTGGCAATCAAATGCATCAAAGGTAGGATTCAAGCCACTTGTAATGAACCACTTCCCATTGAACTTTCCAATATCAAAGCTTTTAACAAGAGCAGCAGGATCTGGAATAGGAAATTCTCCCACATCAGATTTCATTGGTACACACTTCTTCCGCGAAACTGCACATTCATTAAATTCATCTACCACACTGTTTTCAAACAGGTCCCCACATTTTATCTGTGGAAAGGACGAAAGCAAAAGTATATGTGACACTGGAATTCCCTCTTGAATAAAATTTAGCACTAGTGAAATCAAGGGATGGAGAGAGAAATAACCTGGCATTCAGTCTCATCAGGTCGATTATTGCATGTTTGCAGGCAAGCAATATTGGCAGCACATGACGGATTCCCAAGGCACTTTGCAAATTCTACCCTGAGATGATAGGTGCTTCAGTGATCAATCTAAGGACAAAGGCTACGGCAAAGTCTTTTTTCTGGACTACCGAAGTGTACATAGTAGTATGTTTGACATTTTTAACTTTGTCAATGAGTTTGTTTACAAATTACATAGCTTGACTGCTATTTCTACGTATAGTACTAAGTGCAGAAATTGGGATAATAGTAAAGAAAACTAGAAGTACATATAGAAAGCAGTATAGTCAATTAGTAATCATGCTAAAGGTACCAACTATTACTATCAGACTCGTCTGAATGAATTACCTGCATTCTTTAAGTAAGCAGCTACAAGTTTTGAGAGCATCGACAGCACCAGCTGATGGAATGATCATGAAAGTGCATGCCAGTAAACCAGCTACTTTCAAGACTTGTAACTGGCTCCACTCCTCGAAAAAACTTACTGCCTCTTCAACCAGGGAATTAATCATCCTTTTCATCTTCAAAGAGTAAGCAAATACAGATAGATGAAGGTTCCATAGCCAAAATCAGAATAAACAATCCAAGTGCAGAAATTTTCTAACATTACCTCAGGTTCACTAGTTTTCGAGCTACATTTAGAGAAAGCCTCCTCTGTCCTGCTAGAAAGGACTGAAGAACATCTTGACCCCAAATCACGAAAGTTTCTTGAAGAACTAATGAAAGGGGGGTATCCTGATTTTCTTCTATTAGGAGGAAAATTTCACAACCACATGAAAACCAACGATCCTTCTCTTCTGAAACCTTTCTTCACTTGTAAGTCCCAACTTGGCACATGGACTACCAATACTATCTTTATGGGATAGGAAGACTGAACGACCAGCTAGAGCCATGCTTCGAAATGCTCAGTTCGATCCCTCACCTGAACACAGCCCATTACATCAGTGATTTCATTGATTCTCTAACGTTTTTCCCTTGGAATGTGCATAATCAGAAATTCATTTACTAAATTATATAATAGCCTTCCATTTGCGTACTCTTACTCTTGTGGCCTAATTGTTTTGATAATTGCTTCAACTCCGGTCATAAAGAGAAAAAGAAAGATTCACCACCGTTGTACTTTCGCCTTCTTCAAAAGACTACTAATGAGCACAATGACCCAATTGTTACAATGGAATGAAGATAATCTAGATAGCATTTCCAATACACAAAGTTCATTTTTCATTCACTAACAACTTATGAAAGGCCAGAAAGCGCACACAGAAACCTCAGAAATATTGATATGGGAGCAAAAGCTACCAAAGGAGCAATCTTGAGAGAACCCAAAATCTGAATTAGTCATTAGCACCCAAAGGAACAATCGTAGCAATTGATGTTGTCATACAATGTGCAATGAAAGATTCATTCCTTACTAAAATTGGCCAAAAAAATTACCAAAAACAGAGTACCTTGGGCTTGGGGTGTATTTGCAGGAGAAGACAATGGGCATGGCCAATTGGCAGCTGGCTGGTAGCTTATCTAGTTCGCAGTCAATGAATCGCGGGCAGCAGCAGACAAGAAGACTGAAAGAGAAGAGGGCGCCAAATTTTTTAGTTGGTTGGTTGGGACTTAGGCCGGATAAGAGTATCGTCTCCATCGTGTGGAAACCAAGCATGTAACGTATTCCAGCGTTGGATATGGTTTTTTCTCAATCTTTTATTTATCTGTTTTATTATGTTGGTGGCATGTGATTAATTGACCTAGTAAATTCTCTCGTTACAATATTGAAAGATGTCTCGGATTTAAATACGATCACTCTTACGTCATTGGTTTAAAAAGAATGTATTTATATGTTCATGTTAAAAATAATCATAGAGGTGCCATACTTTTCTATTCAAAATCTTCAAAAAAACTTGCATTTAGTCAAGTTGGCATAGGAAGACCTATGGGGAAACCTAGGGAAAATATAAAAACGAAAGAACAAAATACATACAAACCTATGGCATGATCATAATTGCATTAGGAAATTAGGAATGGAATGATATGAGTACATGGACCATGAGAGACGTTCCACAAGTTGGGTTGCAAGGCCCATTGTTTTCATGTCTTGAAAGTCAATATAGGCCCATTTGATTAAGGTCCCTAATTTATACTGAAGGAGAATAAACAAATGGAGATGGAGCTCTCATGAGTTGCTGCCCCGCTGAGGGAATAGGCGCATAATGCAGACGAATCTACTCAAGCATAGATGGTCTAAGTAAGTATTTTAACGATTATATGTCAAAATCATCTTATAGACGAATTACGATATCCCTTTACAAATTGTTTGGCGGCCCACTTAAAAGATAGGACGTTGAGTACTGTAGGGGATTAAGCATCAGAGAGTGGCCAAATGACAGATAAATTGTAGTTGTGATCGTATGCAGGTATGCGGCGATATGCCATATGTTTTGAAGATATGATTGATTGGTTCAGCAATTTTACTAAGCAAATTCTTTGGAGCTACTTCCCAAGTGGATTGCCTTTTTAATTACCACTACGTATCATAATGTGCATCTCTCTAAATTATTGTTCATGTACATGATTAAACCTTCCGAGAATTTCAAGGTTGTAGGAGATAGCTGTGAGAACCAATTGCAGAAACAAAGAAATATTCCTATTCTCGATAGACACTAGGAATGTTTGATCTCTATAAGTATTCAGTTGCAGTCTTGCCTTGGAAAACTTTCGGGTGCAATATTTCTCGTTCATAACAGTTTACAAACACAGCATTGTTTAATTAACTTCTCATGGGACTGATATAAATAAGCTCTAGAGAGCTAGCAGGAAGGCGAACGAGGAGGATATGACTGCTCCTTTGAAGCTTACCATCTTGTTCATTACCACTTGTTTTATTCATACCCTTTCAGTGGATCCACCACCACCTTCACCAGATGATCCATCAGGTTCATTTATCTTTAAACGTTTAAGAAGTTAATCCAATAGGCATGCACTACGTGCTTGTCTTGATCTTTACTCTGGTGATTCAAGTTTAGTTTGTTTTATTTAATCTTGTTTTACTTTGCTGATTTGAATACTAAAGAGTTTCTGAAGATGAATAATGAGCTGAGGAAATCAAATTAACCATGTTTAGAATTAGATGCCTATAAGAATCCAAATAAGTTTTTTGATTGGGGGGAAGATTTCAGTATTGTGTGAATTGTTGCCTGCAGAACACTGTGTGCTGAATTTCACATCCTATCCATTCGAACCAACTGGGGAGTGCATAAGTAAGGTGGAAGAGAGAATAAACGTGTGGGGCAGCTACCCTGCGAACTTCTGCTGTCGAAATGTCATCACCACCATGTCCCAAGCCTTAGCCATTCATGTGGTTCAGACGCAGGGTGGCGGTATCTTCCTTCCAGAAGCCGAATGGAAAAACTGCACTGGCCCTTTTCGTAACCAGAAGAGTGTGTCTGCTCATGGCTGTGGACTGGATGGCCTTTACTTTGGCAGCACCGGCTGTTCCAAATCAACTCTTTCTGCCATTAAGCAAGATAACCCCTTCTTCCAAGACGCATTGAATAATTGCTCTCTATTCGGCAAAAATGCATTTGAAGATGTTTGCAATAATTGCAGCCGGGCGGTTTCAGGTCTGAAGAACCATTTATTGGAACAAGTAAAGGACGCGAACTCAACTGTAATTGGCATATGTGGTCTAGCAGCCGTGATATCTGTTGCAGCAGCGAAAATGAACAATTCATTTTTGATTGATAACGAATACATTCAGTGTTTGTCTATGCTAGACAAATATGGTAAGAAGCTAGCTACTTTGTCCTGCTCAATCAAGTTCTATAGGCTTTATTTCTATGATATTATCGGCTTGATGATCTTTCCCATTCTTTCTCTTTGTATGTTTTTGGTCTCTCTGCAGACCCACAATACATCAAACTCAAATGTAAGTAATACAGTTATCTTTCTTTCTGCTTTACTTGGTGCAAATTCACTTACACATTTCATGTATGCTCATAGATATTAACACTGGCTTATCATCAGATTCTTTGGCAAAACCGATACTTTCCATCCTGATAGCGATGACTGCACTGATACTGATCATCCTACTGATAAAATATGTGAACAAGAAAAAGCCTCAAAAGCCGGTTCACTCTGGGCCAATTACTACATGGTCTGGCCTGTATAGGTTCTCCAAGGCTGAGATTGAGAATGCCATAAATTCTGAAAGAAAGGACCTTGGAAGAGGAAGTGCTGGTCAAGTTTATAAAGGGGTTCTTCCTAGTGGACAAGTTGTGGCCATTAAGCACATAAACAAGAGTAACACATCTGATTCTTTTACGCGAGAGGTGGAAGGTCTTTCAAGGGTTCGACATCCAAACTTGGTTTGCCTCTTTGGTTGCTGTGTTGAAGATGGCGAGCAATATCTGGTGTATGAATATTGTGCTGCAGGGAATCTAGCTCAACACCTCCTAAGTAATTCCTTTGATCAATCTTCATGAACTGCTAGTTAAAACATACTTAATTAGTTAGCATCTGAGATATATCTTTTCTTTAAGAATGAATAATTTCAAATTATTGCAATCAAAAGTCCCAGCAAGTAATTCAGCTTGACTTGTGTGTGTGCATCTCTACATTAACCAGGAAATGATCCTGTCTTGTCATGGGAAAGAAGAGTTAAGATTCTAAGAGATTGTGCACTTGCTTTGAGATACCTTCACTATTACATTGATGGATGCATTGTTCACAGAGATATTAAGGTAAAATCAATATGATACGCTTCTTGGGTTTAGAGTTATGTCTTCTTGAGTCATTATACTGATGTTGAGCGTGTTTGCCTTGTAGCTTACCAACATCCTTTTGACGGAGAACTTGGATCCCAAACTCTCTGATTTTGGGTTGGCGAAGATGTTGGGGATGGAGGAGAGCAAAGTATTTACAGATGTTAGAGGAACCATAGGCTATATGGATCCAGAATATATGACCAATGCCAAGTTAACCTGCGCAAGTGATATCTATAGTTTCGGTATTGTTGCTCTGCAACTGCTATCGGGGCAGAAAGTATTTGAGCTGGATCTTGATGCCAGAGACCAGCTCACAAGAAAGGTACACCCAAGTTCGTTTGTGACTAAAGCCAGAGAGGTAAAGAAAGAAAGAGGGATTGATCAATAGTTTTTCTCTATGTAGGCAAAAGATATTAGTATGAACAAACGTCCACCGGAGGATCTAGAAGACCCAAGACTACATGGAAATGTGAACAAGGTGGACTTTGAATCCATCCTACAAGTTGCAGTACTTTGTGTTGCCAAATCAAGCAAAGGTCGCCCTACTATCGATGTTGTCTATGAAGAGATGGACAAGGCATGGAAGAGTACTGTTGCAGACACGGTTAGGAGCTGGCTGACTCAAAATTTATGCAAGTTTATTCGGTTTCAAGCATATGTGCATGAGCTATACTGATTACCAACTGTTTTTCTACTTTTATTTGAGTGCAGAGGGCAAAGAAAGGGACGAGTTCAGCAGCAACACCACTGTCCATATCTTCCGATGTGTTTTCAGTTTAAGATGCACTTAAGATCAACAAGGTCTTGGCGGGTTTAGATATTTTTGTTCACAGTAAAATTGGGTGTTCAATTAGGAAATAACAATGTAATTAAGGTGTACCGCTGCATAGTTAGTTTTCTCAATCCAGATCCTTGTGATGTACATATTTTTATCGTGTTCACACTCCTTCTCATCAACAAGCAGATACATAGAGTATCTTTTCATTAGCCAGATAATTTTCAAAGTACCCTAGACTGTAAAACGAAAAAGTCAACCTAACCAATTGCAAAACAGAGATCAGCTAACATAATGAAATCCAATTGAATCTACAGGGGCCTTTCTAAAAAAAAGGTGGGTGATATATACTCTCGCAAGGGTGTCTAGCATATTATGTTACTAAATTGTTAAAGTGAACCACGATTAGGTAATTCGTACCTGCAAGTCTAGATGTGTAGCATATGTAACTTGTAATATGTTCCAATTAGGTCGATTATCGACTCGTGTGTATGCAGATATATGTGTGCTTAGCGCTCAAAATTCCCCGCAACCATGGTAGCAATGTTATACAAAGATTAAACCTTAAGAAGGGCAAACAATTCAGCTATAGAACAGAGTATTGCAGAAGCCGTATCAGTCTATAAAAGGGAAGTGGATATAAAGGTATGTGTTTAATTAAAGTCGTCGTTTCTCAGAAAGAGGATCAGGGCCAAGGCACGAAATTGAGTTGCTATTTGACGGCATTTCTTATGGATGCATTTGGATGATAAGAATGATCACAAGAAGGCAGATCCACCAAACACATAAGAAAGATGAGTAACTGATGTTCAGTCCAATCTTAACAAAACCAGACAAACTATTTGTTGTGCCTTTCCACAACCACAAGATCAATCGAAAGGCAAAATACTTACGTATTATCATAGGGTGTATACTCTCATGTATCTATCTCTTTCCTCTTGTGACAATGACACGTGAAATATAAGTTTGTCTCAAGCTTGGCAGGCTAGTTCTGCTTACTTAATTTGGCGGTAGTTAATTAAGCTCTCCTAATTGTCACATCAGGTATCATATGGTACAATACTGTGTAGCTAGAAGCTAATAAGAACCAATATTTGCGTAGGATGTTCCCAACTTATATAACCCTTCTAAGTTTAGTAACTCAAAAGGCAGATCAAGCTTGCCTCATGATAAAACTACTCAATCAATGGTAGATATTTGCTTGCAAAATGTCGTTTTATACCCATCTGTTCCTATGTACATCAAGGGGAAACTTCTAATTGCTTTGTAAACCAAATTCTAGCTAATCTGATGTGACATCACGATTAAACTTAGCTATTGAGGCCTGCAAATAACCAAGGCATGGATTAGGACTTTGATTAGTGGCAGTTCTTCAACCACATAATTAATGAATCGATCAATAATTGTCAAAAAGTGGAACGGGGATGGAGTTTCGAGTTAATTAATTAGGTTCAAGTTTTCACACAAACAAAGTAGTTGATCATCAGTTGCCTAACTCTGTTGTACCTTGCTTATAAAATGGAAGCTCATCAGATGGAGTTCATAAGCTTTCTTAAGTGTCAAAGTTAGCACTGCTAGCACTAGGTGCTGAAAGGAGCTTCTTCATCAGACAAGTAAACAAAACCTCAAATTCAAAATATCTTTGTGCAGAATTATGATGATGATGATGGTCAGAAATGATCAACTGGCTTTCGTATTCGGTCTCTTAGGTAACATTGTGTCATTCCTGGTGTTCTTGGCGCCAATGTAAGCAAACTTAGTTTAAGCTTACTCCCTAGCTCTAGCTCTACTTAAATTCAATCGGCTAACTGTTTATTTGTGTGTCTTTGGCTCCGCAGACCAACATTTTACACAATATACCAGAAGAAATCGTCGAAAGGCTTCCAATCCATTCCTTATGTGATTGCTCTTCTTAGTGCAACATTGTTATTGTATTATGGTGCCCTCAAGACCAATGCTTTCTTGATCATCACCATTAACGGCATTGGATGCTTTATCGAAATCACTTACCTCGTATTCTACATTGTTTATGCATCCAAGGATGACAAGGTAAGTACTCTGTGAGGATGTAGAGAGTTGTCTTACATTCAAAAGTTAAGGTACTTTGCGTGACACATAAATGATGGTGCACCTTGCAGATCACTACAATGACTATGATACTGCTGGTGAATGTAGCGGGCTTCGGATTGGTGCTGGCTGTCACTATCTTTGTCTTCGGAGGGACCAGTCGTGTTAGCGCTGTTGGATGGATATGTGCTGTTTTTAACATTGCTGTGTTTGCTTCTCCCTTAAGCATTATGGTAAGTAATGGATTTCCAGTACTGAGACATCTGCTCTGTTTGCCTATCAAGCTCAGTTAAATGAAGCTGATGAGATGCGTATGTATATTATTGCAGAAGCAAGTAATTACAACAAAAAGTGTGGAATACATGCCATTTTCTTTGTCATTTTTCCTCACACTTTGTGCCACCATGTGGTTCTTCTATGGACTATTCACTCAAGATTACTTCATTGCAGTAAGTACTGATAATTTTCAATAGGAGCAGTTATTTACAATACAAACTAGTCATCCTGCACTCCAGTCTTACCTTATAAACCAGCAGAGTTCAGTATGATTACTTTGGAGAACCAACAATAGTTTCCCTCTCAAATTTCAACTTTCTTTATTTTTAAGGCTTTCTTTCAGTAGCTAACATGTCTGATTGGACGATCAGTTACCAAATATATTGGGGTTCTTACTTGGAATCTCTCAAATGCTCCTATACATCACGTACAAGAATTCATCTGAGAATACAAATCGTACTGAAGCACAAGACAAATTTCAAGAGATGAAGAAATTCATGAACTCCGCTGATCCTCCAAAGCTGGTTCGCAGTGCTAGTGATGGGCAAAGAAGAGCAGAGAAATTAGCGCAGGATAAGTTTGTCTGTGTCAACCTGCAGGAATCAAAAGACCAATGCGTGTAGCTGCTACTCTATATCAGCTCAAGAAGAGACATTGAAAGCTGATTTTTTTCGTTGCTTGGTCAGTAATATCGTTCCATAGTGTATGATTTATATGTATTCATATTGTGGCATTAGATGAGAAATAACTATAGGACAGGATTACAAGGGTAGACTTTGTTGTGTGCATTTCCAGAAAGAACATATAACAAGAAGAGATTAGTTCTTCGAGTAATTGACCAATTATTTTTCCCTCGTGGTTTACCCCCGGAAAGGAAGATCACGCTTCCCTGCCTTGTGAAATGCAACTTGATTGATCATCAAGCTTTTAACAGTGCATTAAGTTCAATGAAAGCCTTCACTTCGGAGTTAATATTTTGGTCACACCATGGAGGATACTCTGGAACACTATGGTGAACAATATGTGGAACACTATGTGAAGTACTATGTGGAACACCGTGGCGAACACTATATGGAGCACCGTGGTGAACACTAACACTATCTTTCGTGGTACATAATTGAACTACATATATAAACAATGTTTACTTATTAAAATCTGAAGAGTGCGAAATAGGAGGAAAAATTACAGACTTAAACGGTGGTGATTGGACGACAGTACCACATTAAAAGCATTGGGATTTTTACTTGGCATCGCTCAAATGATCGTATACGTAGATGCAAGAATTCAGGTCAAGAGATTAACACTACTTCTGCCGCAGCTACTTCGAGCCGAGAAATCAGAGCAGACTAGGAATCAAACGACAAATTGAGTTTAGTAAGTTGCTACTGTATATGCTCACACTTAATTATAGAGATGCCTTGTGTTATAAGAAATCAACTGGATGCATCTATTATGCCAACTGAGCATTGCCACCTCAGCGTCGACTCTTCTATACTTGTTAGAAGATAGTGTTTGTTAATTCTAACTAATCTTGTTGGAATGTTTGAGGAGTTTGATTATTACAGGTGTATAGACTCTTGTTACCGTATTGTTAATTCATTTTAAGAGACATCAATATAAAATTCATAGTCATCTTTCAATTTCTTCTTCCTTTCCTGTTACGATGGGATCAGAGCCTAGCTAGCGCGCGAAAGGCTAACCCGCAACTTTGAAAGAGACAGTTACGCCACCCAATTAGCATTAGCATTGCCAACTCAACATGGACTCTTGTTATTAATAAGTTGGTGTTTGTTCATCGTAGCTTATTCTGTTATTAATATGTCTATAAACTATTGTAATTGCAGTATTGTTGAGTATAGAACATTAATACAAGATGAGCCATTGCATTGATCTTCTACGCGTATGTAATACATAGCATAATAGCATCTGGGCAAGCCATGAAGCTAGTCCTGCAATTGGGAGTTAAATTTTGTCACATGGAACTTAAGAAGTTTCATTAGTAATCAATTAGGTGCCTAACTCTTCCTATCTTGCTTAATTCCAAAATAGTATATGCATCTCTGATCATAATCAGATGGCCGGAATGCTAATTGAGGTTTTTATCAGTTTCAAATTAAGCGGTGATCAAGCAGAATGGAGTTCAGAAATAATAGGATGGCTGTGATTTTTGGTCTCTTAGGTAACCTTGTGTCCTTCATGGTATTCTTGGCGCCAATGTAAGAAATAATTATTTCACTTCAAACTATATGCATATGAATACCTATTGATTTTGGTGATTTTTTTATTACTGATTGTATTGTATCGTGCAGACCAACATTTTACACAATTTATAAGAAGAAATCATCGAAAGGCTTCCAATGCATTCCTTATGTGGTTGCCCTTCTTAGCGCAGCACTGTGGTTGTTTTATGGTATCATCAAGAGCAATGCTTTCTTCATCATCGGCATCAATACCGTCGGATGCATGATCGAAACTGCTTACCTCACATTCTTCGTTCTGTATTCCTCTAAGAATGACAAGGTGGCCAGATTAACATTATGTACATGTATATATGGATGCTTAGTCAGTTATTGGTTTATGATGTTGTTCTGCTTCTGCAACTTTCGCAGATCAAGGCAGTGAGCTTAATCCTGCTGGTGAACATAGCGGCATTTGGGTCATTGATGGGACTCATTCTCTTCCTTTTCGTAGGGAAAGCACGCGTTGCGGCTGTTGGATGGATCTGTGCTGCGTTTAGCATCGCTGTATTTGCTGCCCCTTTGAGCATTATGGTATTTTTACCTGCCAACTCACTTTCAACTTCTGTATTTCCGTTTTCTAGATCAATTTAATGAAGCTGATGAATGTGTATGTTATGTTCTTGCAGAGGCAAGTAGTTATATCCAAAAGTGTGGAATACATGCCGTTGCCTTTGTCGATTTTCCTCACACTGTGTGGCGCCATGTGGTTCTTCTTTGGACTCTTCACAGAGGATTTCTACATTGCAGTAAGTATCGATATCCCCTTTCAAAACTTCTTGGTTTTAAGGCTCACTTTCTAAATGAAATTGGTGGTAATTGGACTACCAGTTACCAAATGTAGTGGGATTCTTGCTTGGCATCGGTCAAATCATCCTGTATATCCAATACAAGGATCAAGAACTAGAAGTGAACCCTACGGCTGCCATCGAAGCTCATGAGCTCCACCAACAGTCCATGAGCAGGGAGATCAGCGCATTTGGTGAATCAAATGACGATTCTACTGAATACAGAAGCGCGAGAGATATTGACTTTTGATTATAAAGGAATACATAATTCAAGTATCGACCAATAGGGACTAATATAACGTGTGATTACTGTGTTGGCGATGCCATTAATAGGAAGTGAAAAAAAAATAATCAATTCCAGTGTAAGCGTTTACTTCTGATGAGAAGTCATCAAAATGTAAAATCGTGAATTTTGTAACAAAAGTTATAAAAATTGCAGGTATTCATTCACAGTTTTAGTAATACTAAAAAAAGTGAAGCATAAACTCCAGTACGTAGTTGTTGTACTCTCAGATAAACAGAGTGATGTACAACATGCCATTTCATGTTAGAAAATGTTCACAGCACAAGAAGTTGTCCCATATGAACCTCATATCTTCCTTGAGTACCTCAGAAACCGAGCTGACTTCAACCTTCTCTTCCTGAAAGTGTAAATAAAAGTAGGCTTCATCTTTGATTCCTAGGGCATAATCATAACAAGTTCAATCACATCAAAGTAAGCATCTCTGTAGTCAGCACAATTTATTCCATTGATGGTCTTTCTACTGAGACATTGTCGTTATGGACAGCAGTTTTGCAAGTATGATTCAGATTCAGAATGCCAGTTTAGCTGAAAAGTAAAAACTATTATATAAGTAGCACAGCTTAGAAGGTCTGACATCATGAGTCTAAATCCCTAGAAGACTGAAGTACTTGAGGCGGGCACTACTTACCTGTAACTTTGCAACGACCTTTCTTAGCATCAGCTTAATCTCCCAACTAGCTTCCCCAGTTGAGGTCCGAAAATCAAATCGATCAGCATGTCTTACCTTCAATCTCAATGATGGGTTTTTATACATATTTTCTATCACGTGCCAAACCCCCACTACTTTGTACTTATCTCCAGAAGACTCTTGCCCCAGGGGCCATCTCAACCCACCCTTCACATCTGGATCTACAACTGCACAACTAACCAGATTCCTAATGTTTTGCATCTCATCATCCTGTAATAGAAACGATTAATGTGATCATGGTACCTCAATCCAAGATGCAAAAGTTCAGCAAGTGACCCAATGTGGTTAACCCTCATTGGAAAAAAAGAGGAAATTAACTTTAATCTCTTGTTTCGGAGAGGTAAAAATACATATTAAGCGAAGTTCTTGGTAATTCACAAGGGGGAAGGAAGATCTCCACTACGTCCACAAAAAATTGATAGCATTTCTTATGTTTTTCTTGTTTGTTCTGACTGTGGCTCTACACTTTCCAGACTAAAGTTAATTGCTGTGCTGAAACAACATAGAAAGAAATGTAGGTTTTGAAAGGTACAAGGGGAAGCAGCTTACAGTCAGAGCTGTTACGACTCTCTTCGTGCACAGATTCAGTCTCAGGTCCAGATTCTTATCAAGGCATGACATGTCTATGACCATGTCACGCAGTTGGTTTAGTTCTACCTAAAAGAAAGTTCAAATTTTGATGTAAGTCTCAATAACAGACTTTAGACCAAACAACACAAAAAAGTAAGGGAGAGAAGTAGAAATATTGACGTTGTGGGAAATATCAGAGCCTGAATTCTGATGCATTTCACCCAATTCAGTTGGCATGAAGTAAAACCTTGCCTTGTATAGTTGTAGCTTTCCATCTTCTTTCATTACCCTACATTTGCAGGAGAGAGTTGAATCTGGTCTTGAAGAATCAGACAACTACAAAAGGAAATCCATAGCCAAAGTCAGAATTATGGAAAGCAGAATTCAGTAAGTTGGAGTAGTATAGAAAAAGAAATACCTTTACTTGGTACATATCTTTCATCCCTTCGAAATTCACCCCACTTTTCGGAAGAACTTCCTTTAAAATGTTTTCCTTGTATGAAACAGGAACTTGTGTGTAAAATGTCTTCCTCCATTGTTTCAAGATTTCAGTAGTCAAATTTCGTTTGATAGATTCCATATCAGCTGAAGGGTTCCTGAATTACAAATCATTTCAGTAACATTTTGTTTACGTCTGTTCAAGTAAAACTAAGGAGCATAACATTCTCTTCTGTTGTTACAAAACTAGATTAAAATATAAGATGACTGACACTAATCAAGCATTGCCATCAACAGTAAGGACAGAGCTTGGTCTCTTATATCTTCTAACCTAAAACGCCAAGATCTAATCTTTATGATAGTACAGAGTTGTTCTACTCCAACCAATATTATTACGCACGTCAAATGAACAAAAAGGAAAAGGGATAAACGCATGAAACAATCAAGTTACAAGACTGGCACAATAGGCTCAATAGCCACCAATCAACTAAATAAGAAAACCTAACCTGTGAAAAAGTATTTTACCCACTCTAGCAATCAAAGTCGGCTTTACTACTTCAAGCTGTGGGCACTTCATTTCATTCCTCACAGACTCAAAGGCTGAAAGTAGGTCTTCCACCACATTATCTGCCATAGATTCCCAAGGACTCTTCGGCAAGTTCCATTTCACCGCAGCACCTTCTTTCCAAGTACATCAACAACAGAAAGCAAACCAAACAGAACAATAAGTCAAGTAACAGAATTACAAACTGACAAATGCACTAAACAAAATGTTAATATACTAACCATTATCTAGACTAGTGTTGACTAAAGCAAGAGGCTTTTCTCCGGTTTTCCGCTCCAAGGTTCCCACTGAAACAGGCTCAAGAATAACAGAAGATGGAAACTTGCTCTCATCATCCGCACCGATTGCACACCATTTCCATGTAGAATAGTTCCCATGATGTATCTTTCTAGTCCTTTCCACATTAGACTTAGATGGCCGCACATTCAAATTTTTCTTGAACTGAGGAGCAAGCAGCTCCGGAGTCGGCAATGGCGTCTCCTTTTCCTTCGAGTGCCGCTTGTGCGGGGGAATGTAAGCCATTAGCACTTACACCCTAAATAAAAACATCAAATTGAGGCGAAAAAAGAATATTAGTAGCAATAAGACATCAGATCATATTGCTTAAAGCTAAAGCATACTACTTTTTCCACAAGAATTGTGCTTTGTATGATTATCAAAAATGATAAAACTAATTTGAGCCTCTTTTAATGTTGATTCTAGTCACTCCGTTTGGTTGCTGAGAAAATATGATACAGTAGAGTCAAAACTGAAACTTTCCTTTTGTAATGGAAAACGAAAAGAAAACTTCTAGCAATTGGGTCTAAGATATTGATCAAAGAACAACATTTGCTCCAGGAGAATTTAACTGGGCAGTTATTATAATGATCTTTTGGAGCCAAAAACTGTGTCAACTTTATATATACACACAAAGAGAGCAGATAATTATACAGAAATGGAACAATTGATGACAAGGTGAAGGAGGGCTTACACAGAGGCGGCCGGAGTTGAAAGACGGATAAAAAATAGGAAACACGGTCGGAAACGGTGAAGATTCGAATGGTGCCCTTTGTTCTGTGGATTTTTGCTTTCTATTCCGCACTGGTGATCTTTTGAGTTGCTAAATTAATGAGAAGGAAGGTGATTACAAAAGTCTGTCTAACTTTAGTAACGACTATCGGTGACTAATGCGGAATCGGATGCTTTTGATGTCAAACTACGTATAGAGATTGCAAAAGAGGGAAATTAACAATATACATAAAAATACTAAGAAGTTTGCAACATTCAGATAAGAATTGATGTTACAAAAGTTTCACAACAGAAGAAGTTGTCCCATATCAACTTAGCATCTTTTTGAAGCACATCAAGTATCGATCCGGCTTCAACATTCTATTCCTGCAAATTGAAGAGAATAAGTGAGGTCATATCTTTTGGTACAGCTAGCACTTGATAGACTTTTTATTCCTACGTACTGGATAATTAAATCGATTCATTACCTGTAACTTGGAAAGTACTCTTTTCAGAAACAGCCAAAACCACCCAAGGTTATAAATTTGAATCGATTAGCTTGAGTTTCAGCTCACTCCTTCTATCAGGTACTAAAACAAAACAAAACAGAACAAATCCATAACTAATAAAGTAACAATGACAAGATTTCAGTGCACCAAACGTAATGTTACGATACTAACCATTATCTAGAGAAGACCTGTTTACCAAAGTTAGAGGCTTTTCTCTAATCTACAACCGGCTCAAGATTAAACGAAACTGGAAACTGGCTCTGCTCATCCAAACCAAGGGTGCACCATTTGCATATACAATTTTTCGCATAAATAAACCTTGCACTACTATCCACATTACACTTAGATGGCAAGACATTTAGACTCTTGTTGAATCGAGGGGGAAACCGCTCTGGAGTTGGCAGCGGTTGCCTCTCCATTTCATTTGAGTACCGCTGTGGGGCGGGATATAGGCCATTATAGTAACACCAGAAACTTGTGGAGGAAGGATCATATATAGCAAGACCGAAACAAACAAATTGCTAGCATGAAACAATACTGAAGATTACTAATTGACTGTTTCATATACTGTCTACAACATGTACTAGTTTCATGTTAGAAAAGGTTACAACAGAAGAAGTTGTCCCATATAGGATCACTACGCTCAGTCGGTTTTAAATTTGTTACCGAGGAACTCAGTTCTGAACCTCTCATCTGTTTGGGCTACCCGTTGCATATATACGTTGAAAGCCAACACAAACCCAAATGAAAACCCAAGAACCCAAGACTACATAAACCCAACTCTTTCCTTAGTGGGTCTTCTACTATATAGGTCCAGAGCTGCCCACAAGGGCTTGCATGTAATTAGCCGTATATTCCGCATCCCCAAGACATGACTGAGAAAGAAAGGAAGGAGATGTCCACCACTATTGAATGAGACATGTCGATGGCACGAGCCATGGTCTAATATAAATTGACACAACACTACACATATCTTACTTGAGAATAGTAAGATAACGTACGACTACAACCTAGTTTGTACGCAAATTCAACAAAAAAGGATCTTTACTTTCGAATATATAATGGAATGAATTGTGGCTTTGAGGACACTCTTTTCCCTTTGCCCTTCGGTCTCCGTTGTTTCCATTTTGGCCTTTTCCATTAACTCGTTGGTCGGTTGCTGATGTCGGCTAGCCAGAAAACGCACTCAGAGAATGCGACGTTTGTCTGACCGGAGTTTCTTCGGTGCATGTATGTAGTCAGTGCCTTCATCATCTACACCATTAATTTTAATCGAATGGTCTAAACTTGATGACCTGAAGACTTGATATAGCCAAAAAAGGAGCAACTTGCTCATATTCGGGGTTTATATGACGCAGAAGAAGCAAGACAAGGCAAATAAGTTGCTGCCGCCAAACACCTCCAAAAGAGGCAATGTGCCTCTTTTCTCTTTTTTTCCTTCGTAATTCTTCAAAAAACAAGCATATCAAGAGCAACAATGTGCACATATAGGGTTTTCTACTTGGGGGATTGTGGATTCAAGGGTTGAACAACTAAAGATAAAAAGTGAGGCTCGCCTCGGCCGCTCAGATCTGGCCTCCTCCCGCAGCCATCGGCGATGGGCCGAATTCAGGCCCAGGCCCAGCCTGCTGTCTGCCATGTCCAAGATTCCGAGGAGTAAATTGAATTTGAATTTTTGAAATTGAACAACATTGAATCGGAATTGAGGCTGTTTCTCGGTGATAGTGATCTAGCGAATAATTTCTGAATATATGATAGGACAGATAATAATTTGTATCAATGGAGGAGAGGGAGGAAGTGAGGACGGAGATCTTTCCTTTGGTTCGTTTCGAGTGCAGTGGCAGTCGGCGGTGAACGGTGATGCCTTTGCAATGTAGGGAAGGCGATAAAGTTGCGTGAAAGTGGTCAAAAGAAATAAAACATTTTTTAAGTGTAGATTCACGTGCAAGCCCACTTGTACTTTCTAATTGGTTACCGGTAACGGGGTAATCCCCTTAACACAATCTTTAAATTTAAATATGTATATAAATAAACTGGTGAAGGCACTGAGTGCTTGCATGCATTGAAGAAAAATCCATTATTTGTCTGACACCAGCAACTCAACTCAACTCAACAAACAAATGTTTAAAGTCATCAACTGTTGACTTTTCTGTCTTCATCCATTTGTGGGCCCGCCCTCCGACCTCTCCCCACCAATAGGCAACACCCATAGCAGTACACGGTGCGGAAGCGGAACTCGCGGTGGAAGTGGCTGTTCTGCCTGCACGAACCCCCAAGTTAACTTGTGCCATTGGAGTCAAACTTGTTGATGCAATTTTCTCAACTACCATGTATATATATATGCGAGAAAGCTCGGACGTAGCCAAATATTAATTTGATGAGTACGCTTCTCCATAGAGATTCCACTATTCAATATTCTTATACGCTGAAAAGATTGAATATGTTGAGATAAACAATGAGTGTGAATATAATTTTTTTAAAAATTTTACAAATTTTACTGGATTGGAGAGTGATTGTTACACATTATTTTTTACTTTTATAATATATTATTTTTTATTTATAATTATTAATTTAAATTTATAACATTCGATTTAACTATAATAATATTTTTTTTAAAAAGTGGGTTAGAGATCAAAATGTCATGCAAAAATCAACTTTCTTTAGATTATACTAGTTTTATTATAAAAGGGAAGAAAGGAAGAGTCAAACCTTTTTGAGTCCTCGATGCGAGCGACTCTCGACGCCCATTGCGTTCTGCCGCAGCTGAATTTTCTTTCTTTATAGGGGTTTAGGTTTTGTCGCATGATAAAAGAGTAAAAAACTCTGCCAAATTGCAATTTGCAATGGGATTTGAGGATGTTTTTCAAGGTTTTTGACTGTTAAAATCGTTTTGTAATCACAGATTCACAGAAGCATATGTTCACATCACATGAACTTCTATCCATTGGCGCTGTTGGTCTTCTTTTGTATTTTAATCACTTGATTCCAACTTAGGAGATTGACTATAGAGATACGACTATGCTCTTTCTCACTCGGTATGTTAGCATGTGTTAAGACTGATTATAGAAAGGGTTAAATAAGAAAGTAACACTGAGAAAGACTTAGGATAATTCCTAGAGTCCACTAGGAACGATTGAGAGAATTAGTTTGTTGAATAAAGAATACGATGATCCATCATCAAGAGGTGGTTCTCAAATGCTGCTAACAAAGACCTAATTCAAGCTAGTACATTAGTAAATTCTTTTGAGAGGAGACAGATTTTTATGGATTAAGTTTATGACAGCCACATTGTTTCAAATCATTTAGAAATCATCATATAAACATAAGTTGTCCTAAATTCACCACGTGTTGATTTGTTAATAGCATAGACATACAAACTTAATCCATAAAAATATTTCCTTTAAGATATATGGCAATCATCACTCACTAGCTCCGTCCTCAGATTGAGTATTATTTATCTAAATTATAGTTTATAGTTCTAACCAGTATGATATAGTAAAACCTTTATATAGTCATACAGTTGGGATCGACTCAATTTTATGACTATAAAGATGTTATTCATTAATAAAGATATAATTACATATATTAATCTCTAACTTTGTTATTATTTTTACAAAACTTACATGTATCTAAAGTACTACAAAAATAGTCTAACATTTCAATTTCAATATTAACGAGTTATTGCTTATTGCCAAGCTCAAAAGTCTGACAATAACTCTGAAGAACAAAACATGTCATATAAATTTTTACTGTATAATTACATTTTTTTAAAATATAATTATGATTATATAGAGACAAATTTTTAAGAACGAGATTTTAAAAGTATATAAATTATGTTACTCCATCAATATTACTATTATTTTACAACAGCACGCGTACTCTTGGATCATCTTTATGTTTTTACTAAGTGCTTGAATTGTTAATTTCCACATGTTTGGAAGTGTCTGAGGTATAAATTATAAAATAGGTCGGTGGAAGTTAACCCACATACAAACAAACGGGTACTGGGTGAGTCCAAAGCAAGCATCGTGTACACATTCCTTGTGGACTTATGGTGTAAGATCATGTTACACATCTCCTTGTTCACAGTCCGCATGAAATGATACTGTTGAAATAGTGTTTGGTGGATTCGGGGTAGGAAACGGACAAGATCCCAAAATGGTGGGGGTGGCTTCTCGAAAAGCGCTTCTTCCCGAAAATCGCTTTTTACTAGCTAGAAGGCTAAATAAGAAGAACCACCGCACCACCCCATCATAACATAATACACTTATTCATCAAAATACCCCCTGCCACTCACATTTAGTTTCAGTCTGCCTCCTGTAAGTTAAAACGACTCACTTTGCCCTCTGCCACTCAAGTTGTTGTCTCACTTTACCTCCTAGTTAAAACTTCCGTTAGTTTTTGCTGATATGGACTGCCACGTGGCAAAAATGCCACGTGGCAATTTTATATTGGCTTAGACAAATTTGTGGGGCCCGCTTTCCACCAATCACAAACCCAATATTACTCGACGTCGCCGTTTTGGTGCTCCGCGTGGTGCCTTGAGCTTCGTCGTTCCGGTGAGGACGCGATGCTGGGCTGCTGCTGCTGCTTGTCTGCTTCTCTGCTGCTGCTGCTTGTCTGCTGCTGCTGCTGCTGCTGCTTGTCTGCTGCTGCTGCTGCTGCTGGTTTGCTGCTGCTGCTGCTGCTGCTGGTTTGCTGCTGCTGCTGCTGCTGCTTGTCTGCTGCTGCTGCTGCTGCTGGTTTGCTGCTGCTGCTGCTGCTGCTTGTCTGCTGCTGCTGCTGCTGGTTTGCTGCTGCTGCTGCTGCTGGTTTGCTGCTGCTGCTGCTGGTTTTCTGCTGCTGCTGCTGCTGGTTTGCTGCTGCTGCTGCTGCTGGTTTTCTGCTGCTGCTGCTGCTGCTGCTGGTTTGCTGCTGCTGCTGCTGCTGGTTTGCTGCTGCTGCTGCTGGTTTTCTGCTGCTGCTGCTGCTGGTTTGCTGCTGCTGCTGCTGCTGGTTTTCTGCTGCTGCTGCTGCTGGTTTGCTGCGGGACAACACCCCCTCAACTCCGGGCAAGGTCAAGATGGGCAGAGAGAGGGAGGTCAAGATGGGCAGAGAGAGGGAGCTTGGGTTCTGGTGCGATCATGGCGGGTGGATTGAGTGCAGCGGCAAAACGGTGCGTTTTGAGATGGAGAATGCAGTTGAAGTGAAGGTATGAGCACGGAGGAGGAAGAAGGTGATGACACTTGTCCATTTCATGGTGTCCATCTTGAACTTGCCCGGAGTTTGGGGGGGTAAGCAGAGAAACAGACAAGCAACAGCAGCAGCCCAGCATCGCGTCCTCACCCGAACGACGAAGCTCGAGGCACCACGCGGAGCACCAAAACGGCGACGTCGAGTAATAGTGGGTTTGTGATTTGTGGAAAGAGGGCCCCACAAAATTGTCTAAGCCAATATAAAATTGCCACGTGGCATTTTTGCCACGTGGCAGTCCATGTCAGCAAAAACTAACGGAAGTTTTAACTAGGAGGTAAAGCGAGACAACAACTTGAGTGGCAGAGGGCAAAGTGAGTCGTTTTAACTTACAGGAGGCAAACTGAAACTAAATGTGAGTGGCAGGGGGTATTTTGATGAATAAGTGTAACATAATATAAGCCAACAGTTGCAGCATACCTTTTTTATTATTATTTTTTTTTTTATTGGGGCTTTGCTAGCTATAATCAAACCCCCTTTTCAGTTTTTCAACTTGGGCCACTACCGTTGAAAATCAAAGAAAAGATTTCACAATCGCAATATTTTTTAAATGGAAGCGATATGGCAGCAGCATTTGACGAAGTCAGATAGAAGAATAAATTATACAAATCGAAAGTATATTTTCATTCACTCCATGCATGAGGCAAAATTTTGATTTTGGAAAAGAAGAAACATATTATTTTAAGTAATTTGATTGCTTTATTGCACTTAATAGTTAATACATAACAAGTCATGTAATTAAGTCAAGTTTTTTCAATAGAAAGATTAGACTTAGAGCAACTCTAATGGGAGGATGCAAACTCACCGGAATGTTATATATGCATCCTTAAAATTGTAATGAGTTGAAAAAGTGAGATGCAAATTGTGCATCTGGTCGAAAAACATATAAAAAAACACAAATTTAGAATTTTTTTTACATCTTCAAAACCTACTTTATTTAAGATATGTTTATTCATTCAATGAAGATTATTGACAAAAAAAATTGGAAACACCAATATTGATTCCAATGGCTCCTATGAATTAATGGTTCATAATTATTAGTATGAAAAATGAATGTAAATTTTGGGAGTTCATTACTCAGTGAAAGAATGTAAATTTCAAGATGAAAATGCAAACTTTTAATTCCAATATTTTACAACTTTCCCACTGGAGTAAGTTAATTTTACATTTTAAAATATTCTATTAAGATACCACCGAATTTGTAAAATTTACATTTATATTCTCAATTTTACATCTTCTCATTGGAGTTGCTCTTATTGGAATATGTTTACATGCAATTGCGGGTATGCTTTCATTTCTTCGAACTAAATCTGTGATCCAGAGATTATTCGAGTTTGTCTATTACACAACACTCCGCCTGTATCTCTAATATTTCACAAATTTGCTTAGTGGGAACCCCTAGAAATTTTGGTGTCCACCTATCCAGCTCGTGACCCGAGGAAAACCATATATTAATGTGTTTGAATCGTGAAATCAGGCATGGAAGCAATGTGGCATTACTCAATTGAGGACTCTATATAAACATCGTCAACAACCGCAAAAGCAACCCAAAAGTAGGCAGCAGCAGCAGCAAGCACCACCAGCTACAGTCACTTCTGCAACTGTAAACACAACAACAGTATCTGCAGCAGCTGTAGCTATCTCCCTAAAACAAGGCCCCCTCTCTGCAACTCCTGCCTCCTCATTTACGCTCTTTTCTCTGTTCACAGGTCTCTGTGCTACTGTGCATCCTATAAATTTGACATCAAGCTGACCTCTTTTTTTTACTAGATTCTCTCTTTCTCTCATTTGCTCTGACCCAGAATTTATATCCCTCTGAACCCTTTTCAGGAATCATCACAGAGCACCCTTTCACCTTTTTGCTCCCCCTGTTTCTTTCTCCACACCCCAAATCTCCATTCAGATTTCAATATTTATACACCCCCTCTCCTTTTCACCTTTCTTGCACCTTTCCCATTCAAAATCCAGTCTTTTAAATTGGGTTCTTGGCATTTTCTCAAGCCAGTGTCTGCAAGCCCCGCCATGGATGTGAGTTTATGATGCTCAGTTTTTCTCAATGCTCTGTTTATTTATGCTCTGTTTTTTTTTTTTTTCACTCTGTTCTAATTGGTTTTGTGAATGGTGGTTGATTAGGACTACTACAAGAGGAGTGGGCAAATACCGGCGTTTGGGGACTGGGATTATACAAACGAGCTGCCGATTACGCAGTACTTCGAGTGCGCAAGACAAACTGGTACGATTCGATTCAGCTCTTCCTCTGGTGAAAGTGATGCCTACGTGCGTCCTGCTGACTTGTATGCTGTTGATCATTGCAAGAAGCCTTCTCGCAATCTTGCTCCTTCTCGAAAGGTTTCAACTTCCTCTCATCCCCATAAATTTCATCACTTTAAGTTTTGAGCCTCTCTTTTTTCACCTTTTCTTATTATCATCCCATTCCACGTTTATTTTGATGGGAAAGTTTTACAACAAATGGAGGTGGAACTGAAAAGAAGAGAACCCTTTTGTAGAACTTTATAGTAGCTGAATTAGTTAGATATAATGGGGACTAATTAGAGGCTTTAAACCTGTGCATTCACCCCAATCATCAATTTTTAGTACACTAATTTTGTTTCAATATTCATTTTCTGGCTTTGAAAAAACTGAAAATTTAAAACGAAATAGTTAATGATGATAGCGAATGTTGCAGGCAATAGATATAATGGGGTCTAATTATAGGCTTTAAACCTGTGCATTCACCCCAATCATCAATTTTTAGTTCACTAATTTTGTTTCAATATTCATTTTCTGGCTTCGAAAAAACTGAAAATTTAGAACGAAATAGTTAATGATGATAGCGAATGTTGCAGGCAACAGGAAGAGGGAGGGAAAAGCGAGGAGGGCAGCAGCGTGCACAGAGTATGGAGCAAAAGAAGCAGCAATCTAAGGTCGCTAAGGTTTGTGACGTGACGCAATCGCCGCCCACCAAACACTTAACCTATCAGTATCAGTACGAACCAAATCCCACTCACTATCACCACGACACCGTTTCAAGGCGCCCGTCTCGGGCTCCCAAGCCGGTCGACGAGGATCTCTACAAAATTCCCCCAGAGCTCCTCCACACTACCAAGAGGGTTAGTTTCCACACTTTGTTTTTTCTTTTGTTAGCCAAACTGATTGACTAGGTTTCCACTGATCATGGTACTCTAATTCAATTAGTCAAGAAAATTGTTATCCTTTGGTTGTTTGCCTAACTGATTGACTAGGTTTGAACTGATCATGGTACTCTGTATTAGTCAAAAAAATGTGTCACGTATGCACTGAGTTTCACATGATTGATGTGTTTGAAAACATGGCCTCAGATGCTTTTAAAATTTCAAACCCACTACAAACTGTGATGTGACTTGTTCCCATTAATGTTACCGTGTATTTTCCACCACTTGGTAGTTGGGCAATAATATTGTCACTTTTTACTAATCTTCTGGATTTGGTAGTTGACTATGTTCTTTCTTTGTTTTGCAGAAGAAAATGCTGGGGTTGTTTGCTTGCCTGGTCCCTGCTTGTGCTTCATGAACTTGAAAGCCAAATGTCAATGGGAAATGCGGGCCTTTTTGCTTGAATTTGAGACTTTCTATAATGGCTATAGGGAAAGATATCTCATGCCTATAGGCTTTTGCTGATGTATACCTAGAAGACGAGAAAAAACCGAGTATTGTCTATCTCTCTCTGTTGTTTTTTGTGAACATGTGTGCTTGTACTTGTATGTGATGGAATCGAACTATGCAAGCTATGACTGAGATCAAATTTAGATGTTTGTTAATTCCAACTTTTCTTTTAAGTGTTTGCCTGTTTTCTTGTATTTTTGTTTGTTTATACAAAAACAAAAACAAAAAAACCCTTAAAATCATCTAGTTTATCAAGAGACAATAGTTCTGGTTCATGAAGCAAAAACTCTGACCCAAAAAAAGAAGAAAACGTGTATGTTCTCATTTGCAGAAACCAAATTGACTCAAGACATCAAAGATGAATTCGAGTATGAATTTTCAGTATTTAGAATAGACTTTGGTGGTCTTGATTGGATGGAAGGTTGGAATTCCATCCGAACCTGTGGTGATTCAAAAAGATATACTGTTTGAGCAATCATTAGATCAGGGATGGCCCTTCTTGCCACTTCGTGCGAGTCGGGGTCTCCGCACAGTCAAGTCTACCCTATAATATCTTCCATACTTGGGTGCAGTACTAGTAGTAGCGTACCAGCTAACTTTCTCTTATAGGAATGATAGCTACTTTGAGTGTCCACCTTCCAATCCAAACCATACAAGTAAGTGTTCTTGCATTACAAATCTGACAAGTTACAAGAAGACCGCCTTAAAACAACTCAGCATGGTAGCAAGATCGTAAATTGGTATGTGCATGGATCATCCCAACTTAAAAGTTAAAACAACTCAATATCATCATTCCAATAGTATTGATACAGAACTGATATCATATGTATTGGTACATTGTCTATCTTTGTTGCAATAGTATTGATACAACCGATTAACAAATGCAACGTGATGTACGGGTGGGGAGGAAAGTTGGGCTTAATGTCCTCGTAGCTGCCAAGGATTGTTCTAGCCGGGCTTTCTTTTGTGGTTCATGTCGTACCAGCTTGCTATTCCAAATTTCACTTTGCCCAATACCGAAGTGGACTGCATAAACCGGCCCAAAGAATGGTGCTCAATTTGCTGATAAGAAAGGAGAGCACTTGGGAAAAAAGTTTCTCTAGGTGCACTACTGTATTTCCTTTTTCCTTTTGCCTTTTTGTTCTTCCAGAAAGTGGAAAGGGATGGTTTTTGACAATTGACACTAAACAGTCACCAGTTTCTAATCTAAACATCGAATGAAAACTAAATTCAACTACGAAAAGAGAAATTCGAACTCCAATTTGGCATCCATAAAAACTAAGTTCAGCTATGAAAAGAGGGATTCGAACTCCAATTTGGCTATATCCCGTCTACTGATACAGTACCTAGTTTTTATCATTGGGAAAATCTATGCTTTGTTGAGGCAAAGAAGAAACCTCTAAACAAGGGATCTAAAGGTCGTTTTTGCCCGCTGATTTAGGGGCTTTCTTTATCATAGACATTCTTTTAAGTTAAGCAGGACAAGGAATAAAGTTCTAATAAACACAATAATTTCGTAATCTTGTTGGAGTTGAGTTGGACCATTTAAATTCTTTACGGCAATTACTTGTCAAACCCAAAAAGGTGGCATCCCCCACCTCTTAAGGAAGGACCACACTCAACTCAACTCAACTCAACGCAACTCAACCGAAAGCAAATAATGCAGAACAATATGCAAGCGTACTACATGCCAAACAAATGGACTTCCAATGAAATTGAAGCCATTTGCTTCCAAATATCATGGTGAAATTAGATTCCTCATCCTCCTCTTTTTGGTACAAAAATATTCAGATTCTTGATGAAAAATGTCCATTTTTTCCACCAAAGCGCAGATGGGGACCAGAGCCAATGAAACATCATACGCTGCATGAGTTGTCCTGGTTTCGTATATCCAAATTCCAAAAGTGGCTTCGGATCACAATGTCTTCTAGTGAAGTGTGATTTGCATTGTCCAAATGTGTAGCAATTCAGATATTAAATTTTTTTTTTTTTGCACCATTGAAATTTTGAAGCCACCAAAATAGATTCAGCAGCTGATGTTATGTTTCCACTGTCATGTCATGTACATATTGTATTTTATATAGGTCTATTCAATACAAGCACTTCTGTACTTCAAAAACATAGGGTTTATCGAAAAAGAAAAAAAAAGAAACTCCTGAAATTAATGAGTTTTGCTCAATATATAATTTGACTGAATAAATAATCTTCGGCCATTGAAGAAAGGCAACAAGAAGTTGCTGGCAGGTTGATATTGCTACTCATCAATAAAGATATAAATTACAAAATACAGAAGAGTAAGGTCTCTAGTTTACCCTTAATAGCACCTGGTTTCCCATTTTTAGAATTACTTAAAGTGGAAGTAAAGACAATTAACAGTCTAAAAACACTACAAAACAACTATGTGTCATTTGTACAGAAATTTAGCCAACCAGAGTTTCAAACAATGAATTCTCGTAGTGATTAGCAATGTTACAGAGAGGTAGTTGGAAGATTAGGTCTTGCAAAGTAAAGTAGTTGTTGCAAATTTCTAATAATAAATAACAAGACAAATAAAGCTCAGAGAGAAGGATCAAATTTATTTTTGTCCAGTAAGATTCAAGATGAACTGGACTGCATATAAACTATAATAGCTGCTGCAGAGGTGTTATGAACATCAGTATATTAATCAATTATCGACATCACCTACCATCAAGTAGAAAGCGTATTGCAAATCTTCCTTTTTGTGTCAGCTTTTTGCAAATCTTATGTTTTTAGAGTGCGATATTGAGTCAGCTGAGGCATGAAACACTAGATTTCAGCATTATTCTGCGCTCAATATACCCTTTTTCCTACTTCTATTATTAAAGTTATAAGTCTTACGGCACCGTCCTAATACATCATTATCAAACAATATAGTTTAGTTTAATACTTAATCCACTACTAAACTAGTGTATTAGAGAAAGAGATTAGAAATGATGTCTGCCGACACTTGAAAAGAATAATGGAGGCCCTACATCTACAGGTCCTGTTATTCAACAGCCCCTGACCAATCCTTTTAAAGAGAAAACATGCAGAATAGTATGGTATCATTCAATCAAATAATCCAAATGAAAGTAAGTTGGCATTTCAAAGAGGCAATGCACACAGCTGGCACAAACTGGACAAGTCAGGAAATAGAAAACAGGACAGATGACACAGAGACACCAGAGTATACCACTGTGAATTCTTCTGTGATCAAAGAGAAGTGAAAATTCCAAGTTTCCAATCAAATTTACATCTCTATAAGACTGGAATGTACCAAAACTTGCCTATGATGAATACAAGTAATGTGTACAACTGTGCGAAATTTCTCTGTACAGGTAATGTAGTATAGTGGCAAATCTAGAAGGGACATTTACATGGGGTGATGAGGTGATACCTTTTCCGGGAGACGTAAAAGAAAGAAGACAAGTTTCGTTTCCATCAAGCAGTGTGTGTTATTGAACCGGTTTTATTCAGCCTCTCAAGAATTCCATAGGCCTTTCTCTTGGCTCTTGAAGTCCCGTTCTGTGCCAGTAGAGAAAATGTACCATTGGCCATCTCCTCTTCCTTAATTTCCTTCAACTTGGTCCGATCATTAAAGCAGATAGTGTAAAGGATTGCAATACAATTCTCCTTGTTGCGCTCACAATTGCTGTCTCTTAGGATTGCAAGCAAGCAAGGCACAGCACCTAGGTCACACATTTCCTGAACTGCGTTCTGATGGCTAGAAAGCATTGCAAGTATAGCCAACAACTCAGAAACTAAAATTCGATCCATTATCTTCTTCAGAATCACCCTGACTGCTCCAGCATTGACAGCTCTTCCTTTGTTTTCAAGAACGGTACACAGGCTGAATATGGCCGAAGCAGCATCCTTCATGGCTAATGGATGCCCCTCATCTAACAAATCTACCAAGGGTTTGATAGCACCAGATGTTCCAATGATAACCTTGTTTGAATCAATGGCTGATAATGTGAAGAAAGTTGCAGCAGCATTGCTTTTTGTTTGAATGGTTCCAGATGTTAAGGATTCAATAAGAAGGGGGATGACCAACTGGTTCTCAGCAACTAATCTTTTGTTATTGTCATGAATTGAAAGGTTTAGTAGTGTTGTGATCAAATCTTCTTGAAGATCAGGATGCATGTCTGCCTGGCCAGGTAAGAGTGGATTCAGCAATTGTGGAATTGTCTCAGTAGACTCACCAAAAAGTGCACGGAATGATGAACTTCGCTTTGTTAGCAGTCGGAGCTCTTTTGCGGCTTCCTTCTGATCAGATAGAGATGATGACATCTTCTCAAGCAGTAAATTCAAAGAGCCTCGGTCTGCATTCGTGACAAGTTCCTCATCGATATCCCGAACAGGTTTTGGATGCTCAATTCCATGCTCGGTGCACCATTGCGCAATCATCCCTTGAACCAAGTGATTAGGGGTAAGGACAGTATGAGAGATGACTTGCTTGGTTCGAGGGCATGTCCTGTGGCCTTCGTTCAACAACCTCTGGATAAATGGCCGGTCATAAGTCTGTAATCCAAAAACAATAGCAAATACAATAAGTCCAAAGTTCACATACAGAATCAAAAGAATATGCCAACCAAGAGTGAAATTGAGCATAGGCGTGACCAGAAAAACAATTGCAGGCCTATCAGGCTTCTGAAGTTCATAGAGTGAAAGAATGAGTACAGAAATTGTAGTCTCCTTTCGTATATATTTATGATCAAATCAAACACTTTCCCACTTCTTCCCATTATAATGGAGCAAAAAATGCAGAAAGATTCTTAGACTCAGTCATAATTTCCAAACAGGTTATTGAAATGGACAAAATCACAGAAAATGCTCTTTCACAACTAAAGCAATCAACTTTCGCAATCCAAACTCCAAATAAAGACACCAGAATCAAATTTCTTGAAAACCCACCTCCAAAAACACATAACAGATAAACATAACACAACAAAACTCAAACCAAGAACAATCTAAATTCCCAAAAAAACAAAGTTCTTGCATGCATATTCGAATTGGCCAAGAAAACTCAATCAAAATCAAATTCCACAAAGAACCAGAGAAAGGAAAGAAAACAAACCTGTCCGGAGGCCAAAACAACAGGGTCGGCCATGAGATTTCTAGAAATGGGGCATCTGAATTCTTCAGGAACATAATCAAGTCTGAGTTTTCCAGAGTTTTTCAGCTTCAAGTCCTTCAAAGAAGACAAGGCTCTGATGGCCTCGTCGGCGGTCTCAACCCTGTAGTCATCTTCCTCAACAATGGCCTTCACCAGCCTCCCCAGCTGCTTCTTTATCTCCGCCGCCCTCGCCGCCACCGACGACGCCTCAGCCTCCTCCGACACGCCTTTCCTCGCCATTTTTTTGCCGAACCAAGGACAAGAAAAGCAGATAAATTACAGATCAGGGCTGCGAATTACGCGTTTCAGACAAAAGGGTTTGTCGAGGAGAAACAAATGGAGAGAATTGCGGGCTGTTTCTTCATGGCGATTCTGTTGAGAGAGAAGAGGGCTAAGAAGAGAAAGCAGAGACTCTGTGGGTTCGTTTGCTCTGTTTTTCCACTAACTTTTGTTTTCTGTTTGATTTTCTTTGTTTTCTGTGTGACTGAAGTGTGGAGGAGTACGACACGCAATATTCCGTTTCAACCGGCACATGTTGTAAAACAATTTCATTATTATGTACTCTCTCTCTCTCTCTCTCTCCTCACTAGTTTATTTTAATTCTATTTCATATATAAGCGAAACTGAGGAAATCATGATACAAACGAACGATCATGAGAGTTGAGAGCTTTAGAGAGAAAAGGTAATAAACTGTAAAAGGTTGTTTCATAAAAGAAAAAATAAAAAAAAAAAAAAAGGAATTTCTAATTTAGAGAGAAAATGTTTTGACTAACTGAACCATAAAAGGTTGTTTGCATTTTGGTATTTTGACTATTTGATCTTTAAAGGGGTATTAAATTTAAAAAAATAAAAAATTTAAAAATAAATAAAAAAAAAAAAAAAACAACGGGAGAATGTGAATGCTTATAAAATAGAATCTTGTGCATCTTTAATTCGTGGCTATGTAAGAGTTGCAGCCGGAACCTTCACTGATGGAACTCAGCTGCAAGGTTGAGTCGTAATTGATACTTCTGATGAAGAGGTAAACATATTTAACCAATTGAAAATCATGTGTATATTTAGTTTTTGGCGATGTAATAAAGCTTTGTTTTGTTTGAACAATAATTCATTCCCTTTTCAACAGAAAAATTATTCATCTATTCAATCCAATTCAATGATTAACAATTACTATTATTAAATCAAATTTATGAACAATTAAAGTTAATTTTATATCACGCAACAGTCTTAACAACATTTTCCATTCACTTTTATTGTTTTATTGATAAGATGGCATTTACTAGCAAATAGGCAATTAAAACCCCCAAGAAAATTACTTAAAAACGGACTATACTATTCGCCTGACATGTCACTGTTGTACATTCGGTGAAAAATGCGCGCCACCACAAACAGAATGACCGACGCCATCTCCAGGAATCAATCAAAGGCCAGAACCTTGATGCGAAGGTCCGTTTTTGATGTTACATTTATCTGCGATTACGATGATAGGCTTCGCTAATATTCTTTGGCGATCGCAATGTTAGGGCTAACCTAGCTTTCAGCTGCGATGACCATGTTAGAGCTTGTGATGTATTGTGTCCTGTGTAATTTTGTTCTGCTATCACCATGTTAGGGCCTCTGGTGCATTGGTTTTCCTACGTGATTTTAATCTTCAAGGGTTAACAATGTCAGGTGCGGTACCGTTTAATGTTGCAGGCATTTGATTCTCTTGGTTGTGCAGTTGCTCATCTTGGTCTGATGAACTTTCTGCTGTCGCCATATGTTTAACGTACATTGGTTCACTTCGTGGTATTATGAACTGTCTGATGTAATATGCCCCTTGTTGTAGGATGCTGATCATTCGTCTAATAGCTTTTCTGGCAAGGAAGAGTTCAATTGGCCGATCAAGTGAGTGCTGTTTTCTGTCTCCCCTCTGTGTTTATCGTTAAAGAGTTCCCGATGTAATTATGATAATGTTTTACCTCTTTGTAGGAATGCTTGACTGTGTTTTGAAGTGCCATTATGTTCATGGATGGTTGTGGCAGGGAGTAGCCTATAACACAGCTCCAACCTGCATATTCTTAGATGTGTTTTCTCATTCGGTAAAGGCATTATGCTGAGATTTATATGCATGTACGCGATCAAGTACATATATACATATAAAAAAAGAAGAAAAACTAAAGTACATGTTATGTACAACCTGGCTTTAAACTGCACAAAGACTTACTATTGAACTTTAAACTGCAAAGCATTGGCCCATTCTTTTTTAAAAAAAGGCCCTAGTAGATGCAATACGGAAGTCCAACTAATAACGATATCAAACTCTGGGCCAAAAGTCTGCCGAAATATGTCGTCGAATTGCCTTACAAAATATTGAGTTTTATTTCTATTTTGTAATAAGTTTATGACAAAATTTTAATAAATTTTATCATAAGCTTATGACAAAATTATGAAGTTTTTTGTTTTGTCTTAACATTATGACAAAATTTTGTCATAAGATTATGACAAAATTTTGAGTTTTTAAAAATTTTATCATAAGGTTATAACAAAATTATGAATTTTTTTATTTTGTCATAAGGTTACGACAAAATTCTAATTTTGTCACAACTATTTTTGTGACAAAGTTAAACCAAATCAAATTTGATGACAATCATCACAAAGTTCCGTCAATTTAACCTCCATACTATTGCTTCGTTGAAACATTATGCCAAGTCATCCGATTCTGTCAAATAATGTGAAAAGATAGTGAATTAGTACTAGACTCGGCCAAGATCGTTCATGCATAATCTCAAAAGAATCACACTTTGTCTTAGACAAGATTAATCATGCATAATCTAAAGAATCACACTTTGCTGATAGGTAATATGTTTAAGGTACAATTAGTAGGCCTGAACTTGAAGTGTGTCTTCTACGTCATAACCAATCAAGAAATTGGACATAACCAATCCCAACACCACTAGTACTACACAAGTGTGAATCATATGAAAACAATTGACATTCTCCGTACACAAGTCGGGGATTACACAGGTCTGTGTTCGGCAAGTTCTCTTCTGCAGCCTCCGTAGTCACTCCTGGAGCACTCCAACCTAAGCGTTGCAAGCACACGGCATCATATGCTTCAACATCCAAACCCGAAGCAAGAACTTGTTCCACCTCGCTTACAAAGCGATAAGCTGTTGCCGCAAAGAAAAGGCCTAGCAGGCATCGGCTATTATTGAAATTCTCTTTGTTTCGCTTCAGGTGTTTTTGTATGACCTTGTTCATCCCTGAAAAAAGGCAGTTGCCAGGTAACTTTAGACACAGTGCTTATTTAATTTTGAAGCTTTTCGAGCCCTTAAAAGGAGGGAACTGAACTAGAAACATCATTCAATTCTGCACATAATCAACTCATTTACAATTAACAACTTTACCTCATCAAAGATGAATGAATTATTCCATGTATGATGTCATCAACATCTTCCTCCTACAAGTAGAAAAAGAAGCAAGTGTCAAAAAGAGTCGCCTGCATATTTACAAAAAGATTTTCCTGCTATGACTGTCTGTCATGGATAATAAAGATTAGACTTGGGTGATCCTAAAAACTAATCATCACCAATCAGAAACTACAAACAAATGCAAGTTTGCAGAACGTTTAAACGTGCAAACCGTTATCACAGAGAAAACTCAGGGATAATAAATACTCAAGACCTGCAATCCAACAACAAACCTGTATACCATTGTCTGCAGATTGGGATCCTGTACATGGGCTCATTGAATCAATGACCTTGGTGGCCTTTGGTAAGGATTTTTATAGTTTTAGGCCAATTAGATAAAATGGCAAAGAAATCAAGATAAATATATCAGTCAAATTATTGGATTCCCCTAGAAAAACTGGAATAGTTAATAAACCATGATGTTTACTAGCGGAGGTCAAAGATGATTATGGACATGGGAATAGTTTTGCCAGTAGAAAGGAGCTATTGTTATCATCTATTCAGAACAACAATGAGGGAAGAACGAAAGGACAATAAAAATATCTAAATGCTCAATATCTGAAAAAAACAGTCGAGGATACAAAGGAGGATACAGATGAAGCTAAAATTGCCGAAGCCCTGATAACTTAGTGCTGCAAAATTGTGGCAATAAACCATGTCATAAAAATAACGTCACTTTCAAATTCAGTAAAGACCATACTCACAGAACGTAGAAGAAAAGAAAGCTTACCAACATGGCATTCAGATCCAAATGGCAGTAGGGAATTTTCTCCTCTTTCAGACTATTTGCCCGCTCTAGCATATTTTCCATCAGTAGAGAGATAGTCTTCATATCTGTCATGAGATTCTAAAGGATCATACCTATCCTGAAAAGTATTTTGTACCACAGAGTTTGAGCTATGATTCCCAGCTGTATCTCTCTCCCTTCTAACTTTTGGTTTCTGATGGGAACTCAACTGAGAAGATGATCTATGATCATGATATTTGGTCTTTGTCACCTCAACATCATCTCGTTCCCTGTGATGACGAGTCTGCTCGTGTGACCATCCATGACTTCGGCGCCATTCTGGACTTCGAGAATGATTCTTTGTATTACGTCTGTCCCTACTGACACCTCTATGATCTTCCAGATATTCACGGTGTCGCTGAGGACTCCGTCTGGGTTTATTGTGGTCTGTAGCAGAAACATCCTTGGAAGTTGCAGAATGAATAGAACAACTAGAATCAGAATGTCTCCTGCTACGATTGGGACTGCCCCCCGCAGAGTCATAATTGCTTTTTTCCAGCTTGCCAAAACATGTGGTGATGTCAGGGGGTGAAGGGAGTTCAAATGGAATGCTCTCTTTCCCAGCTATTCCTTTCTCAAAGCACCCAATTCCTCCAGCTTGCTTGATTTCCTCCATGTATTCCTCTATAATATCCCTCATGACCTTTGGAATGAATAATATGTAAATTAATAATTGTCCCAAATAAAGGGGAGGGGGGCAGAAGAACTATTGATGTCATAGTAGCTACTTAATGTAAACAGAACAAAATATAACTCTGAGCCTTACCTGCAAAGTTGTTCGCTTCACCTTTTTCCCACGATAGGAAATTCTTCGTCTTTTGTAGTCTCTTTCTTCTGCTAATAACTCCTCTTTAGTCTTAGTCTTGCTTGTTTCCTAGTTTTCAAACGACAATGATGGATATTGCGAGATTAGAGAACAAAACAAACTCTCCACAATACCAAATTCCTTTTGGGTCGGAAAACATGTAAGTTAGTGGCATATATATTTCAAAGTAGAACATAGTGGGCTTCCAACGGTGCCCCTTCCCTCAAGTAAAGCTCCCTGTATTTTTGTATACGTATAAATTACTGACATCTATGATTGAGTTTATGTTCATATCCTTTACAATCACGGTGGTCTTACTCCTTGTTTTGTACTTGTAAAGTTTTTAGTATCCTTACGAACATGAACTCAGCTCCTGCTACGGAGCAGATAGTAAAACAAGTTCCAAAAGCAATTGACAATATACTATAGTAGTTTCTGGTTGGATACCAATTTCTGCAAACTACATAATTGCCTCACAAGTCCACAATAATTAATTTAGACAAGTTCCAGTCTCTGCTAATTGACGATACCTGGTTAGATGATTGCTGCCGAGGGAGCCCATCATGGTCAATAATAGGTCTATACTGACTTCGGTTCTTACGCTCCTCATCAGCTCTCTGTGACATGTGCTCATAATTGAACATCCTACAAATTAAGAAGCTAAATGAGAAACATAGCATTTATTACCCACAGTTATTTATTCCTTCATTTTCTCTTGCGTAAGTTATGTGCTCCAATTAGATTTGAAAACATTAAAAAAGTAACCCTAAAAGCAAGCTGAACACACATGGAAACTGACCGAAGTGGCATACCGTTGATATCGCGTAAGGGTTGGTGATATTTGTTGTGCCTTAAGTTTTTCTTCTAGCAAGAACCTTTCATGCACTGCTGCAATGGATGCAGCAACCTGAGAGACAAATACCTCCCTAGTGATAATGTTCTCCTTCAGAACCATGCGGTAATCTTCACCATCTCTTCTTAGTTGTTTCATAACTCCAGCATCCTCAACACCAATTCCATGGTCATCCAAATGTAGTAAACTTTCGTCTAAAGCAGGAGATTCTGTCACTACTTGCTCCAACGAGACTGTTAATGAGCTCAATGCAGCATCCAATATGCATTTCTTCAGAACATTAATGGAAAATAACTTTGCATTCTGTCCACCGTACAGTATGGAAAGCTGAGATGACAACCACGTCAAAGTTTGAACCAAAATGGGACACTCAAATTGTGTACTCTCTGGATCTACTTCCTTTATCTTACTGAGAGCTTCCCTGACAGTAGCCTTCAAGAACAGCCGAAAAAGCAAAAATATATGATCCCGCATTGCTTCATCAATCACTATCCCATATTGTGGCGAATTTGCAATTACCCATATGGCCAAATCACACTCCCTAACCCCACCCAGCCCCAGAATGGCACGAAGAACACACTGCGAGTACATAAAAGGGTACTCATTCCAGCTCTTAACTTCAGCTTTAATAGCCCACAGCTCAGATGGAAGGATTCGGGAATAAACTTTCTCAAAAGCCATAACCTCTCCTTTACCGATAAAATTTGCACACTCAACTGCCAGAATCAATGGAAGTGTGAACATTCTGTTAATGCCATCCAGAGCTGAAAAGTTAACGACCCCAGGGCAGTCGCTGTAGACGAAATTGGAATCAAATTCTGCATAGTAATTCTCCAACGACAAGCACAGGTCAGACTCTGAGCTAAGGAAACTTTTGTCCGTTCGGCATTGATCAGAGGATTTTAGGGTTTTTACATAATTGAGCTGCGGGATATCGCCCTGGTGGGTAGACTGAGGGCAGTGGAGGGAGTGGGAGAACAGGGAATCAGGATGCAGACGGTGGTGATGATTGAAAGGGCAAGGAATGAGGGCACATTTTGAATCACGGTCACATGTTGTTGGGAGAGGGAGGAGCACCTGAAGTGAGTCAAGTGCATGGCAAGAGTCGCGAATGAGGGTATCAAGAGATGAGATTGTGGTAGAAAGATCCGTAGGCAGAGGGGGAGCCGGTATTCCGGCTTGTATGCTTTGTGGATGAGAGTGAAAGAAGTTGGGATTCGGGTTACGGTTATGGGGAAGTAAAGGGAAGGTTTGGTGGGAAAACTGAGCAGGAGGATGGTTCATGGCAAATTCTAACAAAACTCCAGCTTAATAACGAAAAAATCGGCCTGAAAAATTATCCAATACAAGGGTAAGGACACATAAAGAAAGCATAACAGTAAAATCTAAACATGTATAGATATTAACCATGAGCAAAATCTGAACTGAATCAGTATTTATCTATAAGCAAAATTTGGCAGATGAAACGAAGAACTAATCGAACAGCTAATTTCTAAGTGATCTACTAAATTTAAGCTGCAATCAAATCAACATAAACATCGAAGATTTGCATATAGAAGAGCAAATGAAACTAAAACTTTCCTAATACTTTCAGGAATTCATCAAATCGGAGCCTTTTTTTACGACCTAGAAACTGCAAACATCTAAATCGTTAACTGTACAGCTTCAATTGAGAGGAAATGATTAAATTTCAATTACCCGATGCTGAATCTCCACGGCGTCGTTTCGCGCGTTCCGGCGGAGAAGGCGGTGTTGATACAGCCCGGTGGACTCGGCAGATCGCAGAGCCTTTCTGCTTTTTTATTTCTCAAAGTTGAATGAACTAGAAGACGACGAGTTACGAGTAGACGACGTCGTTTCTGCTCCGCATTTTTTTATTTACACACGTGGCTACAAACCAAATATTTTCGCGAATATAAATTGACGAAATTTGACGAACATTTTGAAACTGTGAAATAATAACCACATGTGGGGCTCCGCCGCCAGAAACTCCCTCCGCCGCATAACCACCGTCGAACCGCCTCTCCTCCGCCGTTTGTACGCCACAAATGCCGCCCCAAACTCAAACGCCGTCGTGGCCCCCACCAAGGACGACTACTTCGCCGCCGTCCACCACATCTCCAACATCGTCCGCCGCGATCATTACATGGAGCGCACGCTCAACAAGCTCCGCATCGCCGCCGTCGACTCCGACCTCGTCTACCGCGTCCTCCGCGCCTGCTCCTCCTCCGGCACGGAGGCCCTCCGCTTCTTCAATTGGGCCCGGACACACCACCCGACGTACCGGCCCACCACACTAGAGCTCGAAGAGCTCGCCAAAACCCTAGCCCGCGCCAAAAAATACGAATCGATGTGGAAGCTTCTCGAATCGATGCAGACCCACTACCAACTAACCCTATCGGAGCAAACCCTGAGCTTCATCATCGAAGAATACGGCAATCACGGCCTTGTGGATCAAGCGGTGGAGCTTTTCAATCGAGCCCCAAAAACATTTCGATGCTCGCAAACCATAGAATTGTACAATTCGGTGCTGTTTGCGATTTGCCAAGCTAAGCTCTTCCATGGGGCGTATGCATTGGTGAGGAGGATGATCCGAAAAGGGCTTGTTCCCGATAAGAGGACTTACTCGATTTTGGTCAATGCTTGGTGCTCCAATGGGAAAATGAGGGAGGCCCAATTGTTCTTGGAGGAGATGAGCAGCAAAGGGTTTAACCCGCCGGTTCGGGGCCGGGATCTTCTGGTGGAGGGGCTGCTCAATGCCGGTTACGTCGAGGGTGCTAAGGAAATGGTGAGGAAGATGATCAAGGAAGGGGCAAAGCCTGATGTGACTACTTTCAATGCGTTGATGGAAGCTATTTGTAAATGTGGTGAGGTTGAGTTTTGTGTTCATCTGTATTGGGAAGCTAGTGCTTTGGGGCTGTGCCCTGATATTAACACTTACAAGGTGTTGATACCGGCGGTTTCCAAGTTGGGGAGGATCGATGATGCGTTTCGGCTTCTGCATAATTCGATTGAGGACGGGCATAAGCCGTTTCCGAGCTTGTATGCTCCTATAATCAAGGGGATGTGTAGGAAGGGGCAGTTTGATGATGCAGTTAGTTTTTTCAGTGAGATGAAGATTAAGGGGCATCCGCCGAACCGGCCGGTGTATACCATGTTGATAACCATGTTTGGAAGGGGAGGTCGGTTTGTTGAGGCTGCGAATTACTTGGTGGAAATGACTGAGATGGGGTTGATGCCGATTTCGCGGTGCTTTGATTTGGTTACTGATGGATTGAAGAACTGTGGGAAGTATGATATGGCCAAGAGGATCGAACAATTGGAAGTTTCTCTTCGCGGCACATGATACCGGTTCAAGCTGTGTCCAGTGTGATGATATGGCTGCCGGTCCGAGAAGAAATGGAACTGGAAAGACTGCAAATGCTCTGTTCATGTTCATAGCTGCTTTACATGCACAACGAGGTCAAGTGTTACGATGCAGATTTGGATTCAGAGCCACGGTTGGGATCGATCCCAGATCCAACCAAGTACCCAATGTCTTCACTACGACGTATCAGAAAGCTCAATGTCTTCGGTTATTTTTTGTGAATGGTTTCCGATAGAATGAAATTGGCTTAATCCGGCAGCTGATGGGGCTGATCCGACCTTCGTTAAGCTTTGTTCTTCCCTATATTGCTGGTGAATTGAACTTGGAAAGTAGTAGTTTCTGAGCAAAACAAGAGCATAACAGCTGATGGAACCAATGGATTACCATTACCTTAAATCATATTATACAACGATCAACGTCAAAGATACAATCACCGCTCAAGTATAACCTTGAACAGCTGAAGTTTTCACTCCCACCCTATCAGCAAACACAATGGACAGGCCACAATAGACACGCTAGAGCTCACGACGAATAATTATCTCCATTATTTAAGAGACATCAGATCACAGGATTATTTAAAGGGGATGGTGAGGAGGGGAGAGCCAGAGGAGGAGCGAATACTGCTACACGGCTGGCAAGTATGTCAACAATTTACCGATATGGATGATTGTGGATTTCCTACTCCACATAAGTAACTTCCTAGTTTGTGTCTCGCCTATTTTATCTACAATCCCGTCTAAATTGCGCTCTTCTATCTATCATAGGGGAACTCTGTGTCATTCTCAGCGACTTTGAAATGCTGGGGACGCTGCCCTGAGCAATGCAGATTCCACATCTTGAAGTAACTCCTTTCCAGATTCCTCACCTGCAAAAAGCAGTCTCAAGAGATTACTAACCCCTCTTCTTTTTTTTTACTATATAGTCAAACAGTTTGACGATGTGAACAATCTAAACTCGGTTAATGAAAAAAAAAATTTCAGATATATAAAATAAAACTTAAATAGAATTTTCATCAAAAAAATTTGAAAGATATGGACAACTCACCCAGCGTACTGTGTCAAACAGAGGGCAAGTCAAGCGGACCGCCTTGAGCTTGTTGGCAAGAGCATTGAGCTTTTGGGGATTCAATGCCAGAGAAACTGCCCTCTCTTCATACTCTTTCATACTATAGAGAAGTCAAAATAGGATAAGAAAATTGTGGCAAACTCGTATGCACCAATCCATGTTACTGAAGATTGCTGTGAAAAGACCTACCTGTAAACAATCATCTCCTCTCCAAGACCAGTGGCATGACAGAGTGATCCAGCAACCCTGGTGGCCATCTTTTCTAGGGGAAGGGTCACCATTGGCAAACCTGCCCATAGAATATCCGTACCTGTTGTATGTGCATTGCACAAAGGCCTGAAAAACAAAGAATTCCCCACAATCAAGATTTCCAGGTTAACGTATAGAACAAAACGAAAGAGTCTTTATGGTTTTGAATGAATCAAGGGAAAAAGATGACTACGTGTCTAGGAACAGATCCGCTAAAGCGCTACGCCTGATGTGTTCCCCTTTCATAGCGACATCTGTGAAGATGATTTGATCTGGCTGCACTCCTTGAGCAGCGGCATCTGAGAAATAACAATTAAAAAAGATATCAGTAACCGGTAACCGGTTTTCCTTTGTTCTTGGAAAGAGCTTCGATTGTATGCATGTAATACCCTTATTAGTAAACCATTCCACTTACATGCACGAAGTCTCATTTCCCCTGCAGCGGGAAATCTGAGGAGCCAGAGAGCACTGTTTGGTACACGTTTAAGAATATTGCACCTAAAAAAAAAGAAGAATAATTAGTGAAATGCCAAATCATGCACAAGTTGCACTTTAATTTTGGAATTACACTAATGGACATGGATAAACATCTTGATATTACCAAGTATTAAAGATTTCGGGATCCATCTTGTAAAGCTGATTGAAGCATGCAAATATAAATTTATCTTCAGGCAGACCATAATCCGAGCGCTTCTGCCGACAGCTTGGATCCAGCACATCCTGATTTTTCTGAACCATTACAGGAAGTTCGGGTGTCAAGAAGATTTCCTCATTAAATTCCAGAAACAGACGCTAGTTTTCCATAAAGTACTTGGTAGAAAAAATACCAACCTGCTTATAATCGTTGACAAAATAACAATGTGGGAGATGAACAATCTTCTCAGAGTAAATATGTGAGAAGCGCAATGGTGAAACAAACTGAAAGCAAAGATGGGGATCAGACGAGCAGACAAAAAAAAAAAAAAAAATTTAAGCTATCCAAGACAACAAGTAGCCCAATTCCCACCTCATCAGTGACCAAGTAATCAATGTAATTCGCCCCTGTGGTCCCAGGGAACCCCATGTATGACACCTGAATGGGTGCTGGCTGCATAGCAAATATTTCATTTCTAGCCCCCTGCATGAATAGAGTATATGAAGTCGTTCCAACGAGTAACAATAAGATCTAACTAAACTACTAGACAATCAGAAGCTGAAAGAAGAACAGCTGCAGTAATGGCACCACACAACAATAATTATATCAGCAAATAATTGGAGAATGCTTCACCTACATAGGCATGATTCTCAAGTAACCCTGACCAAAGAAATTTGTTCGCTATACACAACATATCATCAGAGGAAGTATACCTTGGTATAACCATTAAGGTTGATCAAGATCTGTATCTTATCTTGATTAATCATCTTCGCAATCATATCAGATGACAAAGATGATACATCAACAAAGTGCTCCGCTTCAGACTGGATACGTTGTCGCCATTCAGTCCCATCATTAGCACTCAAGGCATAACAGAATACCTATATAAGAGAGTACTTAGTTCAAACAGGTCAAAATGAACATAGAAAGATCTGGAAGATGTACACTCAAAATATTTTAGCACAATATTACAAACCTTAACGTTGTCCCTGTTGTGCATCCCAAATATGGATCCCATAAGATGTGACAAAGGATGATTACCAAAGTCGCTGCTTACATACCCAATCCTTAGTCTCTCAGTTCCACCATTACGCTTTACGGGAATGGGAGCGGGATGGATGAAGGGAGGAAGACCAAATCGGGACGCAATTATGGAGCAATGTGCAGCATACTTTCGGCTGCAAAAGAAGAGAAAAAGTTCAAAATGAGAAGAAATAGCATTCCTTCCAGTAACGTATTGTCGCTAAAACATTGACACAAAGTCAATACCTAATTTCAAGCGCCAGAGTGGCATCAATAGGATATGCTATGGCGTGGAAAGGTTGCACACTGGGCAGAAGAGACATCTGAAAAAAGTAGCATTCAAGAAGCTCTTAGCAAGAGTATATTGAAGTAGAACAACAGAAAGGTGTATGCTCATTATTATAAAAGCAAATAGTATATTGATGACTGACATTGATCTGCTTCCTGATAATCCCTTCAACTTCAGAAAACATTTTGTCACGGTCTTCCCAACTGCATACACACTGGAATATACAAATCGCATAGAATTAGTTTACATGTAATGAGAACAAAATTACAGTAGCATGTCAACTAACATGAGGCCTTGTTGTAGTCCAACTCATCTTTCATATGATTCACTACTGAAAACTAAATTTCCGTTGCTATGAATAGTTAAATTATTGTCTAATGAAACGTAAAGACAGTTTCGTGATCATGCATGTATCCACGCAACACCAAGAGTTTCAAACAGTATAGACATGCAATTGTGGAAATTTCTTCTAAGTGTTTGGGAGTAATCAACAAGGACACAGCTCTGCGATGCTAACAGACTAAATACAACTTTTACAAGTTAAAAATGTATATTCATTCAAATTTTAAGGTCACGCTTCCTACATTGAAAACTTTTATGAAATTTCTTGACAACTAACATAGCATCAGTTAAATACCTGTAAAGTGTGTAAAAGATTGCAAGTTGCCTCTGGAAAGTCAGTTCGAAGAGCCAGTGCCTGTTTATAGCTCTTAATAGCAGCCTCTACGTGTCCACTGCAACATATGAGTAAAACTTTTAGTTCCGCAATAACTGTTACCAAGTCTAGATGACCTATTTCTTTCCCCCCATCCAAGAATATCAACATCCTATAGAGCTTCTGTACGCTACCCTTTATCTGGGATACTGAACAGTGAACATATAAGATGGCCGAGTAAACACGGGATTAGTTATACCTATCCTTGTAGGCTGAAGCCAAGTTAGCATGAGCTTCAGCCATCGTTGGCCGGACAGATATTGCATGTATATAGTCCTGAATTGCTTCACTGACTCTACCAATCTCTTTGTATGTGTTGCCCCTATTGACAAGCCCATCAGCTGCTAAGGGGTCGATGCGGAGAACCTCATTGTAGCAAGAAATTGCATCTGCATAATTTCCCTGTATTCAAAGCATGCGTAACAGGAATTAGCACTGCAAGAAGGTGATGCATACCAATTCACCCAAACGTTAAACTTTTTTTTATCCATAGTTTAACCACACACAATGGCATATGATGGAAAGTAACGCATCCATAAAAAAAAAAACCAATACCTGTTGTTTATAAATGATGGCAAGATTATTGAAAGGAGCAGACAATCCAGTAGTTACAGTCAACGTGGCTTTATAATACGAAGCAGCAGCAGCCACCATGTTCCTGTATATGCAGTATCATCAATTGTTAAAGACAGGTCATCTTCTGGAATTAACTGTCTTATATAAGACCAGGATCACATACCATTCCATGTATATATTCCCAAGGTTGGTAAGTGCTTGTGGATGATTAGGTTGCAAAGTAAGGCATTGCTGCATGCAGACACATGAAAGGTTAAGTAAAATGGAAGTTTCTAAATACAAAACTCTAAGAAAAGATAGCACAGCACGCTGAACGTACATTGTAACATTGAATAGCTTCATCCACTCTGCCAATGTCTTTCAGAGCATTACCCTTTAAGTGGCACGAAAAGATAAGTTAAAAGTCAGTGGAAATGTAACTCGAAATCCAATTATCTCAAGATCATCGTGGATATGAGAACGAACCAAATTATTGTAAGCCTCCAAAAACCTTGAATCACATGAAATGGCTTGCTTGTAATGTAGGATTGCCAACTCCAGTTGACCTTGCTCATAGTGTGTACTAGCCAGATTACCTGATCAATAAGATTCAATTCACAGTCAAACAATAAGTCAAGAAACTGCTTTACAGAAACAAAATAAATGTACAGAGAAAATGGGATAAGACCCTAGGGAAATGCCCATAAAGTAGGGATTTCCAAAAAAGACCACTAACAACCTAATCTAAGTCAAGATGGAAAAGAGAGAAAAAGTTAGGCCTTGGTAAGTAATTACTTACCATAAGCCATTGCATAGTTAGGCCTTGTCTGGAGAGCACGCTGATAACACACGATTGCCTCCTGAGGCATTCCCAAGGCCTGGAAAGGGCAAAAAAAATTCTTGTTTTTCTCCAATACAATTCCAGCCACTTGCACCTACCAAACCTTACTGGCATTATGCATGACAGCTTACCTTATAAACATTCCCAAGGTTGAGATACGCATCCGGAAAAGCAGGCTTGAGTTTGACAGCCTCCTGAAATTCAAAAGGATCCAAGGAAACAAATGCAGTTTAACAGCATTTCTGGGTAAATAGCAGTCTAGTATAAATAAGTCCCATTCCCATTAACACTGAATTCCATATGAATCCAGTTACTGACCGACAAGCATACACAAACCAACAATTTCTAAAGCAAAAGAAAGCAGAGGTAGCATAGCATGTATAGAGAACATACACTTTAAATGAAGAGTGATGATACCTTATAGTACTGAAGGGCTCTATTAAGATCCCCGGACTCCATGAAAATGCCAGCAAGATTTGACCATGCAATAGCGAAGTTTGGTTGTATACGTAGAGCCTCAAGGTAGCAACTGTATGCCTGCACAAAAGGTTAGAATCTGACTATTTGCAGTCTTGGAGATGGTAGTTACAACAAGACCATCATCTGAGCCCTGGCCTGAGGATAACAACTTGACATCTGTTTGAACTGTGAATTCACACACAGTTCCACACATGAATTATTTCCATCAGTAACTTTACTGGAGAAATGACACAAATTAAAATGTGGATGGAATTAGTCCTTCCATTAGACTGTTGAGGAAGCAATTACTAAGCGCCCCAAAGGGAGGGCAGAAAAGGGTTTGGGCCAGGTGAATACTTAAAAAGCACTATGTTGGACTTAAGCACCAAATACTATAACATATTATTACGACAAGCTCAGACACAAGCAGCATGGCAGATAAAGAATTCATAAACAGTAATACCATACACAAGAGTACCTAAACCTATATACATATCATAAGATCTTAATTTCCATATGTTATGAACCCGCTAGACCTTGATAAAAAGCAAAACATTTATGTCTCAAGACTTACTTCTTGCACCAATCCCCGTGCCTTCATCAGATTCCCAAGATTACTATGGGCATCGACCTGCATGTAAATTTGCAATTCTGACAGTCAGATGGCAGAAAGAATTGAAACAAGAATAGCATTAACCATAAGAGGAAAGAACTAGAAGCGCATCAAATTAATAACTAAAAAGAACTGATAGAAGCCAACCAAATGGGGATTCAGTGCCAGTGCCTGACGGCAGCACTGTGCTGCCTCCTCAAGTCTTCCTTTCCTCATGTATGCACTCGCTAAATTTGACCATGCATCGCAAAAATTCGGTCGAAGCTGCAACCAAACAATCCGAAGTTCAACAAATTACACAAGTATACTAACTTACAAAATACAAGCAAAAATCCGCATCAATTATAATGCACTATTAAGAATTGAGGGAAAGAATGAACAACTGATCACAAAAAAAAGGTATATAAACATGTACAAACCTCAATGGCAATCAAATAATAGCGAATCGCAAGGTCATTATTGCCCTTTTCCTGTAATAAGACCAAACCAACTCACACATTATCCAAAACTTGTTCAACCACAAAGACAAAAGGAGTGAGAGTAGGCAAAGTGTACAACAGTAACCATACCTTCCAAGCATTAGCCATGTTACCATAACACTCAGCAAAATGCGGCTCAACTCGCAGTGCTTCTTCATTTTTGGCGATACACATATCAAAGTCATGCAGCTGAAACAGAGCAAAGCACACAGACACAATTAACTTATGTAAGGTTCCCCAACCCAATTAAGTCAAGATCAATCAGCAGACAAATAAAATAATTTCACAGTTTAATGAATTAAAGTTATCACCTGATAATAAATTGCACCCAAAAGAAGGAGATTATCGGTGCGAATCGGGTTTCTCTCATATACAATTTTGCTATGCTCTAGTGCCTCTTTATAGTTTCCAGCTTTGTACATTTGATGAGCCAGAGACAAATACGCTTCTTCATCAACTGCATAATCCCAAAGTTCATCATTCATGTAGCTTCACAAAAACCCTAACCCTAAAAATCCAGATGATTCAGCTCCCCCCTCCCTTAAAATTCTTAGCTAAAAATTGGAGAATTAAAATTTCAAAACTTTGATTAAGAAAATTAATTACAACATAAACAGAAAATTCGATAACAAAAATTGAAAATTGGGATCGGGAGCGGAACCTTCGTGCGAATCGTGACGAGACTTGAAGGGGACCAAGCTCAGCGACGACGGCTCCGGCTTAATCGAATAGGAATCATCGCGGGAGACACCGAAGTGAGCCCTAGACGCCGCCCCGCCAACCACCGCCTGCGGCTGACGAGCGTCGACCTGCACCGTGATCATCGTAACCTGTGCGACCTCCTCACCCCCCGATCACTACCGTCCACCTGCGATCGGACGGTTCCCGAGCTTGTCTGCTCCGCCGCTTCGCCTTTTTTACCGCTTTCCTTTTTTTTATTTTTTATTTTTTTTATTTTTGGTGGGTTCTTGGAGTTTGCGTTGTACAAATTGGAGACGGACTTGTGCAGCGTTTGGTGGGATTATGGGACAACACGACATAAATTAAGGGCTTTTATTGAAGGCGAGGAGCGATCTGGGCCGTGCGATGCGGTGGGACTGATTGAGATTCGAGGAATGGTTTTTTGTCGTATCTGGGGGAGCAGTAAACTGTAATTAATCTCTTGAGATTCGGATTAACTCGTTCTGGAGTTTCACCTAATAAAGGTGAAAGTACTTGACTCATTTAGACACGTAATCTTAGGGGGGACCAATTAGACATCAGCGCGTGCATTTAAATTATTCCTGGATAATGTGCACCACTCATTCTCCAGTCATCTTCACCGAACTAGCGGCAGGCCCCCATCAAGCTGGACCTTCCTTGGGCTAATAACTGCACCATTTCGGCCCAAAATAGATAAAAGTTGATTTTACGGTTACATAACGTGTTGATTTGAGTTGTGTTGCGTTGTAGCCAGCGAATCAGATTGAGGCAACAAACTTTGTTATTTCAAGATGGTAGTGTTACTGCTAGAGTACTGAAGAGGAAAAAAAAAGGAGATTTATGCAATTTTATGCTATTCAGAAATAGAAGCAAGCAGTACATACATTCAGAATCCTTTACATTACTAATTTGATTGAAAAGTGAAATTTATTGTTTCACTAATCATGTGTCGTGTTATAGTTTCATCCATATAATAGCACGTGAATTATTATTTTGTAAATTAATACATGTTGCTCAGAAGTAAGCATCTTCTAACTGCAAGGGGCAACTTTTTGGACATGGCCAAGCGAGCAACCGAGTACCCAAAATCATCCTTGGCGTTGATGATCTTCTTCTTCTTCTCGTACTTGATCAACGGCGAATTTACCACCAATTCAACCAAGGTTTGGACCGCTTTGGTTTGGCCGTTCTTGGCAGCAATGTGAAGGGCGTTCTCGCCGCAAAGTGTCACGTCTTCTAGGCTCTCAGGACAAGCCATAACCATTAACTTCAATATTTCACTTCTGCCGGTGCTAGCAGCACAGTGGAGAGGAGTATAGTCGCCTTTACTTTTCCTGAATCGGCAAAGATTCGGGCCGTCTTCCGGCCGAGAAGAGCCTTCACCATGTCCACGCTGCCGCTTGCGGCGTAGATGTGCATCGGAGAGAAGCGGTCACGGTACTTTTGATCGGAAAAACATGATTTCTTGTACATCAAGTCAAGGACGTTATTGGTGGTCTTTATGCAACGACCGTTAGTTCTGGGACGGAGTTGCATCTTGAGAAATTGGGGATTTTTTTAAACCAATTTGGAAGTGGAAGAAATCTTAAGAAAATCTCGAAGTTGGTAATGATGAGTAATGAGTAGCTAGCTAGTTGGGGTGCGTCTGCTTATATAGGGTGTGATTTCCTAATTCAAATGGGTATTTCCTAATTCTACTGGGTTTCCTAATCCAATTAGGAGATCTCGTATCCAATTGAGTTTCCTAATCCAACTAGGAGTAATTGGGCCAAGAACTGCACCATGTAGGCCCAAGTAGATTAAAACGGATTTTTCGGTCACACTGCTAGGGTGGCAATGGTAATCTTGAATCGACGTTTATGTACGTGTATTGTACGAGTCGTGTTGCGCGCTCCCTCCTATATCTTCTTATAATCATCGAATCATTTTAGGTGTCGTTTTTACTTTTTTATCTGTAATACATAGTAGTCTTATATGATTTCTTTTCGACACATACTATATTTGGTATGGATAAGGTGACGATATTATTCTTTTTGGTTAGTATAACTATCCTCTTTGCGCCCGCTAACGTGAGTGCGATTTTAGGTGTCGTTTTTACTTTTTTATCAGTAATACATAGTAGCCTTATATTATTTCTTTTTGACACATACTATACTTGGTATGGATAAGGTGACGATATTGTTCTTTTTGGTTAGTATAACTAGCCTCTTTGCGCCCGCTAACGTGAGTGCGAGAGGCTCTTTCATTAGCACGGCATTATCATGGGCAGGTATGGATAAGGTGACAACATTGTTCTTTTTGGTTACTATAATAAGGTGACAATTTTTGTTATATTTGACAAACTTGTCGGTTGATTTCTAAATGTTTAACATTCACTATGAAATAACAAAACTTGTGCAAGAAACAGAACACTACATTGTACTTTCATAATCCTATACATAACTAGTTTGTTGGAAAAGTGTTGGTAAATTATTTCAATAAGCAGCAGCAGCAGATTGATGTGGCCGGGACGTTCTCAACCGCAATCCGGCGGGTTGGTACTTCTTCTCTTGTGCCGGCATGTGAATGAAATTTCGCGCCGCAAGATCTCTTGCCGTCAGACCTCCGGCATCCCGGAGAATCTTCTCCGTCGTTCTCTCAGCTGCATACGCCACTTTATTAATTTTCTCCAAACCCAACACCCGATCAAGAGCCGTCCGTCCCACATTGTCCACAAGATTCAACTCCACTAGTCCACTCTCAACTAAGCACTTCACTACATAATGTTGCCTGTTCGAAATTGCCAAGTGAAGAGCCGAATCCCCCAATTCGTCCTTCACGTTCATAATCCTCCTTTTGCTGTCCACCGCAATCATTTTCGAGTCGACAACTAATTGAACCAAAAGCACAGTCGCTTCGATTTGGCCTGTCTTGCAAGCAATGTGGAGAGCGGTCTCCCATTGGCAGGTCACGTCTTGGAAGCTACTCGGGCAAGCGGACACAATTTGTCTTACTATTTCGAGGCGCCCTCTGCTTGCGGCGCAATGCAGAGGGGTCCAATCGCCTTGTCCTCCCCTGAGGCGGCACACTCTTATGCCGTATCGGCGGACCTGCTCCTTGGCAATGTCGAGGTACCCGTTCGCGGAGGCAATGTGCATCGGAGCGAAGCCGAGTTCGTTTCTTGAATCCGCGTAACATGGGTTCTTGAACATCAAGTGTACGAGGTTTTCGTTCATCTTGTTTCTTTGGGCACTACTGTTTCGAGGACGGGTGAGTATGTTTCCTGTTTGAGAAGCCACAAACAGAGATTGATCCATATTTGGCTAGACTAGTTACGTTTGCTAATTTGATGAATCTTTTATTTCCCAGTTTTTCCTGAAGCAAAGTAGTGATTAGTACCGAGGTGCGCCAAATTGTTGGTTATATAGAGTAACAGGAATTTCCCAGTTCAAGTGGGACTGTTCTCCTAATGACGGTGGGAAAGGCCAGTTTTGACTCGCAGTAACGAAATTTAAATTGTTGCTTATAAGTTATATAGACAAAAGTTGAATCTTATTGTAATTTTTCTCCTACATCACGAAAACCAGACGCCACCATGATCTACCTTTTCTTGATGCTAGCTACTGTAATTTTTCTGCATTATACAATCGTTTCAACTACGAAAAACTTGGACGGATGTACTGCACGATGAGGAAAGAACTAGACAGTCAAGCTACTGTAATTTTTCTGCAGTATACAGTCAATAGACAACTGTTGAATCTTATTGTTCTGAGTGTCATGAAGTCAGTTTTCAATTGCAATATTTCTTAGTTGCTCTTTTCTCTTGGTTGTTATTCAGTTAGATTTTGCGATTCAGTTAACGACATGAGATAATTTTGAGCAAGAGAAGTGATCAACCAAATAGGATTCAGACAAAGACCAAAAGAAAAAATGCAATATTGCGATCATCATAACAGATATGCATGCATATGCAGAGCACAATGACTTTTCCACATAAAAATGGAGCATACATGTTTTATATAAACAGATCGAAATCAGCGTATGTACAGTGGGAAGTATGCTATATACTCATTCAAACGATACAAGGATGAACATATATGATTGACAAACTAAAAGAGAAAAGACAATCCAGGTTAACCAAAGTGACTATAGATTGGAAGGAAGGATCAAAGTTCAGTATCTCTCGAACTGGTATCACGATTTGGGGGCTCGATGTCAAAGTGACCTTCCCTCTCATTGGATCCAATGAGCATGGAAACCACTGCCTTCATGGTTGGGCGCTCGAGAGGGGACGTACTCGTGCACATCAGAGCAATTTTCAAGACAGTAATCATGTGACAGACAGTAGATTCATCTTGCAAGTTTAATCGAGCATCCAGTACTCCAGATGACAAGGAATGGTGCATAAAATAATTCCTTACCCATGTTACCAGGTCGCCACCGTCCTCTATTGATTGTACAGGTGTTCTGCCTGTCAGCAACTCCAGAAGAACCACTCCGTAACTGTAGATGTCACATTTTTCTGTGACTTTCAAAGTGTATGCATATTCTGTAATTAAGAATTGTGCATCATTAAATGAATACTAGCATAAAAGGGCTCAATGATACGTAATGAAAACAGAATCAGTATTGCACAACATGGCTCAAAAGATAGCTTACCAGGGGCAATATATCCATATGAACCAGCAACAGCAGACAAGGACTTACTAAGTGGCATGTCAATCACTTTTGCCAACCCAAAATCTCCAACATGAGCTTCAAACTTGTCATCCAGAAGAATGTTGTTGGACTTGATATCACGGTGGAAGATCATAGGCTTGCAATCATGATGCAGATAAGCGAGGCCCTGGGCAGCTCCAAGAGCAATCATGAACCTAGTTATCCAATCAAGACTAGAAGATGTTCCATGAAGCATTTCTCCCAAGCTGCCCCTTGCCATGTACTCGTAAAGCAGAAGATTGGTACCCTGGTGGTAGCAGTAACCATATAGCTTTACAATATTGCGATGCCTGATATTGCCTAAAGTTAGGATTTCCGCATGGAAACCATTATCCACGTTGTTCCCCTCCCTGTTGGATACTACCTTCTTAACAGCTACTGTATGACCACTTTGCAAGACAGCTTTGTAGACAGTCCCACAAGCTCCTCTTCCAATTTCAAAGCTTTCATCAAAGTTTTCAGTCGCCTCAACCAAGTCTTGGAAAGTAAACCGTGCCTTTGGGGAAAAGTAGATGTCCAAAACTGGAGAAGAGAACGGTTTTTCTTGCAAAGAAGTAACCACGCCTGGGGGACGTCTCATGACATATAGAAGGAGTACAATTAAAATGAGAGAAACACTACCAATGGCTGCTGAAACAATAGCAATGATTTTACCCAACCGGCTACTTTTCTTCACCGTATCTGTAGGAAAACCAAGTGAAGATGGTGGCGTTCTGCAATCACCAAGAGGGCCACCACAAAGTCCTTTGTTTCCAACAAAGCTGTCAATACTCGTATTCTGAAAGAGCAGCAAAGGAGGAATAGGCCCCACCAAGCCATTGTCTGAGAAGTTGCAGCTAAGTAGACTAAAGAGATTCTCAAAAGAAACAGGAATGTATCCAGTCAAATGGTTGTTATTCAGTAGAAGGATTTCCAGTAAAATAAGATTTCCAAGTTGAGGAGGTATTGCCCCAGAAAGGTTGTTATAACTGAGATTTAGGGCAATCTGCAGGCTTGAAAGGGAACCTAACTCAGCAGGAATACCACCAGAAAATGAGTTGCCACCCATTTGTAGCTCTGTCAATCGGACGAGGTTTCCAAGCTCAACCGGTATAATCCCAGAAAGATTGTTTTCAGAAATCTTAAGAAGCTCCAGCTGAGAAAGCATTCCTATCTCACTTGGTAATGCATCCAAAAAGTTATTGTTACTAAGATCAAGTCGTTGGAGCATCTTACAATTGAAAATTTCTGGTGGTATCCTTCCAGAAAGTAAATTCGAAGTGACATTAAAGGTCACCAACTGTGAGAGGTAACCAATCTCTCTTGGCAACTCAGATGTAAAGTAGTTGTCTGAAAGGTGCAGCCTTTGCAAAGTTCTGCAGTTACCAACTTCTGGAGGAATAGCACCACTGAACTTGTTCTGATCCAACTCAACTGCAGAAAGGTTTACCAGTTTGCACATTTGAGATGGAAAGTTCCCTGTAAGGTAGTTTCCAACTACACGGAGCTGCACCAATGACTTGCAGCTTGTGATCCCAGCTGGTATGTCCCCAATGAGCCTGTTAGACCCCAGATTTAACAAAATCAGATTGGACTTTCTGCAGAGATGACGAGGAACTCTTCCTGTTAGGAAGTTATCAGATAAATCAACCACCCAGAGTGGGCTGTACACCCCTAGTCCTTGAGGAATTATGCCTCTTAGTGAATTTTGGAACAACTGTAGCATAATCAGTTCAGTCATGTATTGGAATCCAGCAGGAATTGAACCAGTGAGAGAATTGATAGACAGGTCAAGCTTAGTGAGGTTTGTCAAGCTTGTGAGCTCATCTGGAATAACACCTGTAAGTCGGTTCTCAAAGAGATAAATCAGTCGCAACCCCGCAATCTTACTGAGTTCAGTTGGTATCTCTCCCGACAAGAAGTTCTCAGACAAATCCAACTCTTTTGCTAGAGAAAGATTACCAACCTCTCTTGGAATTGTCCCATTCAACATACTTCTGTAAAGGTATAACTTCTCCAGAAACACAATGTTCCCAATCTCCTTTGGTATCTCTCCAGAAATCTTGTTATCATTGAGGGCCAGAATTTCCAGATATGTACAGTTGCCAAGCTCCTTCGGAATTTCCCCCATGAGCTGATTATTCGAAAGAATCAGAGAACTCAAACTCTCAAGCATGCCAAGCTCTTTTGGTATCTCTCCACTTAACTGATTTTGAGCTAGACCAAGAAACTGCAAGCTCTCACATTGACCTATCTCTCTAGGTAGGCTCCCTGATATCAGATTATCCCCTGCCCGGAACATCACTAGTCTTTTGAGATTGCCAATAGAACGTGGCAGCGGTCCGCTGAGCTTGTTAGTGTATGCAATCAACTGGGAAATGGAAGAAAGATTTCCAATTTCTTTAGGGAAAGGCCCTGATATTCTATTATTACAGACATTCAGTACTTCTAAATAAGAAAGTCTACCTAGTGCTTTGGGAATCTGACCTTCAAACGTATTGTTATTCAAAATCAGAACCTCCAAACTTGAACAGTTTCCAATGTCTTTAGGTATATCTCGAGACAACTCGTTGAAAGAAAGGTCGAGATACTTCAGGTGCACCAGCCCGCCAATACTTGGAGACAGAGAACCAGAAAGATTCATGGAACTCAACACAACAGACAAAACCACTGGATTGTATTCTTTGCTGCAATTCACTCCCCTCCATCCACAAGGTGTGAGATCAGTTGGATTCCAACTACCAAGGTGATCAAACCTGTCAACTAATCTACTCTTTACTTCTAGAAGGTATTCACCCTCATCATTAAGCCCTTCGGATTCATACACCGTCAGGGCCATCAGAAGAAGAAATATACTTATAACAAACAAGCCATATGATCTTCTCTCCATATCCATCAAATGGAATTGAAAACAATAAGCCTAGCAGTAAGTTTGCAGCTCTCACAACATGAATAGCTGAACAAAAATTTCATGTGCGCCACTTTCTCGTGAACATTTCGATTATGCTTTTGTGAGGATTAGAGTTCAAGGATGTTACACAGACAAACAAGAAGGGGAACCAAAGCGAAGACTCAGAAGTTACTAGTAGTCCATAACTTGTACAGAACTACATGAGGAGCTGGTGTGTTACATACCTGGAGTTGAAGACCTGTGATGGAAAATGAAGAGAACCAACCAATTTCTAGGAAGGAGGCAAGAAATGTATTTCACTTTCGCAGAAAAAGAAAACTTTCCGGGAAAAAAAACATTGGATGTTTACGGTTGGAAAGAGTGAAGCATTACTGATTAGGCTGAGCTTGACTTGCTCTTAATTTCTTGAGGAATAACTAATTCAGGTACAATGAATTGCCACCTTTCTCAAGATAATCTTAAAGAACATAAAAAGCCAATTTTGCTTGTTCATTTTGTCCCCATACGAAATGATTTACAAGATCCCACTTTGTATGAAGAATGACAAGCATATGATGAAATATGAATGAGAGAGGGAATATGAGAGATAATAACGCGAGGATGGCCGACAAAGCATGCACTTGCTTTCTCCTCTCTCACTCCTCATTCCATAATATTTTAGTACTTAAACAAAGCCAACTGAAATTTGGTTCACTTTTGCAATAAGATTGAAAATTTGGTAAGAAATCTAGCTTAATTCGTTAAGAGTATTTATTTCTAAAATCGAGGTCTCATTTTAATTATACCATTCCAAATATTACTTGTATAAGCCAAAACACAAGAAAAATGAATTCAGAGCCTGCTGGCCTGGAGGTGGAGAGATGGCAACCAGCTGAACCCCAGAGTCAATCAAATCTTAGTCAATGAACAATTAATTAAAGCGGAATCTAGTTTTGAGCTGGGTTAGTCAAACTTGATCTCATCTGCTTCACTTTGCTTAAGATAAGTTTGCTCTGTTTTATATTTCCAGCTTTCGGCCTTCGTACGGTTTTCCACCATTGTGTTTTTGTTGTTTTCTGGCTAACACGTAGTTTTCCATACCTGTTTTGGATTTTGAATTTGTATGCCACCTTGTCAATAGGTTGTTTGTTTGTTCTCATTTGCCATGAGCCCTGGTTACGCTGACTCAAAAAGTTCGCATTGTCAAATTTTTTTTATTCAATAATTATATTAGAAAAAGGAAAAAGTTTTTCTACTTTAAATAGAGTAAGAGCTTCTATTCTATTTCTTTTATTTCTTTCAATTTTATAATATTATACTATGATCGAAATCGTTCATCTTGTAAATTATTTAATAAAAATCATTCTCTCAAAAAAAAAATCAAATTGAAGATTGTTTGGTTATTTAACTATGTCGAAACATATAAACGGTTCATTTAGTCATGTAATTATACCGGTCAATTGTTTTATACAATTAGATAACTAAACGATCTCCGATTTAATTGATTTTTTTAAGAAAATGATCCTTATTAAATACTTATTAAATAAGTTACAAAATGAACGATTCCGATTATGATATAACATCGTAAAATGAAAGAAACTAAAAACATAAAGTGGGAGCTTCTACTCTATTTAGAATTGGCAAGCTTTATCCAAAAAAATACCCACCGAATTACAACTCAATCTAGTGACGGTAGATATATTAAAGTAAGTTTAAAGATCTTAATTCAGACATTGGATGGTTGTAAGCAAACAAATGTTTTCTTAACATGGTGGACGTACTGGAATTCAGGGTAGACCAAGTTTTCCGAGAATAAAAAAAAGAAATTATTAGTCATTATTTATTATTTGTTTACAGAGAAGTCTTCTCACTAATTATTAGATTGACTTTTTTTGTTCAGTAATGATTAGTATGACCGTCCAAGAATTTGTCTTGGGTCCATGTTGTCGATTATGTTTGACTCTACAAGTGGGCTGGGCCGGATTAAGCCTAGCGGCTCACTTTCTGGGTGCATAACCAAGGTTTGAAATATCGGCAAAATCGGTCAACATTCCCCCAAATTCTCTTGGAGGCTCCGATATGGAAAGGGGGGGTAAAGCGTGAAGCTTCACCCGGAATCGGCGATGTCGCGAAGCGAGATGTCGCGAAGTCGACGATGTCGACGAATATGCAAGTCGGCGACAAACCCAGAAGGCGAAGAGCTAACTGCGTTGGTGGGTTTTTCCAGAAGGCGACGAGCTAGCTGCGTGGATGCGTTGGTGAGTAGCACATTAGACTTCAAACACCACAGAAATATAGATTGAGACAACAGAAAAGCTTTCGGCTTTAACGTGTAAAAGTCGAGAAAGATAGAAAAAGTTTCAGTCTTTAGTTTTCCCTTCTTTCCTTTGTTTGAAAATTGGTTTAGCTGTCTTAGTCTATGGTTGTATTGTATCATTTGTTTGATGGGAGTGAAGAAGGTTTCGAGCCGGTCTTAACTTGGCTGTTTGGTTATTGCCCATAAGGTGTTTGATGAAACGCCTGAGAGAATGCCTAAAGTTTGTGTTGGTTTTCGACAATGCAGTGTCTTCTCTGTCGATATAGCAGACACATCACATAGCGAGAGCGCTAGAGAATTCAAGGAGTTGGTGAGGAGTATTACACAAGATGCTAGGAAACCAAACTTGTCTGACTATTTTCCAGTGCTTAAAAAGATTGATCCCATGGGGATACAACGGCGTTTTGCTTATCACTTCCACAAGATGTTTGACTTTTTGAACAGATTGATCATCCAGAGGCTGGAATCAAGAAAAGCACTTGATTATGTCATGACTAATGACATGTTGGATTCCCTTATCAATAGCTGTGAAGAGAAACATGAGGAAATGGAAATGGTTGAAACTAAACATTTGCTTCTGGTTAGTCTGTATTACATACTATTATACTATACCTCTCTTGTTAGTTTTAGATTTACTGTATTTGAGACTACTGCTATTTCTATTATCTAAGCTACTATTGGGTTGTTTGTCGAAAAATTTGGTAGCCTTATGTAGGATGGTCTACCATAGTAATTTTATTAGTTGATTACTTACTGCAGCTGATTTTGTCAATTGTAGGATCTATTTGTTGCTGCCACATATACAACTTCGTCCACATTGGAATGGGCAATGGCTGAACTATTACGCAACCCCGAAAAACTGGCAAAAGCTCAAGAAAAGCTGACAGAGATCATTGGCAAAAGAACTCTAGTTGAGGAATCGGACATTGCTCGACTAGACATTGCTCGACTACCTTACTTGCTAGTAATAATCAAAGAAACCTTCTGTTTGCATAATTAAGGAATTTCAACAAAAAATGTAGCCTTATTATTGAGGAAAACTAGTTGGCACGCTACCTTTTATTAAGGAATTCCAACAAAAAATGTAGCCTTATTATTGAATAATTAAGTTATGTTTTATGTGTTTTGCATTGTAATTTTTTATAGTGTTATTCTCAATCTACATACAATTTATCTCTATACATATCATATTCTTATCATATCATCGGGCATTTTAGGATATTTATTAGTCGTAGACATGCATTGTGAGATGATTAAACACTTCCTACATTTTAATTCCAAATTTCCAATTTTTTAGCTGATTTCCATCAGTTTCTTTTACGGTCGTCGATATCGACATCGATATTCGAAATATCCGTCGATATATCCGTAAACTGAGATATCGATATTTTTGTCGACATCGATATTTTAAACCTTGTGCATAACTTATCGAATGGCTGCTACTCTCCCAAAGAACTTCACCATTACACTCTCACATTCATTATGCACATAAACTAGATTCCAATCTCTGATTAAGTACATATATAATAAATAAACCAAATGGAATGGAAGAAAGCAACGAAAGAAGTGGATTACTTGACGAGCTCCCTCCTCAGGCCTCTTTCTGCGGCAGTGTTTCGAATGCAGAGACGGTGTTGTCGAATTTGACCCGATGCAGAGGCGCACCACTTTGCTTGATAGCACAAGCCGTCTTGTCCTCAAGGGGACAACGTGCCTTTAACATGGAGAACACATGATTGTTTAACCTCCTTGCTTTCTTCATTACTTCTAACAGACCGTCCCATCCCTTCAAGTTCACCGCACCAGCAAGCCAGTTAAAAAACTAAACCATTTTTCATGCAAAGAAAATAACCAGGCTAGAGATTGTTTTACAGGGAGCTTATAACGAGTATACCTGGAAAAAATGAGGACTCTTATTGGTTTGGCTAATGGAAGCAATCTCGACTTCGGCAACATTGAGGACCTGGTATGAAAAATCCAAGAGCTCAAAGTGCAGCTGTTGCCCAAGCAAGTATATTATGGTGCAACCACCCCAAGCTACAGAATCGCCCAGCACTTCATGGCTGTTTGGTGTTACTCGAACAGATTCCTCTAGATACCACTATGATTGAAGAATAAAAAACATGTTAGCAACACAAGCTGAGCAATGTTTCCGTTCTCCCATAACTGTCAAACACTACAGCCAAACCAAAGGCCACGATGTAATGTGAGTTACTAACTGAAAGCGGATGCAACTTCCAAACAGCAGAAAGGCTGTGCAAGGTCACTTACAATTTGAAGACCGCTGTATATACGATAGAAATCCTTTGAAGTTGTGATGTCCATGAACCCTGTTTTAGGCACAGCACTCCATTTGCTACAATATTTGTCCAGAGCTGCACTAGTAAAAGCAAGGGCATATTCCAGCACACTCCCGGTATTCATGTTAGCCTTGTACAAAAGATCTGCAGGGAAAGGTAGCTATTTAAAACCCTGAAATGGAGAAGAGCAGTTAAACCAGAGTGGAAACAGGATTACAGGCTTCTTTAGGAAGCAGAGAAGGTAAACAACTGTGCACACCTGCAGCTTCTGCCTGTTTTGATAAGGTATGGAAGGAAGTCGGATTTGGGCATTCAGGGTTCGACACAATTACAGAAGTAGCTGATTTGAAGAGTTTCACAATAGGGCTTTCTCCACCATCTTGAGAATGCAATATTTGCCCATCTACACCAGGAAGCAAGCCCAACCATGGAGCTGTTTGCATGAAATGTGTGGTATCTATTTCTCTCTGTCAAGCATGTAAGATTGGGATAGCAAGGATCCATCAGTCATTAAGATTAATTTTCAACTATGATGATCACTATGATGGGCAAAACTTAGGATTCACCTGCCAAATATGGAAATATCGCATGGCAATGCCTACTGCTATCACTACAATTAAATGATGAATATTGAGCACTAACCAAGACGATGTCAAGAAGCCCAAGCCAATACAACACACTTCCAATCTCCTTTATCCCTCGAAGAACATCTGCTTTGAGCTGTGATTTAGTTCCCCAATTAAGTTGGTCCTTAACAAGCCTCATGCAACCTGAGCATAAAATATAAAGTTTATAAACACAAATCAGGGTATACCTACAACACCCCACGAGTTAGTTATGTTGGTGGCGGTTGCCATGTTTGTAAATTTACTACTCATTCTTTTAATTACCCAAAGAAAGACACACGTTTAATACAGAACGACCAATACGACACACCCACGAGTTACGCATGTTGGTGGAGGTTGCCATGTTTGTAAATATACTACTCATTCTTTTAATTACCCACAGAAAGACACACGATTAATATAGAACGACCAAGAATGCAGCTATATCCAATAAGGAGCACAAAAATGCCTCTTATTTCAGGATTCAGTCATTTTTCATTTCCCTAACGGAAAGGGGGAGCACTCAGATAAACAAAATTCATATTTTAAAGCTGCATGAAAAGAAAGGGGAATTAAGGACATTCTAGAGAACTAAGGAAGTGTGAGCATGCAAATGTTAAAAACAATGCCAAGTACCTGTCACGCCTCCATCAAAAGGAAGCAACCCAATAGACTTGGGCAATGCTTCTTGCAATCCTGTTATCATTGGTTCCAGCGTAGCTGTCTAAAAGAAGCACAGACGAAACATACGGGTGAACTTCAATAGAACTTTAAAGCTATCAAAACTTGACAGTTCATAAATATATAAAATTCTTTAACACGGTGGATATATCTAAACAGAGGAAACATATGAAACTTCAAATAACCATTTCCTAATTTAGATCTGCAAGTGATTTCTGCATAGCATGACGTACCTTAGTTGATATATGATCTAGAAGTGCTCGGATTAACCAAGGCAATGATCTAGACCCTAGAAGCCTAACAATTGCAAACATGTGGGGCATCCCAAAAAATCCATTGTGCAACCGTGCAGAACTCTGATGAGCTGCATTTAAGTCCTAGCATGACAACAGTCGGTATTCAATAGGGGCCACAAGGTGAGAAAAGGATGGTTTTACAGACTAACCAAAAAAAATTGCACTTGCAATAAGAAATAGCAATATATACATATATTAGGTATATATCAATGAAATCCGAACAGATATAGTGGCTAAGGAAAACTTCTTACTTGAGTGCCACAGTAGAAACTAGGCTTTGCGTAGGGAACTGATGGCTTTTGAACAGGAACAAGAGGAACCTTTGATGACCGGATGAAACGCTGGGTAGTATTGCAAAGGATGAAGTTTGGCAGGAAATCATTTTGCATCTCTGCCCATATCTAAAAGAGAAACGACTTAAGTAAAAAAACAAGGAATAGATAGCTCCAGATTCAAAGTTCCATATATTAGCGTAATACTAACGATGAGGAAAAAATGGCCAAACCTGGGAAGCAAGTCGACTACAATATGACACAAGTGATATGTTTTCTTGCATCTCACTCAACATAAGACTGAATGAGTCTACTGAAAGGTCTCTGGATAGCAACTCATGGGCATGCTTTAAGATATCCAACAAATTTTCTAATTCCTACCAATCAAAAAGTTATAGATGTTAAAAGGTTCATGCTTACTAAGAGAGAGAAAAGATAAAACAGTGAAACTACTTACCACAACAGCACATAAATCCTGAGACTCAAAACGATCAAATAGAAACTCGATGTTATCTCTGAAAACTTTGTTCATGCGATCAGCAATCAAACTTCTCAAATCAATCATCCTCCCAAGCAACTGCATACAATAGGAGGCATACACTTAAGATATACCAATTAAATACAGATACATAAATAACCAGCCAGATATAAGAACCAAATAGGAAACTTCATGAAAACCACATATCAAAACTAGAAATCACCTTCACTCTGGTCATCTTCAGTAAAGCATTGAACCTCATAGGCTCCACAGAATATTTTTCTCCGTTGTCCAACGCAAAGAGGAATGATGTGTCAAGTAGCTCGCTGCAAGATAGAACAACCCTCGAATGTAACAGGTTACTCCACTGGGGGCATAGTTGATTAATCAAAGGAAGTTGACATACCTTGCTGCCCAGCTCTTGTAGTAAGTGAAAATAGTATCGCACAGTTTTGAAACAAATATATCAAAACAATGGTCCACCTAAGAGAGAAAGAAACAATAAATCATGGAAGGTGGAAGGAATCAACAACAATCTACTCTCAAACATATATTGGTCTTATAGTCTTATAAGATGCACTAATTGCCTTCAATAATCCGGAAAATTACCATTCCAACATGACCTTAGAGTTTAATGCATATCCTTCATATACAATTCAAACATCACTTTCAATGAAAGGCACAAGTTAATCCTGCACCTAAAGTGCAGCTCATCGAAGACACAAGGACACCAAGATTTAATTATTAATTCAAAGCAACAAACAAATAGGTAAAGCGAATACAAAGTGAACGAAAATTATCAAAAAGAGACAACAGATGCAATCACGTGTTATGAAATTTCTGGTACCTCAGCCTCAATTTCGTCATAGAGGAACCGTTGCTTGAGCGAAACCAATGCTTGCTGAGCTGAATCATTATAGATGTCAAATGGCATCAAAACACTCTCTAGAATACCAGCATTCTTTGACTCAAGTACGTAATCCACCAACATCCAGGGTAGAGAGCATTCGATGGGAAACTGCTCAATAAAGACGAAATATGTACATAACATTTAAGGATGACAGAAGTGAATAATACAAGTAAAATTTTTAAGGGTACAAGTGCAACTTTAGGTAATCTTTTTGAACTGAAAAATTTCACCATTATAAACTAATAAGAAAACAAGCATAGGCTAAACTATCAAAGTATGCTTCTAATACTCTTGGCCACTCTAACAGTCTGAATGAGCCGGATGTAAAGGTCTATGACTTCAACATGATAGCATAAGTTGAAAGATCCTGTTATTATCTGGAACAATACTTTACCTGAATAACACGAGAAGACTCCAAATAAAATTCTCTGAACCATAAGAAACCAAGATCTGTCAATGTTGCGACAGTCACTGCAACAGATCAAAGGAAAAAATTATATAGTTGAAGAAATGAGGATATTAAACTAAATGAAGGAGCATATTCATAGAAGTTTATAGTTGAAGAAAGGAGCATATTCTCAAACTAAGTGAAGGGCACTGGATGGTTAATACTAAGAACTATGAGCATTATGACTACATATGCGTGCGTTCATGTGCCAAGATGGCAAGCCCAATAACAAATGGAACTATTTGGCCAGTAACAACGTCATCAAGATTTCAACAATTTTTTTTTTTTTTTTGTGTGACAGGAGCTTCACGATTAACACAAATGCTCCTAAAAAGGCTGCATTACGAGCATGATTAGGCTAATCTTGACAATTTCGAAGGACCCAATGACTTGAATAGCAAGGATCATGAAGCATTCGAAATTGTGTAAGCCCATTCTGAATGAGTCGTTTTGAAAGCATCTTCAATTCAAAAGGTACTTCTGAGAATTTGGTCGTTCTGGGATTATGTGTAGCGCAAAAAGTTAGGACCACGACATGATTTAAGACCAAAGATAGTACCTGAGTAATCCAATACATGCAGGAAGAAGCTAAGTTTGTAAAAGAATGTCTCCAACTGTTTTAGATCGTTAACTGGAATATCAGATCCACTATTCCCAAAGAGCCCTCCAGGCTTTCTAAGATTACCACCAGATACCACCTCATATATTAGGAACTGCAAGCAGTGGACCTGAAAATAGAAGTTTTATTGATCAGTTAGTTCAATCTCAGGGAGAGGGAACTAGGTGATAATGCAAAAATGTACATATTATTCAATGTTTACTGAAATTTGGCAAACTAGTAAGCACAACATGAAATTTAATTTAAGCTCTTATCTTCAACATCATACAGTTGAGCATCTAGGTACACTGAGGTGGAAAGAGGAAAACCTGAGCAGCTGTTGGTGCAACCGGCCTTGGATAAAAGAAGTTTCCTTTGCTGTCTTCACCCCCTTGTATGGTTCCAGACTCAGACTTGCTTGTGTTTGCCATCCAGTCTGCCGAAAGAGTCCGCATATCAGAAAGTATCCTGAATTGAAAAACTTATGAGCAATATGAGAAAGATTCACCAAATGCTTTGATTACATTAATAGAAAGTTTAAATCATATAAAAGAAGTTAAATCTCCACCTAGAAAGATCCTTCTTCTTTCGGAAGGTAGTTCGCAACATCGTGGCCAATGTATTCTGAACAAAATCCTGGACCTCAGCATGTATTGTCTCCCACAGAGCATCAGCTACCAATGTATCGCTGCTTTGCATTAGTGATCCAATGCTCTTTATGTAGCTAAGAAGTTCAACCAATGCTTTCCTTTCCTCTGCACTATAATTATATCGTACCACCTAAGGGATATTTTGCAATCCATGTCAACACATCAGCTAAGAAGATGGGTGACCAAAGTATACGCAAACAACAACAGAATAGATGAGGGCACATAAAAAACACAACTTTGACTCCATAGAGTATATTGTCTAAGTACAATAAAAGCCAAATAGAGAATTTCAATGATACCTTTTCATAGTCAGAAGAGGATGCCGAAGCCTCTTGTGATTCAGAAGAAACTATTTCCTTGCTTGGGCGAGAAAATTTCCATGCACATTGTTCCCAAATGCGTGCAGTCCATCTACTTAAAAGCTGAAAACCTTCAACAACCATATCATATATGTTTCCCTTCACTTCTTTGCACCAGTCAATATCGGCACTGTCTGATGACTTCACCAACAATAACTGCATGAAGCAGAATGAGCAAAGTAATGGACTTCAGAAATCTGCATAAATCACATCCGTAGCTGTTTACTTTTTATTTTGTGGAGATTGTTTGAAGAGCAGGAAAATACCTGATTCATGGAGGAAGAAAAACGAATTGTAAAGTCATCATGCTCTGCACGGATGGATCCAATGTGGTTGACGATTAGATAATGTCTCTGATAAGTACATCACGTCAAGGTCTTACAGAATAAAGGCAACAACTAAAGGCTTTGTGCAAAAGCTGCTGAAAGACACTCAATAAGAAAAGGCTTTAAACTACATTAAGGATTCTGTAACTAATATCTAAAACCTATGCAAGAGTTGAGTCAGCAGTCTTCTGTTGTTCCAGCAGTGGAAAATAACACAAGTTTTTTTTTTTTTTAAAAAAATTTTAAATATGGGCTTTAATTGAACTAATAAACAGAATATTTAGCATTTTCAACCAAGTGAAATTAAATTTCAAAGAAACAAGCAGCTATTTACTTTTAAACCAAAAAAAAAAGGATATTCTTGTGCTTCACGGGATGGAAGCTCATGAGGTGATGGAAGACTGAGAAGACGAGTTTGGGTGGAAAACTTGGGGAAGTATATTGACAATTCTTTCATGATTGCAGCTGGAGACAGATGGAGATCTGGAAATGCAGGAACCACAGGATCGTTCTGCAAAGAACAACGAACAAACAAACAAACAAACAAACAGAAAGCATTGTAATGTTTCATTCCGTTTGAATTCTGAAAATCTCTAAAGCTATATATTACCTTAAATATATTGATCAGTCTGTTGATTTTTACTCTCTTGTACAAAGACTCGCTATCTTTATCAGATGATGTTGCTAAGACAACTAGAATTGGCAAAACACGGAGAAGAATGTGCCGCTCTGGGAACAGAAGTGCAAAGTCGAGCTCTAATGACTCAACGGCGAAAACTATGAGAACTTGAAGGATGTCTTCCACGCTATACCCAGTCAAGGAACTCAAGAGAAACTAGCAGAATGTGTCAACAAGTTCAAATGTAAAAGTAACAACAAAAGGCAGGTTTCATCATAATTTCTAGACAAGGTAATAAAACTAGTATCTCGGAATAAGACAGATGCATTGAGATGAAAGTATGATCATATGTCATCTTTTCTTGTCCTCATTTTACACATCAGTGCATACTGCGATTCGTCGTCTATGACTTTCGTGCATAGGATACTTGTTCACACGGAACATCTCAACATGCAAATTCAATAAGATAGCCCACCTTGTGCTTAGGAAAATCTGCAGCAGATAAATAAAAAGTAGTCACATAAATTGGTCTATCACATCAACCTATATCAGGATGTGAGGTTGCAGGGTGGGTGTGTATGTTTATTAGTCGGATTAGTTTGGTATGTCCTGTGATTTTTTAGCAATCGCCATTTCTTGTAATTTTATTGTCTCTTGCAATAGAAATTCAGTATTCCAAAAAAAAATAGTATGCATTCATCCAACCCATATCAGCAAGACAGTGAAGGGACCATAGTCACACCTGTAAGTCATCTAGCTCCTCTCTCATTGTATCAGTATCATGCCACTGTACACTTACTTGTGTGAATGTCCTGAAAGTCCAGAATGCATCAAATAGGCGAACTTTTCAAGGATCATATGACATGCCACACAGGACAACAATACGATATAGACTGGAGATCATTGTCTTACCTTTTATACCAAGAGAAATCATTAGGTATGCTTGCCTTTGCATTTTTTAGATGATCAAGTTGCACCAGAGTGTCAAGTAACTTCAACATGGACCTGGTGTACATACAAATTGGTGAGACCCATATTGACCATCATCATTTTTATGCAAATTCATGATACAGGAGTATATCAAAAGTAAACAAAACCAAAATGCTTGACAAATATGTGATGACAGACCAGAGATGAGTTACTGTGGGGCCATTAATGCGTCGCTCAGGCCTAGAAAAGCGTTGCATATCTGCAGCTAACTGTATGGGAGAGAAAAACATCCAAGCTACAGATTCAACTCAAGGATAACAAAGAACGAGTGTAAAACTGAGGTTTAAACAAACTCACACCTTTGCGGCAGCTGATGCTTGCCAGCGCTGTATTTCACGCAGACGACTCATTTCCAAGTCGAGAACTTGATATGTTTCTAAATACAAGTCGGCTTGACTTTGTTTCATAGAATCAGGAAGCTGCCACAATGTACATGTACGTCCATATTAGGGACAAGTCATCTCAACCATTCGTAGTACTTTCCAATCAGTTTCTAGTACGTAAGAACAATGACTCAAATGAAGAGTTAACCTGAGGAAGTGCTTTGACACAACTGCGATACGTATAGAGCACTGATCCCATCTCCTTCCCCTCTTGGATTAGCGCATTCTGCACATGTAGAAGTCTTAATTATCACGGAACGAAGTAAGTTTGTACAAGTGACTCCAATCCCTTGCAAAGATAAAGCAAAATCGACAAAGAGCTCCATACATACCAGCTGATTGAGAGCTTTTGTGTCTTCTGAGAGAGACAGTCGATATGCGGAAACATCGCTATACTCTACAAAGATGGATATGGGCACATTAACATTGTAATCACTGATGGGGACATCATCAACAAAGATTTAGTTTCCTAATTTCCTTTTACTAGTTGGCATAGGATTTATGTTTAATTTACTTTTCTTTAATTTAGAAAGTTTGACCTAAGGGTATTAGGAAATCAAGGACTCTCCTAAGTACTTGAGGACAGACTTATCCCTAGGTCCCTAGGAATAGTCTAGTATAAAAGCCAACCTATGTTCTATGTATTTTTCAGTTTATGCATGAGTTTATTGAGTTTATGAAAATTGAGTTTATCTCAGAAATCGGTATTTCTTCGTGAGCCAAACCTAGGTATTCTTAGTGAGCCGCCCCTGGTATTTCTTCGTGAGCCAAATTCTTTATCTTTTCTGTTTTCCTATCTTCCTACCTTGTTACGCTTCCGCAAGCCACCAAATCCTACCATAAACCCCTTTTACGGTGTTGTCCTACATCAATCACACTTTAGTACAATTAACCAGGCTACAAGCAAATCCACACCAATACGCTCAATTATTCAAATGTCTAATCTAAATGTAGTTCATATCATCAACTACTATACTAAAAACTTCCATTTAAACACCAGAATCATTCCCAATTCCGAAAAAACGAAACGAAAACTGGTTCATTAAAAACGCACCAACTGGACTTTCCGTTGCGCCGCTATCAGTTGAGACCCAAATTCCGGGGCCTTGTACTTCTGCTTGCTCATCCTGAGATTAATACCAAAATTTGAAAAACCAAAAAAAAAACAGAATTAGCAGAATTAGCGGAATTAGCGGAACTTAAATCTAATTTCTCCAAACATAAAGATCAAAAAAGAATTTGAGAGAGAGAGAGAGACCTCGAGTGAGAATGTAGAGAGGGCAGCGATGGCCTCCTCGACCGGAACCGCCATGAGCGGCGTGGAAAATGCAGTAGAAAATGAGGTCTGAAGTAGTAAGATCTGACGACCGAAATTGACGTGCAGGAGAATAATCGAGGAAGCTTAAGAGTAGAAGACGGAGAAGAAGCGACGTCGCATTGTGGGGGTTCAATTGAGGCTGAGCTCGCTCCGGTGACGTGGCGGTTTTTTGGTGGGAAGAGATCGCGGGCGCGCCGTTTTCGGGGATTGTCTGAAATGAACTCTCGAGGCGGGTAGTGGAGTGGGTAGGCACAACTGCGTAGGATGTGTCCAAAAATATGTAATCTCCGTTGTTTTTATTTTTTTTGTTTTCTATCCAACACATAAAACATGAGAACTAAATTCAATCTTATATGGATTCCTTAATTTGGACAGGAGTAACGATTTTCTTTGTGTAGATGAGTAGTTAATCCCATCACATCGACATAATTGTATGAAATATATATATATTCATTATTCGTCTTAATCGCAAGATCAATCTCCTTATATACTGATCTAAAGTAGAGAAAGATTCAAACTCAAGTGCATAAAAAGGACTGAGGAAGTCAGAGAGCTCTAAATTTCGCTTTTTCATTTGAAATTCATTCTTTGGTTTGCTTTAGAATCAAGCATTAATCATGTGTCTTTTGAATCAAGAAAACTGAAATTTAACCATCTTGTAAGCTAATTGAAAATGAGTGCTGAAAAGTAGCGTACGTGTAAATAAAGTAGTGTCCGTGTTAATAAGGCCGCGAAGAAAATGAAGGCGAAAAAGCAAAAGCAAGAGGCAGGCAAATCTGTTGCCACTAAACCCTAGAGGACAAAATTTAGTCTTAATTACACAGCAAAGCAAACCCCTGCCGGTCCCCAGGAAGACAGGAGCAAGAAGAAAAGACTACACCCAGAAACGAAGATCTTCTGCTATGATTAACAGAACCATCGGGTCGTCCGCCTGGCAGAAAGCACCCCGAGATGGTGGAGGCACAGCTGGATGATTTCATCATAAAGGGGACTGCAAGCTTAGAACAAAATAAGATGTGACAAAGACCTCCAAATGTTGGATTAAACAAACAAACTCAATTAGAGAATGTTTAATACTCATGAGCTACATGTATGGTTTTAAGAGTTATAATTTAGTAATTGTGGTTCATAGGTTAAAGTTGTCTTCCCCTAAACTCCTAGACACTAAATGCTACATTTTGACTCCCGAGTTAAACAAATAAACTAAACTCAATTCTCATAAGCTACATATCGGTTTCACGAGTTACACTTTAGTAAGTTCAAGACCACTTAAACATAGATTAAAGATTTGAAAATATAGCGTTTTCGACTTCCCTTAAACTCCTAGACCACTTTGAGCCCCAAGTTAAACAAAGAAACTAAATTTAGTCAACTCAATTATCTTAAGTTACACTTTAATTCCAAAAAGTTACAATTTAGTAATTATAGTCTATTTTGATTGGATTTTCAGCCCCGAGTTAAACAAAGAAACTAAGTTTAGAGAATGTTCAATACTTATGAGTTACATTTTGATTTCAAGAGTTACACTTTAGTAAATATGATCTATTTAGATTGGATTCTATTCAGGCTACATGGAGGTTAATGATTTGTAAGTATAGTGTTTTCAAGTTCTCTTAAACCCTTAAAACCTAAATCCAACACTTTGAGTCCCAATATAAACAAAGAAACTAAACTTAGATAATATTCAATTCTCGTGAGTTATACTTTAGTTCCAAGAGTTATAATTTAATAACTATGGTTTTTTATTCGGCCTACCCGGAGGTTAAGTATTTGCCTTAAGATCAAGCATTAGTCATGCCTTTTGCACCAAGGTAACAAAATTTGCTATCTTTACTGAAAATAAAGTAATGTCCGTGTAAATATAGCCGCAAAAGAAGATGAAGGGAGAAACAAAAGCAATGAAGGTGTTCTACCACTAAGTGGGCAAAATGTGGTTCTAAGTTCTAACTACGCAGTAAAGCATAACTGTAAACTACAATCTAACCCTGCTCTTCCCCTGGGATACAAAAGAAAGGAGAAAAGTTATAAACTACACCCCATTAACGAAGAACTTCAGCTATGATTCTCAAAATTATCAGGGCGTCCGCCTGGCAGAAATCACCCTGTCCAAGGTCTCGTCTGGGACAGTGATTCCAGTAGTCTCCATGTCTGCAACAATTGCAACGGCTGCATCAAGCTCCCCGAGATCAAGACAGAGCGAGATGATTTCATCATATAGGGGACTGCAACAGATGAAAACCAAAATAAGATGTAAACCGAGACCTCTAAATGTGGAATCAAATCAGCTTTGGCACAGCATCTCCATGTCTTATTAAGTTTCCATTTGAAAATGTATAGCGTTTAGATCAAGGAAGCAATCTATCATCATATCCCATTTTTTTCATCTTCGTTTCACTTTTGTCTTCCTACAATTAGGAAGCATTTATCTTACCTGCCAAATACATAACCAAGACTATGAGTAGTCTGTAAAATCTTCAAGAAAGCTGATGGCATGGGAGCCTTTATGGCGGCACGTAAAATCATGGCACAATCTCCAACTGTGGGTGTTCCACCCAATTCCATTACCTGAAATGAAGTTCAGCATCTCTTTCAGATAGCAAAACAAAGTGTGTACTATTATTGTTGAAATTTATATTTATGGATCGGGGTATTATGAAGCACAGAAGATACCTAACAGTTAAAAGACAATGAGCATTGCAAAGGCGATATAAGAACTTACCTTGTGCATAAGTTTAACCGCCAACTCAACTTCCCATTCCTGTGACCATTTTCTAGGAGTTCTATTCTTCAATTCTCTCTCCCATGTCCAACCCCAAGCATCAGCTAGTGTATACATGTCAGATACATCAAAAACTTTCCTTTTCCTCAGCTCCTTAAATGCCTCGAAAATATCCTCAGGAAACCAGTCATCATCATTATCATCCTGCAGCCATACACAAACGTACTCAGAATGTATAATTTAAATTACCTTTCTAAGGTTGGCACTTGATTGGAAGACGCTGAAAGTTATGCACAACCCAAGTAAAACTATGACATCATACCTCAGCTGACATTCGAGATCTTCTCCTGGACTTTTTAGATGTCCTACTTGTTTGGTCAGAATCTTTCAACAATTGTACTCCAATCATTTGAAGAGGCTTCTTAGCTTCAATTTCTTTTTCCTTAACCCTTTCTACATCTTGTCTCTCAGCTTGTTCTACCTCTACCTCTGCCCCTACCTCTTCTTCCTCCTCTTCCTCCTCATCCTCCTCATCATCCTCATTATCATCATTTTCATCATCATCGGCATCATCATCATCTGCTTCGGCTTCGTCATTTTCAACCTCTTTTGAAGCGTCTACAACATTGGCAGTATCTGATACATCTAGAGCCTGTTCTTGATCAGTAATGAAGCCTTCTCCCAGGAAACGGCGCTTCCAGAACTCTGTATTTCCTTCTTCTAGCTTGATACGTGAGATCAGCTCGTCAAGCTCTTCATCAACCTGTTAGATGAACCACATTCACATTTGGCTATCAGTATACAGAGAAGACTCAAATGCAAGCCAAAGAGAAGAATCTTGCTTGCAGAGACATGCAACCCACCAAAGGAACCTGAGCAGGAAAAGAAACATATAAAGTTATTACCTCTTCCTCCTCCTCCTCCACAGGAGGAACCCAGAGGGGTCGACCACGAGAGCGATTTATTCTCCTTGCTTTTTGGACCCGCTGGTATAGAACATTTCTGGTACCGTCAGTTGGGAGACCCTGTGCTTCTAGTTCGTCCTTCAATTCAGATACTACCATCTTACTAGCAGCTTTTGGCTTTAAAACACTCTGGTCAGGGCCCTTTATAATTTTCCTCAACCTTGTTTCCACTCTAATATAATCTGACTCAGAAGCATCTCCGCCTAAAGCAGCAATTCCTTCATTCCTTAACGTTCTCAGAAGCTTTCTATGGTGTATCCTCGACTCCTCAAGACATCTTTGCTTGAACGAGGTTTCCATAGGGTTTGAATATATAAATCCATCAACATCAGGATCCAGTGGAGTTTTTCCTCTTCGAGGCACCCATCGCTTACGGTCACCAGTAAGTCCACCCTCTGCAATGTACCTGATTCATTACAAATCAGTCAACACAACAGCAAGTTAACATCACTAGATTCACTTGTTATCTGGATACATGATTGGCCCATTCCCCTATAATTTAAGCTTTAGAGTGTCCAGTAAGATATATCTGATTTCAGATCCTGGTTGTAGAGGGTTCTGGTTCTCTACTAGAATAATAGGGTGGAGGCTAGGCCTGAAAATGTCTCATCTCAAGAAGCAACTACCCGAACTGTTTACACACATGGAGAGTCCCACCTGGCCATGTAATCAATCTCATGTCCAAGGTCAGCTTCCTCCTGCAGAGGTTCAATCCATGAGCTCACCATTGTCCGGTACTTTCTGCTCAAAATCATGGCCCGTGGAGGAATTGTTTGGTTGTCTTCAGCCATAGCATCTAAAGCTTCTAGCAACTCAACTATTCTTCCTGAAGACCAACAAAACCATCAATCAACTCAACGTTATATTCAAGACTAAGAAGAATGATCCAAAAGATAGGTCCAAAAAGTTTACAAAATGTTGATAGAACCTAACAGATATACCAATATTTCATACCTTCTCGACATAAAGCTCGAAGGTATAAAGATAGAGGGTCCCCATATTTGCCTTCGTTATGTAAAGCCCTTGTTCCCCCTTCGAAGTTTTTGAGGGCACGGAAATGTCGTATTGCTTCTCGGACTACACAATACTTGGTAAAGCACTCAACTAACAACCTGACCATCAAGGTACAACAACCTATTTAAAAAAGAAAATAAAAGTGGCAAAGAAACTAGTAATTTCTTGTAAACTAGCATTTCGTGTGAGACTATTCAAACAAAAAAGAAACAAATGATACACCATAACTGTTGCATTGTTAATGAATAAACAGAATGCTTACGCATGGGTTTTCATATTTGGTTGCAACCGCTTGTGGTCTTCAACCATCATACCAAGTAACTCAGCAACATCTTGTACTCTACATATCATATTGGAACCACAAGGTAATGGCAGATACCAATATATAAAACATAGAGAATTGAAATTCTGTAGTCCAATCGATATTTTCCAGAATTCCATATAGTCTGGCTGAGAATGACGTTGCTTTTTACATACTGCTAGAGGTTACAAACATTTCACAGCCGAGAAAGAACATAGAGGGGATAACTTAAGGCTACCGAGACTACCTGTCATAAGATTCAGCTCTGGTATACGCTTGGATCACCCAATTATATGTCTCTGTATCAGGTTTCATGCATTCTGTTTTGTAAAGAAAACTATAAGTATAAGCCCTGAAGAACAGAAAACAAAGGCTTTTGAGAAGTATTAAACTTGAATGAAGAATAAATGAACTTTTGATATTCCTACAACCATTACGCGGGCATAAAGTCAAAATTGAACAACTTTAGCACAACTCATTACGGGAAACTCAACTATATGCAATATTTATACAAGCACCAACGAAAGATTAAAGTCGATATAATAAAAACCTTCTCCATATTCCATGTTTTCAAATGTCGCAAGCGCTATTTCTGGAATTCCACAAGTAGCCTACAGCATTCAATGGAAAAGATATTTACATCAGACTGGCAAAAGAACCAGGGATCAACTAAGTGTAACCATTTTCGCAGTAATTTACTAGTAACATGTAGACATTCTAGCGAACTTCTACAAAAACCCCCCACAACAGCATTTCATGTTCAGATAGCCTACACAACGGAAACAAGTTCATATACACAGATTCCACAAAAGGCCTACCTGTACACTAAGAAGACAATTGAAATGAAAAGTTGTAGCTGTCCGGCCAGCGGCCTCCATTTCATATGCAATGTCTAATGCATTAGAGTGATCCCCAACTCTACAGTCTTCCACTATGAGAAGATCATAGACCTCATCAGTGGCTCTGAGCCCACCTTTAGCACCCTTCAAGAACACTTTGTTTGCATCTTCCAAATGCCGGGTCCGAACCAGCTCCTCTGCACAAAACCATATAACAAAACCACCACATTGTGACAAAATATCACTAACAATGTGATGTGAACTCTAATTTCATGATTTATTTGTACCAACAAGAAGAAGCCAAGCTTGACGAATGTCGTAGTTCAATTTCTCCATGGCGGCTAGAATTTCTAGGCCCCTTGTAGCGCGGCCTTTGGACCCGAAAAGCCGAATCAGCGCAATGAAAGTTTCATGAAGAGGACGAAGCCCAGCGCTGAGCTCTCTTCTCAATGATTGCATCTAAACATTTCATATAAACCAACAATTAAATTTAAACTACACAATCTTAATTGAGATTAGTGGAAAATGAAAGTGAAGAATTGAATAATGGAACTCACGGCAGCTTCGGTGTCGCCGTTGAGGGCGTGGGCGACGATGAGGCCGTGGAAGGAGCGAGGGCCGGGGGAGAGGCCGGCGGAGACCATGTCGTAGATGACGTCGGCGACGCCATTGGCGTCGCGGTTGCGAGCCCGGCCCATGAGCTCCTCCATGAAGGTGAAGCGGAGGTTCTTCTCGGCGGCGGAGGCGGAAGGGGAAGAGGAGGAGGAGGAGGAGGAGGAGTCATCGTCGCCCTTGGTCGTCCGCCGCTTCCTCCGGCCGCGCCTCTCGGGAGCTGAGACGGCGGAGGCGCGTACGACGACGGAGACGGCGTCGTTTGGGGGGGATTTGAATTTGGAGGGGAATTTGGGGAAAGAAGTGATGTTGGGGAGGAGGAGAGTGGACATTTGGAGTGTGGATAAGGTGTTGGAAATGAAGACCGGCAAAGCGGGAGAGGGTTTAACTGTTTTTTTTTTTTAGTTTCATTTTTAGCAACCCGCCTTTCATTTTTTTCAGGGTTTTGCTGAAATATTTGTATGACGAAAAATGAAATAATCAAAAATCGATATTCTAACAAGTTTTACTTATTTACATCCATATTGAAATATATTTTGAAATATCTTTAAATTTGAACAACATAAATATTCATTAATATTGAACTTAAATCCTTGACTCATCCAAATGCCGGAAATAAGCATGAGTTTGCAAGAGAGAAAAAAAAGTTCATTGAAATATTTTCTCTTACTTACATGTATAAAGAGGTTAGAATGCGCTCTTTTATAAGTCTACTCTTTTCAAATGATTCTTGATTAGTTGGAAAGTCAAAGAAAGTACTATTTTGATTCTCTTTTGTGAGACTCAATCTGTAGTTGATGAGTTCATGTACTATATAGAATCTGTTGTAATTTATTTTTGGTAAGATTGATGAAATGAACCTTTTGATTTAACATATTGGTGGCACCAAGGATAAATAGATAAACTGAACCCTTATTACATATGATGGCATTGTTAGCACAGGAATGGACTTAACTTGTCCAAGTAAATTTGAGAATAAAGGTGTTTGAGGTCAGAAGGTGGTGGAATCCAAGGCCATGATGGTGGTGAGGTTCATGGGTTTCATGTAGGCAGCAGAGCCAGTCGTGATCATGTCTGCATAAATTCTATTAGCCTTTTCAGATGGATGGAAGGCATCCCAAAATGCATAATGGTTTCTGTTTGGGCACAAATTCGAAAGAAATGTGCACAAGCCTTGTCCATTGTAGGGTCCTTGCCCACAACATGCTACCTTTACATTAGTAAACCCTACACAAACAAAATCACAACGTTATTATTAGCGTGTGCATTGATATGATATTGATATTATTGCGATGATATAATCGACATATGTAAACTATATTCATTAGTAGCATTACCATATGCTTTGGGGTTGCTAAAGAAATCGGAATGCATTTTTCGGGTATTGACAGAGATGAAGACATGTTTGCCAAGTCTTTTGTTGAGTCCTTCCAACATTTGAATGAGTTGTGGGTTGTACAAGGCAGCCGCTCTCTGAAGTTCAGCTGAGCATCCACCATTTGTGCTTCTGGCTGCCAATTCTGCAGGAGCACATCCCATTGGTCCCGTACCAGTCACCAGAACTCTACGTGCTCCAAGTTTATATAAATGCTGCCAAATTAAATGATTCACCACTCAGAAAGCACCCATTATTTAACTAATAAGAACATTATGTACTAGCTAGTTGATTAATTACCATCAAAATCTTATGGTACTCGGAGATGAGAAGCTTGACATAAGTGGGAAGGGGGAGGTTGCGAGATGGACCAGTGGAAGTGCCGGAGAAGTAGTTGTTGACGAAATCATTGCCGCCGACAGTGATCAGGACAAGTGACTGGCTTATCAGTCTTTTTGTTCGTTCAGCTCCAATTAGTGCTCGGACTCTTCTCTGGTATTCCTCAAAGTAGTTCAGTTGTCGGTACATCCGAAGTATATCCAGCTGCATTCAGTGGAATTAACAGAGCAAACCAGAACATAACAAGGTAAAAACAGAACATAACAGAGGAATTAATGTATGACTTACAAACTGAGCTCCAGTTTCATTGAGAATTCCAACCCCAGCTGAAGCGAAGTTGGCACCAACAAGTAGCCTTTGTCCATCTAGTTGTGGATTCAAGTATGCCATGGGGGATTCTTTTGATCCAATTCGCTGACCTTAATTACGATCAATTATGTTCATTATTAGCCAGACAGTTAGTTAATGTAATGTGACCATATACGCAGATGGAAATGGAGTAATCAAAGGTGGTGATTAACTACTCAACTGATGAAGTCAGGGATGATGAGACCGTTGGAGAAACGGCCGGAGGGACGGTGACTTGGAAGATCAATTCCATAAGGGTAAGAATCAGCACGAGCAATCGATATTAAGTAGTTGTTGTTGCCATTATCGACAAGTGAATCGCCGAAAACAAAGAAAGCTCGAGTCCCCTCCGCTAATTGGGGAGCAAACTCAATACTACTAAGAACAAAGTAAACGATCTGTAGACAGATAACCCTTGATGGTGGTGAAGTTGCCATTGCTGTATGAAATGCTTATCTTGGAAATATGGAAATGACCTATTATATATATGTATAGATTGTGCAATCCACCACTGGCACAGCTAAGCCTACTGAACTAAAGTTGCTTAAAAAAATTCTGACAATTTTGTTTGATCGTCGAGCGGTTGATAGGATATAAACACATGAAGTATGAAAGTTTTAGTAGCATCAACCAGAAAAAGTGTTTCACTTTAGGATGTCTTATTCATGAGGAATGAACTTTTGTTCATGGAACCTGCATATCATGTGACATTTCATTCAAGTGGCTGCAGGGGCTGGATTGAGCAAGCTACAGCCCAAAAGTCGCAACCACCCCAAACTTAATGAAAATTCAACCAGAATTTTTTCATGAAGATGGTATGATTTTCAATACCAAAGTTATTTCACTCTCCTTTTTCTTGAAAATATAGTTTTACTTTCTGCCTTGTTAGCATCGATGACTTTCCAGATGCCAAACACCAGATACACATGTAAACAAACACCGCTGCATAAACCAAAACACTTTGTTCTGCCTTTTTTCTGTTTTCAGTGGTTTCTTCTTACCGATATGTGTTAGTGAGGGGCATGTATTTCGCCACATAGAGTATCAGAACTGTCACCTACACTTGAAAATCGGCCGCGAAAAACAAACCGTCACATTTAGGTGTTCGGTATTTGAGACTAAAAGAGATTAAGTAAATCCTCATAGGAGATTACATAGACACAACAAGAGCTCCAACTTCAACATATTTCAGCACTTACAAATCACTGGATGCCATGAGTTACAATTGAGGCCTTTCTTCATTAGTTATATGTAATTAGGATCTCATCAGATTCATGTTTTTGGTATTTGAGCCAATTATATCCTCTCTGCCGATTGTGTATAACAAAAGCTGATCAATCGCTACTAGGTAAAAAGACCGATCATCAGGCCCATGTCTCGTACCAAAATGCAAAAGAATGCTCAATAGCTAGGCATAAACACTTAATCAAGCTAAAACAGTGAACACAGATGTAAGTTCTAATATTATAGCTTTAAACCTTGCAAACTACAGAATGACTCAGATTCTCAATCGGCTTTGGTTACTCGCCAGACATTCCAAGCTTCTGGTACACAGAAAACGATGAATATTGTAGCATTTAACATAAAGTTCAAATAGAAATTAACACAAATTCATATGATATGCAGGTCTCTTCTCCAGTCTTCTAGATCCTGGAATCCAAAGCCAAGATGGTGCTGAGGTTCATGGGGTTCATGTACTTGGTAGACCCTGTCAAAATCTTCTGAACAATCAGTCTGTTTGCCTTTTCCGATGGGTGAAACGGATCCCAGAAAGCGTATATATCTCTGTTCGGGCATAGGTTGGAGGCCACAGTGCATAATCCCAGCCCATTGTAGGGCCCTTGCCCACAGCATGCAACTTTTGATGTCGAAAACCCTGCAAAAAACAAACAATATCACCATAAGTACTTCCAATCAATTAGGCTATGTCATGTATGTATGTGTATATATTGTGTATAGTGTAATGTACCATATGCTCGAGGGTTGGTTATGAAGTCGTTGCGCGACACTTGCGTGTTGGCAGCAATGAACACATCTGAACCAAGTTGACTGTTGAGTCCTTTTAGCATCTGAACAAGTTGGGGGTTGTACAAATTTGCGGCTCGTTGCAGCTCAGCGGAGCATTCTCCACTTCTGCTCCGCTGTGCCAATTCTGCCGGCACGCAGCCTAACGGTCCCGTCCCTGTGACCAAAACTCTTCGTGCTCCGAGTTGATACATCCGCTGAAAAAATGACACAACACATGATCAGTTTCTAACATAGTAGTATTGTATGTGATGTGACGTTGTACTTGACTAGGAAGCTACCAATGAAATCATATTAGGATTTGGAATTAGTTACCAAAAGTTGAGTTCTAAGTTCAGAAATGAGGAATGTGACATATTCTGGAAGACGGTATTGGCGAGATCTTGCAGAGAAAGGCACCAAGTAGTAGTTATTGACAAAATCATTACCGCCGACAGTGAGGAGGACAAGTGCTTGATTCACTAGCTGCTTGGTCCGTTGAGGTCCAATCAGGGCACTCACCCTTTGCTGGTATTGCTGAAAATAGTCCAATTGCCTGTACATTCTGATAATGTTTATCTGCAAAATGTCACATACATAATCAGTCCAACTGCAAATTCAGAAACTGTTGGTTGACAATACGATGAAGGATTTAGAACTCACAAACTGAACTCCGGTATCATTGAGGATTCCAATGCCAGCAGATGCAAAATTGGCACCAACTAGTAGCTTCTGTCCAGTGAGCTCTGGACTCAAATATGGCAATGTAGATTCGGCACCAAGTTGCTGACCTATAAAAACACACATAACACACGTTAAGTCAGTTCACTAAATACTAGAAACAGAAAGAATAGTAGTACTGCGAAACAGAATTCAAAGTGCATAAACGCAACTGATGAAGTCAGGAATGTTTAGGCCATTGGAGAAGCGGCCGGTGGGACGGCCGGTTGGATAGTCAATGCCGTAAGGAGGAGAGTCGGCACGGGCAGTGGTTGCCAAGTAATTGTTGTTGCCATTGTCGACAAGCGAGTCTCCAAACACGAAAAATGCCCTGGCTTCGACAGGGGTGCTCAAAGTGGCCAATGCCATGACAAGACCAAAAATGGCCACCCAAATTGAACCAAAGACCAATGAGGTAGCCATGGATTTGGGGTTTGTTTGTAGCAAAAAATAGAAAAAGGGTATGATTGAACAATGATCAGTAGCTAAGTACGTTGATGTTTGAATAGATGAGAGGGTGCTTATATAGGAAGGGGTGCTTGCTAATCGAGGCAAAAGAAGGCCCACCAGCACATAAGCAAGCAAATATTGGTAGCTGTGTTTATAGCAATACCTTATGTAACTGTGTTTGACATTGACAAAATCAATATCAAAATCAAATTTATGCCTTCTGTTCTAGTGATGAATTATACTGGTTTGCCATTGCCAACCGACCCAGGCTCTTTAAATTACAAGCCTAAGGATATGGAAGTGGTGATGGCTGGCTAATTAGGTATGAGCTTGATAAAATTAGTCATCCTATTCATGAAGCTAGCTACGATCACGTGATCAACAAATTCAACACAAAGGCTGTCTTTTCCTTTTTTTATTTCTTTTTTGTGTGTGTAATTATGTAGTCAACAAAGTTCGTAGAGCATTAATTGCAAACCAACTACTCTCAGTGCAACATCTAAATCCTCTGTTAAACATGATTAATGTACATTGCTAATTTGCACATGGAATGATTAGAAATGTAAATAATGGAAAACAATATTCAAATGTAAAGTATAGCTAGCTGCATTCTTGATATCCTTTGTGCATAGTTGACGGAAGCGAGGCTGGAATAAAGAGTTAGGATTAGAATACAATTTCTCGGGTGTGACGGGAAACGCTCTAAACGGCTTCAATTCTCTAGCAGGCAATGTTGCACTGGTTAGCATTTGAATTGGGGGACCGTATTGAAGCCTCCCCTGATCAAATTTTTGGACCACTAGATGGAGAGTAATGGGACATGATGATAGTAAATTGAATGAGTTACAGGAGGAGCCTTTATAATACCAACTACCCTGCAACAAGAAGGTTTGAACTACAAAATTAACTTAGCTGGAGAAACGGTTCAACTAACAAATGCCTTTTTGAAGTCTATTCAACTCTTTTTCTCTCAACTACTCGTGAGGCTCTTTAATTTTGAACTTTTTCAGCAGTATTGCCTTGCACTTGAGAATCATGCTATAGTAGCCCAGCACTAGCTGTTCAACTTCAAATCCTAAATAGCACAATTTGGAACATAAGTTAGGTCAAATTGATTGAGGCTGCAACTGCAATTAACTTGCCTAAGTGTACTAGATCATTGAGCATCGCCACTCGTTGACTAGATTTCTCGAAAACTATTAGTTGCAGCCATTGTAAACACACTGCTTTAGTTAATTTAAGCTGCAACACATTTGGTGGCTAAGTTGAAGAGATGGGTTGACAACACGCTGACATATGTCCTTGATGGGGCAATTCTTTATTTCTGATGTGTATGTACGTACCAGCTAATAATTTTCTTACCATTCAAGATCAAGGGCCATCATTTACTTAAAATCATGTTTTCAATTGTTTTCTAATAAAAGAGTAGCTAGTTTCGTAGCTACACTTACCATCTTCCAAGTGCAATACATGAAATATGGTATCTATAATTATAACATAGTACATTCCTAACCGACAAAGAAATGTACATACAATCAGGTGACTCTAATGATGTGTGCATTATGTGTGCAATGCGTGGGTGCATACAAACATACAGGTTTAAAATCAAGACATGGGCTAACAAAAAGCATGGCATAATTCGATGTTTTGGGCTTTTCTGCTCCCTATTGGGTCTATCTTAGAGTACAATGGAAGATCAAGCCATAGAAAAGCCCGATACTTCTCAACCTAAGCCCGTATCAATGCACACAAAATGATGCTTAATGAGTGGTTGTCACTAGGACAGAACAGAAGAGACAAACAAACGCATAACTAACTTCAGATTAATTAGGCAAACCACTGTAAAACCAAATTACAATAGTAACACTAAGGTTTCCAATCCATGACACAAAGGGCAAGGAAAATAAATGATGGCAATATAGATGGCGCATTCATGAAATAATGGTAACTTAGTAATGGAAAAGGATCCATCTTCTAATGGTAGTACTAGTAGCAGGTCCTTAGATCCTAGAGTCCAAGGCCAAAATGGAGCTGAGATTCATTGGGTTCATGTATTTGTTGGAACCTGTCAGGATTTTTTGCACAATAATCCTGTTTGCCTTCTCGGAAGGATGGAATGCATCCCAAAATACATACAAATCTCTGTTTGGGCATAAGTTGGAGAGTGGAGTGCACAGCCCAACTCCATTGTAGGGCCCTTGCCCGCAACAAGCCACCTTTGAGGTCTCAAATCCTGCATACGTACACCACATACCATTAGTTCGAACTCAGATACAAAAGGAACATATTTCAAAGAACACACTGCTTCAGTCAACTACACGCACCATAAGCCTGAGGATCGGAGACAAAGTCCATGTGCATGTCGAAAGCATTGGCAGAAACAAAGACGTCTGAGCCAACTTGGTTATTGAGGTCATTGATTATATCGACTAGCTGCGGGTTGAATAAGGAGGCAGCTCGCTGCAGCTCAACCGCGCATTCGCCGGCTCTGCTGTGCTGAGCCAACTCAGCCGGCACACATCCGAGGGGTCCTGTACCTGTGACCAACACCTTGCGTGCTCCCAGTTCATACAGCCTCTGCATTTTGTTAAGCAAGAAAAACATATTAGTAAGTCCAAGTCATGTATGAACAGTCGAAAAAAGACTAATTTGAGTTGAGTGATTGTCTAACATGATATTAAAATTAGGTGGGCAAGACAGGAGTGTATAATGAAAATTATGTGATAACTTGATGTAGATTGCTAGTCAGTTTCTCTAACAACTTCATTAAGATTTAAGCCAAAATATAGTTTGTCTAACAAAAGTGAACATTCTCTAATAATGGACTGGTCGCTAAAAAGAACTTAAAAATGGAAGCGGATTGGCCTTAAATGGAAGCAGATTGCCACAAGTGCAATTGGACAAATACATTTATGAAAATTTGCTGGTCACACCAACCAAAGATATATTCAATAACTCCCTGCATCCCTTTGGGGTCACATCACCCATAAATCCCCCTATCTATTTTACTTTCTTGTGACCAGTTCTCTAGGCCTGCATAGAGTGCTACTGTGACAACTTTCATGGACTGTATTTAGCAAATGAACATAATTCATATACTACATGTATTCTCCACGTTCGACCAAAAAAAAAACATATATTCTCCACAGAATATATGGAGTTATTTTTGTTAAAAATCGAACTTCAAGCTAAAATGTATTTAGTAGAAGGAGTAAACGAATTAGTTACCGCTAAAACTTTACGGTACTCAGAGATGATGTAGACAACATAGTCCGGTAGAGAGTATTGGCGAGATCTAGCAGAGAAGGGGACCAAATAGTAGTTGTTCACAAAGTCATTGCCACCAAGGGTAATAAGAACAAGTGCCTCATTGACAAGTCTTTGAGTCTGGTCAGGTCCAATCATATCAGTCACCCTCGATTGGTATTGTTGAAAGTACTCCAATTGCTTGTAGATTCGGATTATGTTCAGCTGCCATTTTTGCGCACTGCTAGTTAGATACTCTGCTTCTCATTTATAACATTTTTCTTACATTATTTAACACTAGCAGAAACGTTTTAAATTTATAAAATGGAACTTGTTTTATGGAGAGTTTCTTTTGAGCAAGTTGACATTTTTAAGAACTTACAAATTGGATTCCAGTGTCGTTGAGAATTCCAATCCCAGCAGAAGCAAAGTTGGCACCGACAAGTAGCCTTTCGCCAGTGAGCATGGGGCTCAAGTATGGCATTGTGGGTTCTGCGCCAATGCTCTCACCTGAAAGTCCACGTATGTTACAACATAATACAAAATGTTCACTTGTAAACTCAAACACTAAATTTGAGAGCCCTACTGATAATGTCTGGTATACTGAGACCATTGGAAAACCGCCCGGTCGGAAGGTGCGTCGGATAGTCTATGCCGTAAGGGTAGTTGTCTGCTCGGGCAGTGGTGGCCAAGTAGTCATTGTTGCCGTTATCGACCAAAGAATCTCCGAATACGAAGAATGCCCGTGCCTCGGCTTGACGAGTAGCACAGGCACAAAGGAGGCCTAAAATGACCCAAGAAACAAGCATACTACTTTTCATGATGAAATTGGCTCTAAGAAATCTCTCCTCTGCTGTTGTGTGCACTCTTTCAAGTGTTCTAAATTTTGTCTGCTGGGAAGTGAACGAGGGACTTAGCTTTATATATTGCTCATGCTTCAAATGTTTGGCACCATATTAAATGCTATGCTCTACCTCCAGCAGATAAAATTCAAAGACCACCGATTATACCTAGCTCTGTGGTAGTTCCAGCAGGTTAACTTAATTACTTGAACAGCCACTAGCCACCACTGGTAGTTATCCACTGTCACCTACAGTACTTTTGCCTTGTTTTGATTGGAGGGGTGGGGTTGACAATTTTTGGTACAGGTGACAATTCTAGTTTGGCACGTACTGCATTTTTTCAACTGGTTAATCTAAATGTTTTACTCTTTCTAAACATAATGTTACGGAGAGTAAAAAGAGTTCAAGGAATAGGAAGATCTGGGTTAGTTTCCGTCAACTTTGAAGTCAATATCTGATTGGTCTCCACCTACTTGTTACAGCTTTTATCAACCCGTACTTTATTGTTCTGGAGATATTGTGATATGATAATATGATGCAGTTTCCTATGCACAAAATAAATAAACACCCTGAATCATATGATGAGGATATCATTTTTTACATTCAGCAGTAACTGCAGACTGCTTTCAGCATTCAGTCATCTCCTCTGTGAGCTGTGATTACATTAGCAATCTCAAGAGCAAATTGTCAGAGACTTTCTTTTTCGCGGTATAAGGAGGAGGGCTCAAGTCCAATAAGACTAGACAACGAAAACTCTACGTCGAAATTTAATGCGTTAATCTTCCAATACCATTTGCTTTCTTGTTCTGTATGCTTAACTTATCTAGTACTTGGTAGGTTTCTTGGTATTGGAAAATTTGCCATGTGCAGAAAACAGATTTAATGTGTGAGGGCTATCTCAAGTCTCATCTCATTCCAGAAATTCAGTTCAGGGTGGAAGTGTGGTGATGCATTTTGAACTTTGGCTTGCGTACAACGAAGCTCTGGTAAATGTGGGGGACAGACAAAGGCAACAGATTAATAAGCCATGTGCCCAGAATAAATACGGTGGGGTGTCATCTAACTACTTTCCAGAGGTACTTCGTATACTACCTCTATTGCTCATTAATCCACCAGTGAAAAGTGCAGATATTATGCCTTCAGATGTCATACAAAATCCGTCATGGACATCGGAAATGAATAAGGGATGGCCATTTGGGAACGCTCAGCTTAAACCAGCTAAACGTTTTATTAGACTTGAAACCTAAACTTAGTTATTCGGCCAATTAAGACCTAATTAATAGGCCTAAGAAAAGGGCCTTCTACAATGAAAATGATTTGGGATTGAACACATGACATTTGATGAAGATAGTTGTGGGATAATAATAAGCTCCTTATTGGGTACTGTTTTGACAGGATTAAGGAGTTTGCTAGCTTGATTGTTCAGTTTTTTAGCAACTTAGTTTTTCCATAAATGGTCTATGTTGATTGATGAAGTTGGAGCATAACATCAAGAAAAGCACTGTTCTGTCTTCTAATTGTCTCTCAAATAACATCAGCAACCAACCCCCAATTCTGCTTTTCTACTTAAACCTATAGCCGACTCACATTACTAGCTTTATTGCTTAACAAATTGCTGAATAGTTTGGTGAGCTTGTACTTTTATCTGCTAAAATGGCCCCAAGTTCTTGTGCAATAAACTCCTTCAGCTTCACATGGGCAGAGCATAAGTAGACAAGCACCCAACTGGCCAAGAAACAGACATTTCCCACAGGTTCCCAAAGTGGCTTAACCAGAACCAATCTTTTCAGGCTCTTTAATTCTCAACTAGTCCAAAACCCATTATAGAATTTTCATGTCCTTGTAATTAATAAACCTTCTAGTTCCCAAGGTTCAGTGCGTACTAATCCCTTAACCTTGATACCCGGCCGGCCAGGTACAGATTGTTGACAGTTTTTACCATGCTACTCATCAGATTGATCAATTATGTATTTTCATGTGTTGACGAGACATTGATCCAATCAGAGTGTCAGTCGCACTGAAAATCTACTGACATTTCATCGTACCAGAAAGCCAACATGTGATGAGGAAATCAACATCACAGTATATATTTTCACTGCTTCATGCTTTTGACAGTTTTCCAGCTCTTTGTGAATGGCTCAATAATTCTGGGCAATGTCGTTTTCTAGGTTTTATTTGACATGTGTTTGCAAGATTCAGTGCTTTGTATCCCAAATCATCAGATGTGCGGTTCAAGCATGCTTATTTGTCAAAATCATTAAATTTATAGCCTTATTTTAGATGCAAATGACTTGAGATTTTGTTTATAAAAGAGAAGACAAGTTGTGGCGGCACAAATTCAGCAGTGATAAGACAAAAGAATAAACAAGAGAAAACGATTGTTATATTATTAGTGATGGAAAAGTCTGCCAAACTCTGTAATCTGTTAATTGAACCATTCATAATCCATGTGCCTTGCACTTCAATCAAGCAGCAAAACAGAGTACTACGATTGATATACTGGGTTTTTGCTTTGATTTTTGAGTGGGCTTTGTACACCTAATTTCAAGGGCTTGCAAAACATTTAGGCCCAAATGATAATTAAAATATCGAACCCATAAAATGGGCAGTACCACTTAGTAAAAAATTATCTTAGTTGCACATTTTGCGAAAACCCTTTGAAAATATCACAATAGAGAGCTAATTTTACCAGTTTTATGTTTGCAAAATCCCCCCACTAAAAGCATTTTCTTTGTAGAAGAGCCTCAAATTCCTTCATTCGAGCTCTCATTTAAGTATAAGAGAGCTTTGGAGGGACAGAAATAAGATACAAAGCGTAAGACAATATGCACATTATTTGCTTATCCACTAAGATGTAAAGTTGACATAGATCAGAACAGAGCCCAACAAACAAAGGAGAGGGAAAAAACAGCTTCCTACTACAAATATGTACATAAATACTAGGAATATGAAGATGATCCCCCCACTAGTCTAGTCTAGCTGATCACAAAGCCTCCCAATTCATGAATTCATCCTCTCCCCCAAACCCCATCACAACTCCCACATCATTCATCTCCAAGAAATCCTTTTCACCACAGATTTGCTTATCCCACAAACCATCTCCAATACTCCAACCCCCAAATCCACACATGTTCACCGCCTCCTCCGCCGGCACTGCTACTTGTTCAGTAGAGGCAGTCATGTTGCTTGAGGAACAAGTACTCGCACTAGCGGAGGACGACGGCGACGGAGATTGGTGGTCCGGCAAGTTGAGCTTGGCGGATGAGCCGTAGAGCCTCCTAGCTGCGTCATCATAGGCAAGTGCTGCCTCTGTGGAAGTGTTGAAAGTGCCTAGCCAAAGCCTCGCCCCGCGATTCGGCTCTCGAATCTCAGCCACCCATTTCCCCCACGTCCTCTGCCTCACTCCCCTGAAGTTGCACAGAGCATTCTCCGGCCCTCCTTTCCCTTTCATACACCCTTTTCTTGACCTCCCCATCTGACTAGAGTTCTTATTCCCCACCTTCAGTCTCTCTTGTCTCTCCATGCTTACCAGAAATTGAGGCTCTGAGTTCGATGCCTTTAGTATCAACAAAGAAAATGTATATAGCAGTTCTTTTGAAGTTTGGACTAGCACTGTATGTAAGCGTGTGTACGTGTCGTGTTTGATGGGCAAGGAACATATCCAAATAGGAAGGTAGGAGGAGAATTGGGCAGTTGACATGTGTAAAACAGCAGCTTGTCATGTGTTCTAATTCACGAACATCGATGAACACATGTCAAAAACACCCCAGCAACACCTGTCTAATTCTCTTCAACTCCTTAACATATAAGAGATATATACGATTTCGATTTCTCCTAGAACTATGTATAGATTTAAGGTAAATGTAATTGACCGATTAATGCTAGTGAGACCAAATCTCAAAAATTTGTTAGTGAATACTGAAAATAATAAAATTAGAGTTTAATCGTTACATAATGCTTAACAATAAGACCAATAATATAAGTAAGTTTATTTTCATTGGCTTCCACCCGAGACAAACCTCAAGATTTATTATAATGCAATGGTGCACAATCGCCTTGTACAATTGAACAGAACGAGGCAACAATGTCCTCGTAGTGATTTACCATGAAAAACAAGAAAATCAATAAATTCCTAACGAGAGAAACAAAATGTATAACCACTGAAGTGACAAAAAAGGAACTAAAACACTTACCCAAAGAAAAATCTTGAGTCATTTGATCGCCTACAATATTCCAATTTAATTGTTAAAGTTTAGAGAAGGAACGATTATATATTTTAAATTTAAAAAGAGTTAAAAAGAAAAGGGTTTTTATCATGAATGATGCCTGAATTTTCATTAACCGGACTTCATAGTGCATGAACTTTAAAAGTGATCAATTTGGTACCAAAACTTTAAAAAACCGGACTTCATAGGGCCTGAACTTTAAAAGTGATCAATTTAGTAACCCAGACTTTCAAAAAGAGGACTATGTGGTACCTCCTTCAATTTTTTTGTCAAAATTCCTTTAAAATTAAGGATAAAATTATCTTTTGATATTAATTTTCATGTAAAATATTTTTTTTTACCTCTCAATCTCTATATAAATGTGTATTATCATGTTTCGAAAAAATTAAAATGTGCATATAGCTATTTTAGAATAATAAATAAATTGATTAATGAAAATATACTCGAACAGTATACTTTTTCTATTACTCAATTTATGTTAGAAATATTTTTTATGTTCGATTATATTTTATTCATCAATTTATCTATTGTTTTGTACTAGCCATATGCATATATTTTTTTGAAACATCATAAAACATATTTATATAGAAAATATTAATATCAAAAGACCATTTTTTCAAAAGACCATTTTTTGAAAGTCTGGGCACCAAATTGATTACTTTTAAAGTTAGGCCTTATGAAGTCAATTTCTGAAAGTCTAGGTACCAAATTATCACTTTTAAAGTTAGGCACTATAAAGTCCGGTTAATGAAAGTTCGGGCATCATTCATGATAAAAACCTAAAAGAAAAAAAGCAACACTACTTTGTGCACCTGTAAAAGGGATCTATGAGAAGATTCCGGCGACGAGCATATTGCACATGCACACAATAATCAATTAGAAAAGCTGAAAATTGCTGAGTTTTGATTTGAGTATCTCAAATTTGGTTTAATAATATATAATTGAATAAAGTTTGGGATGGAAAATGGTAAAACTATACTCACCTCAAACACACCGTGTGGATTTTAAATACCTAATTAGCTCCTCCATATTCGCTTCATTAAGGTCGGATGTCCGCGAAGACCCATACCCATGAAGTTGGGCTTCTAAACGGGTGGGCCTTTCCTTCTGAACGTATCACTGGGCCTCTCTTTGTCACCAGAAAATGCCAAAAGAGCCCAATATCTAAAACACGCTGACGGCAGGGCGTTTTCTATGCAACACAGCCGCCAACTCACACGACACACCGTTTTAAAAGCTTGTACGCACTAGTCTACTACAGTCACCCGTTATTATCCTCTGCTTCACTCTCGTCAGCTCCTAAAACCCTAACAAAAAACACAGCTGAAAAGCCAAAAAACCAAACTTCCCCTACATTCACCATCGGATCCTCCATTCGGGATCCGCCGACCCGTTTACCCGAAATGGCGACTCCGACTGAGTCCCTACTCTCCGTCGCCGGGTCGGTCTCCACCCCATCCACCAAGCAACGGGTTTCGATCTTCCTCCACCAAATTCCATCCATTCTCGCCACCGCCGGTCAGTCAAAACCTCAAGTCTCCGATTGCGTTTTTCATTTTAACCTCCAATTTCAATTTTACTTCTTCTCACATGACGTCATGCATTGCAATCAATTTCACGAAAATGTAAATTTAGTAAAGTTGATGAATTGTTGTATTACAATCGGGTTTCAAATTCCGCAGAAATGTGTGCGGAGACGGCGTCACTATTGGTAGATATCATATTTAGAACGGTGTTCATTTACGATGACCGCGGGTCGAAGAACGCCGTCGACGCCGTCATTGCGAAATGGCTGTACGAGGTTGACTTCATGAAGAGTTTCGCGGCGTCCTTAGTTCAGTTCATGGAGAAGCAATCGAAGCTGAAATCGCACGTGGGCTGCCGCAGGCTTCTCCAGTGGTCGTGTCTGCTTTTCAGCAAGAGCAAGTTTGCCGCCGTCTCGAAGAATGCGTTCTGCAGAGTGGCCGCAGTGCAGGCTTCGTTGCTTGCTGTTGTTATGCAGAGGTCGGTTCGCGAGCGAAGGGCTTGCAAGAAAATGTTCTATCAGTTGTTTTCGCAGGTTTAGCTTCTGTCCCCTTATTGTAATGGAAGAACCTTATGGTCACGGAGATTTTAAATGCTTTGTTTTGTTTTCAGTCACCAGACATTTACAAAATGTATATAGAGGAACTGAAGGATGCCCGTATACCGTACAAAGATAGTACTGAGTTAATATGGTTGTTGCTGGAGTTTTCGAGTAGCAAATCGTCATTGTTTGAACAATGCAAGGTGAGAAATAAATTGTTTCATCATCATGAAAGAGAGGGGCTAGTGTTTCGTTTGCATTTTGTTTTCTTTAGGTTTCTAACTGATCCTTGGTTGTTTCGCAGCCAACATTCCTGGATATATATCTTAAGGCAATTTTGAATACAAGAGAAAAGCCAGCTAATGGTCTTAGTGAAGCGTTTTGTCCACTTTTTAGACATATGTTGCATGAGGATTTCCAAAATATCGTGCTTCCATCTGCTGTTAAAATGCTGAAACGGAACCCTGAGATTGTACTGGAGTCAGTTGGGATTCTCGTGAAATCACTCAACCTTGATTTAAGCAAGTATGCTGTCGAGATTCTTTCCGTGGTATCTCCACAGGCTCGGCTTGCAGATGAAGGCAGAAGGGTTGAAGCGCTGGCAATTGTGCGATGTCTAAGCCAAAAATCCAGTAATCCAGATGCTTTGGAAGCAATGTTCAACGCTGTCAAATCCGTAATTGGAGGTTGGTTCCTTACTTCTGTTCTTTTATTATTTTGGGAGTTCTGGAAATAGAAAGTGGTAATGAAGAATGAATGGAATGAGAAAGAAGGGTTACATCAGTTCTTTCCATAATTTTATTAACCGGAATGTACCATAGTTTCTTCTTCTTATTCTGGCGGTGTAATTGTAAGGATGGTATTTTGTTAACTTAGGAAAAATTTCTTTCCTTTCCTTCATTAGGAGTAGAAAACTGGGGTAAGGGGGTAATGCCATATAGAGTGAAAATTATTCAATACAATATTCAAATAAGGGAACCCCAGTCCCATCTACTTTCCCTTTTCTTCTGAATGCACTGTTAAGTGGTTCCAAATAATCTTCATCTTGGTATTGGATGCCTGTAGGATGATGCATTTGCAGAGCTTTTAGTGAAGTTGTTTTAAAGTCTGGTTGCACCATCATTAACTCAAGGTTTTTATTTCAATAGGCTCAGAGGGAAGACTTACATTTCCTTACCAGAGAATTGGAATGATCAATGCACTGCAAGAAATGTGTAATGCTCCGGATGGGAAACACCTCAACACCCTGTCACAAACCATATGCAGTTTCCTTCTGTCTTGTTACAAGGATGATGGTAACATGAACTTATGGTTGCATGTTTTTTCTTCTTGTATAATTTAATTCAGTTTTCTAATTGATTATCTTTTCAGATTTTGTTTATGCTATCTTGTTTTGGCCAAAAGATTGGGTGTTTAAATCCCTCCAAATTCTATTTTGCAGGAAATGAGGAGGTGAAACTTGCAATTCTGTCAGCTCTGGGTTTGTGGGCCGCAAGATCTGCTGATGCTGTAAAATCAGATTTAGTTTCATTTTTTTCTTCTGGTCTTAAGGAGAAGGAAGCTCTAAGAAGAGGGCATCTTCGTTGTCTACGAACCATATGCAAAACGTCCGACGCTGTTTTCCGGGTTGGTTGGTTGATTATGTTTTTTTTGTCTTTGCTTTTGTACAATTGCTCTAGGGTAGGCCGTTTCTTTCATATCTTTGGTGACGTTTTAATTTTTTCACTTCAGATATCATCGTTACTGGAACCTCTTATCCAGCTTGTCAAAACTGGTTTTACCAAAGCAGCTCAGCGCTTAGATGGTATTTATGCCTTGCTGTTAGTTGGGAAGATTTCAGCTGTTGACATTAAAGCAGGTCCGACTTTTGGTTCAACATTTTAGTTCTATACAATGCTTTTCCTATTTTGAATATTTGACATTTGGGATTTTTTTTGTGGTTACCAACAGAGGAGACTCTGGTGAAGGAAAAGATCTGGTCTGTGGTATCTCAAAATGAGCCTTCAGTTATACCAATATCCATGGTATTATTCAAAGGCTTACTGGTGTTTAGAATTTATCTCTTGTTTGTTTTTATGTCCCCTGATATAGGACTTGTATTGCGCAACAGGCTTCAAAATTGTTGACTGAGGATTGCATGGCATGTGTTGATCTTCTTGAACTGATGCTTGTCGAACATGTGCAGAGGTTATTATTCATTTACGTTGCAAACTATACTAAACTGCTGTCCTATGTAGAAAGTAATGGTTTTATTTGCCACTTCGTGCAGGGTTTTGGACTCCTTTTCAGTAAAATTACTGTGCCAGGTAAATAAGCAAGCATCACTCTTTGTCTCTGAAGGTATTAGTTTTGTCACTTAGTAATTATCGGTATGTTGCAGGTGATGATCTTCTTCATATGCCACCCCTGTTGGGAAATTCGAAGAATGACTTATGATGCTACCAGAAGGATAGTTCCTGCTGCTCCGCAATTAGCCGAGCATGTTTTAGTTGAATTCACGAATTCCATGTCTGTAGTTGCAGAAAAACTTCGTCTTTCAAAGTTAAGGTAAATCTCATATTTTTTTTCATATAGATCACTTTCCGTTTTACTTTGCCCCATTAGAGCAAAAACAATGTTGGGGGAAAAAGGTAGAGTGAAAAAAGTTGAAAGGAAAAAAATGTACTAATGTGAAGGGGGAAAAATTGGGTATAAAAATTCAACTCATTTTAAACATTCATCTTTCCAAGTGTCAAAGAGAGAGAAAAGATGTTGGTACCTACTCATGCCACATCAGGGGGAAAACTTTAAAAATGGGTGTATATTTTACACCCAAATTTACATTCCCACCCGCCCCCACACCCACCTCCCCCCCACCCCCCTCCCCCCCACCCCCCTCTTCACCAAAATTTAGGTTATTCCTCCTACATTATTTGAGATTTAGGTGAAAATTTAGGTTTAGGATTGGTTTTTGGGTTTATAGAGCAACATTGTTTTTGCTCTTACGGCTGGGTGGTGGAAAACAAGCTTGAACATTGAGTAGTTTTAAGTTCTTTTCACATAAGTATAAAGACTTAGATGCACTTGAATTTAGAAGTGGAAGTGGTTTTCATATTAAGTTTCTTTAGCTTTATATAATGCTGTTAGTCTTCCATTAAATTGCATATGCTAGACTTTGGATCTTCTTTGATAAAAAATGTAAGATACAGCACATCTGGGCATGTGAATTGGATAACAAATAATATTATTCTATTTGCATATAATTTCTCATTTCCTCTCTGATCTGGTGGCGGGGATTTAATTTTCTATGTATATAGCGAAACAGAGAATTTATTGGACGTTCAAATACCATTCCTTCCGTCGGTTGAGGTTTCAGTGAAGGCTTTAATTGTGATATCATCAGCCGCACTACCTGCAGCACCACGTGCATCGATGCGAGTTTTATTCTGTGCACATCATCCATACCTGGTCGGAACTGCAAAGAGAGATGCAGTTTGGCGGGTAATGTTTTTCTTTATTCTTTTGTTAGTTGCAAAAGATGAGCTGAGTATGTTGCTTACTTTAGGAGGTTTTTCTGTTGCTATAATTTGTCTTATTTTTCTATTCTGATGTTTAGTCTCAATGCAAGGGTGTCTAAAAATAAAATTGCTTCTTTTAATACACGAAAAGAAAAGGCTTTAATGGTTTTAAGATGCAATCCTATCGAATTCGTATATATGAGGTGCTTCCATGTCATTTCTGGGCTTTGTTTTGATAACAAGTTGTGAAATCTGGGTTCTTCTCCATATTTTACTGGTTACAAGTGCTTCTTCAAATAGAGTTGTGTTCCTTCCTTTCTGCTTTCATAATGACATTAGCATTCTTCAGCTGATTAGATTTGTTCTTTTTTGACTTCAGAGGGTACAAAAAGGTTTGCATTCATGTGATTTTGACATCATTAGCAACATTTTGGCTGATGTAGAGAATTTGTGCAAGGTAAGCCTATTGCTTGTTTTGGAGTTTTTACTGTGTATTATTATGGATGGATGTAATCATCCTTCATTACAAAGTAAGATCAATTATCTGCTTCAACTGTCAAGATTTTGAGGTAATATTTTTACATTGAAGTTTTTAACTAAGCTCTTAGTGGCTCATTTGCAGAGCCTGCTGGGATCAATGGGGTTGTCAAGCAGCAATTCATCTGAACAGCAAGCTGCAATATCCTCGTTATCCACTTTGATGTCAATTGCACCTGGAGAAACATATGAGGAGATTGAGAAGGTCATTTGGTTATACATGTCTCAGTTTCATTGTTTGTTCATTTGCTTAGGCCACTAAGATTGCATTAGTGAATGCTTACGGTACTAATTCCCTGTGGCAGCACTTGAAAAATCTTCCACACCGTTATTCGCATGATGCACTTTCTGAAAATGACATTCGGGTAAGTTCTTTAGCGTATCATCTTTATTTTGTGACGGTGAAAGTTCTTGTTGTCAACTGGGTACACAATAGGAGCTGAATGCTTTTGGAAGGTTGGACTGGTTTCTGTTTTGTAGTTTCACATTTGTTTCCACTTGTATTGTTTCAGATTTTTCATACTCCTGAAGGCTTGCTTTCCAGTGAGCAAGGTGTCTACATTGCAGAGTCTGTTGCTTCTAAAAATATGAAACAAGCGAAGGGCCGCTTTCGGATGTATGAGGATCTCGATGACCAGGTAAAGCAAACAGCGTCTCCCATTCATTTGTTTTGGCCAGAATTTTTCAAAAAATTATTTAAGTTTAGGTGTTGCATTTTCATTCTTTGTTCATAGGACAATGGTGGTTCTAATCATTCTGCTAAAGTAGAGCCAGCCAATAATTCTGTGAGTAAAAGGGAAAGGGAAACTGGGAAGTCCTCAAAGAAACCTGGTAAGTTATTGTTGCTTCTATATTTCCACTGGGAATTGTTTTTTGTGTGTGTTACTATTCAGTAGCATTCTAATCGTTTGTGATTTGCTAGAAAAAGGAAAGACTGCAAAAGAAGAGGCACGTGAGTTACTACTTAGGGAAGAGGCATCCATACGTGAGAAGGTCCATGAAATACAGAAAAATCTGTCTTCCATACTCAAAGCTCTTGGGGAAATGGCCATCTCTAATCCTATTTTCGCACACAGTCGACTTCCTTCGCTGGTATGTGTCTAGGACCCTGCATTTGTGGTATCTTCCTTCCCTATTAACAAATTTAAGACCAAAATTTTCTAATGTTGAGGAGTATAATGCAATTTCTTTTCCTTGTTAAATTCAGATCTACTGTGTTGCATTAATAGGTTGTTAAACTCTCATCTGGTTTCAGGTTAGCTATGTAGATCCATTGCTAAGGTCACCAGTTGTTGGTGACGTGGCATATGATACTATGGTGAAACTGTCTAGATGTACTGCTCCACCACTTTGTAATTGGGCCCTTGACATTGCTACTGCTTTGCGCTTAGTTGTGACTGAAGAAGTTCGACTTGTGTTTGACATGATTCCAAATGTTGGACAAGAAGCCAATGAAAGACCATCTTTGAGTCTATTCGAACGAATAATTAATGGCCTTTCTTTATCTTGTAAATCTGGGCCTCTTCCAGTAGATTCATTTACCTTTGTCTTCCCCGTAAGTTTTCCGGCTTTCCCCTTGATAGATCCAGCTGAGTGGTGCTTCTCCTATTCTAATCTTTCTCTGGTGTTTATGTTGTCAGATAATGGAGCGAATTCTGTTATGCCCTAAGAAGACAGGACTTCACGACGACGTGCTTCAAATTCTTTACCTGCACATGGACCCACTATTACCCCTTCCAAGGCTTCGAATGATTTCAGTTACTGAATTTTCTTTCGGCACTAGTTCACATCAAATTTCCACTCTTTTCTTATTGTATTTGTTGCTTTCGATTGATTTACTTCTTTTTGCAGGTTCTTTATCATGCTCTTGGAGTTGTTCCCGCTTATCAAGCCTCTATTGGACCTGCTCTGAATGAGTTGTGTTTGGGTCTGCAACCAGATGAAGTGGCACCTGTATGCTATTTCTGCTTCGGCTTCAATTCTTTTTTTCATTGATTCACTTTAATGTTACTCATGCTTCGTGAATATGTTTCTTCAGGCTCTATATGGGGTTTATGCAAAAGATGTTCATGTTAGAATGGCCTGCCTAAGTGCTGTCAAATGCATTCCCGCTGTTGCCAGCCGGTCTCTTCCTCAGAATGTTGAGGTTGCTACAAGCATTTGGGTTGCTTTACATGACCCAGAAAAGGTTTGTTGCACTATTATTTTTTGAAGTGTTCTCTGTGCATATCTCGGTAATAGTTAGGGTTCCATCTAATGGAAGTTTTTTGTGCAAGTATATGGCTCCATGATATAGACAGGGCCATGTTTTGACCTCTGAAATGATTGTTCTGTGCGAATATTGAAGATTTCTTCTGTACAGTTCATTTGAAATTGCATAATTTCTTCTCCACTGGTGCAATATTTTCTGCTTACATTGTCATTTTTCTTAGTTAGAAGCTCATTCATCATTTCCTTTTGTGTTTGCTTCAGTCAGTTGCAGAAGCATCAGAAGACTTATGGGATCGCTATGGACATGAATTTGGGACTGACTACTCAGGCCTGTTCAAAGCACTTTCCCATATTAATTATAATGTGCGGTTCGCTGCTGCGGAGGCGTTAGCTGCTGCTTTGGATGAATGTCCGGATACTATACAGGTTTCTGTGTTTTTGAACTATCAACTTGCATTCATATGTAGTTTGTTGTTTGTACTTGTCTCAAAAGAGTAGTTTTATTGCTATTCAGGAGTCTCTTTCTGCATTATTTTCTCTGTATATTCGTGATGCTGGTTTGACTGATGACAACGTTGATGCTGGTTGGCTGGGTCGACAAGGTGTAGCCTTGGCTTTACATTCATCTGCTGATGTACTCAGAACAAAAGACCTTCCTGTTGTTATGACATTTCTGATTTCGAGAGCACTGGTACGCATTACATCTTAGTTCTTTCCAGAGCAGGAACTCTGCTTCAACTGGCTGGAGAGATTTTATTCTTCAGTTTCAGTCATTTTCAGCGTAGAACTTAATTTCAACGACTTTTTGAATGTCTTTTATTATGCAGGCTGATCCTAATGCCGATGTTAGGGGAAGAATGATAAATGCTGGTATTATGATTATTGATAAGCACGGCAGAGATAATGTTTCCTTGCTATTTCCCATCTTCGAGAACTACTTAAACAAAAAGGTATTCTCCCTTTCTAACTAGAGACGGCGCTTGCAAAAAGACCACTTATTGGAGATTTGATGTCTTTCCATGTCCGCGTTTGTATTAAATGGATGGAACTGTTGTTTCCATGCCAATATTGCAAGACCCTCGTAATTTATGTATCTTGGTAATTTAACTTTTGATAGGCATCAGACGAAGAGAAGTACGACTTGGTTCGTGAGGGAGTTGTTATTTTTACTGGAGCGTTGGCAAAACATTTGGCGAAGGTGCTGTACTACTGTTTCTTTCCTTCCTGCCCTTTTTTCCTTTTGCGAAACAGCACAACTCTCAGGAATTTACGGCTTTAATTCGTACTCTGGAACAGGATGATCCAAAAGTTCATGCTGTTGTAGAGAAGTTGTTGGAAGTGTTAAATACCCCATCAGAAGCTGTTCAACGGGCAGTCTCAGCATGTCTATCTCCCTTAATGCAATCAAAGCAAGTATGCAGAGCTCTTGTTTCCCTGTTTGGTTTTGTTTGAATGATTGTTTATGCAATTTGGAATGCAGACATGAACATAATGTGTACTTATGTAGACTAAATAAGGATGGAACATCAGTTATTCTCTAAGATTTATTATGTTTGGTATATTTGCGTTAAGCAGGCAACACAAATAAGGACCCTGATAAGTCAAACTGATTTTACGGTTAATATGGGTGAAAACTTGTGCTGTTATAGTAAGTTTTGGTTTATCCTGTGCAGAAATTATTTTATGATGTTACCTGCTGACAGATATACCGTATTGACATTAAGAGGAAAGCTAATATCATTCTTTTGAATAACTTGGCAAGGATGATGGACCAGCTCTTGTCTCAAGACTTTTGGATAAACTGATGAAAAGTGATAAGTATGGAGAACGTCGTGGAGCTGCTTTTGGGCTTGCTGGAGTGGTCAAGGGATTCGGTATTTCTTCCTTGAAGAAGTATGGGATTGTAACTCTACTACAGGAAGGTCTTTTAGACAGGTCTGTTTACCCTTCGTATTGGGAAACTTTGTTTTTGAGAGCTTTAGTTTGTGTTATTTCTTTTATTAAGTCCTTTTTTTTGGTATATAATGTACTCAAGCTATTCATCTTTGCATTTTTTCAATTACAGGAATTCTGCAAAAAGCCGTGAAGGAGCTTTGCTTGGATTTGAGTGTCTCTGTGAATCCCTTGGAAGACTGTTCGAACCGTAAGTGAACAGTTTATACCAAGAAATAATTTTTCAAATGTCAATTTGATATTCATCTAATCACCCATCATCCTTTTGATGTAGGTATGTAATTCAAATGTTGCCGCTACTGTTGGTTTCGTTTTCCGATCAAGTTGTTGCAGTTCGTGAAGGTGCTGAGTGTGCAGCTCGTGCAATGATGTCTCAGCTTAGTGCTCAGGGAGTAAAACTGGTCCTTCCATCTCTGTTAAAGGTATTATTTATTTCTTACCCATTTATTAATCTCATTAAATCAGGTTCCCTGAAGTATGTAAGTTTCCTTGATAGGGTCTTGAAGATAAAGCTTGGCGAACGAAGCAAAGTAGTGTACAACTGCTTGGGGCCATGGCCTATTGTGCTCCTCAACAGCTGTCTCAGTGTCTACCTTTGATTGTACCAAAGCTGACTGAGGTTTGTCTTTATATGAACACATCTGTTGCATTTTTAGAATATGCGTATTGTCTTATGCTTTATTATTCATCATTTTCTTGTTCTTGCAGGTTTTAACAGATACTCATGCTAAAGTTCAGTCAGCGGGACAAATGGCACTTAACCAGGTATATATTGTGCTGGGAGTTATCTATATTTTCCTTACAAATCATTGTTGATGTGTTCTTGTGCTATTCTTAGGTTGGGAGTGTAATAAAGAATCCTGAAATTGCTACATTGGTACCGACTCTTCTACTGGGTCTTACGGATCCAAATGAATATACAAGATACTCTCTTGATATTCTCTTGCAAGTAAGGATTTGCAAACTTAACTCTACTATCTTCTCAAAAATTTATTTCCCTCATTTAATGATCCAAATGTTCATGAATTTTTTGCAGACAACCTTTATTAACTCAATTGATGCTCCTTCACTGGCACTGTTGGTGCCAATAGTACATAGAGGGCTACGAGAAAGGAGTGCGGAGACCAAAAAGAAAGCGGCACAGATAGTAGGCAACATGTGTTCATTAGTTACGGAACCCAAGGATATGATTCCATATATAGGGTTGCTTCTCCCTGAAGTGAAAAAGGTGCCATTTTGTATGAGTGATAGATTTAAATCTTCTGTGTAACTATTTTCTAATTATTTGTACTCCCAAAAAATAGGTTCTTGTGGATCCGATTCCAGAAGTTCGGTCAGTTGCAGCAAGGGCCCTTGGATCCCTCATAAGAGGATTGGGGGAAGTCCATTTCCCAGATCTGGTTCCATGGTTGTTGGACACACTGAAGTCTGATAATAGTAATGTTGAGCGCTCTGGAGCTGCCCAAGGATTGAGTGAGGTCAGTAGGACTAGAATACAAAGTTCTCTCATTTATTTTGTATGCTGGAACTTCACTTTTTCTATCAAATTTTCTGATAAGTAAGAAATTAACTGCATCTTGGCTGTACAAGTAGTGAAACTATCTTTTTCTGGTATATAACAACGCGTTTCCTTTCTTCAGTCACTATTGCTGTAGTAGACTCCTTGAGTGCCTTTAGTTTTCTTAGTATTGTATTGGTTTGCTAAGAGACGATTTGCCCCAATCCAGGTATTAGCTGCACTTGGTACTGAGTATTTTGAGCGCCTACTTCCAGATGTTATCCGAAACTGTTCTCATCAAAAAGCTTCTGTCCGTGATGGATATTTGACCTTATTCAAGGTGAGGACAGTTTACTGTAAAACATGCTAACCACTACTTGAAGTATTTGTCTCACTGGCTCAATCTAATGCTTGCCTTCTCGTTGGTAATTGGTTTACAGTATTTACCAAGGTCGTTAGGTGTCCAATTCCAGAATTATTTACAGCAGGTGCTACCTGCTATTTTAGATGGTAAGTACAGTTTCTTCTGAGGCTGTAAAATGATGTGGCTGCATGTTACTATTATAGGATTTTGGGACCTCAATCAAATTTAAGGTGTATTTATACTGTTACAGGTCTTGCCGATGAAAACGAGTCTGTACGTGAGGCAGCATTAGGTGCAGGGCATGTCTTGGTTGAGCATTATGCAATAACGTATGCACTTTTCCTGTTTTACTTTAACCTCGACAACACAATGAAATTTTATTTTTTCAGCATGGAAATTTGGTTCTCGAAGTGCCTTAGATATTGGGTAACCTTCTTTTTGGTCCATTTGAGGTATTTGAGGTTATTCAACCAAAGCTACTTTGCTTCTTAATAGCCTGGAAGGCAGCCAAAACTGAACTTTCGTTAGGAACTTATATGGTTCTCAATTCAATTCTTAGAAATGTTTCTGAATCTGGCATAATTATTTGCAACTTGAATATCCTAACCTTGTTTGCAGTTACCATCTTGTGAAACTCAAATAATACTTTGAGGATAGAACACTAGTGCAAAGTCCCAAATATGAGTGATGATTTGTTTTAGTCAGTGTGGGCCGGGTTATCATAACCGATGGGTTTCAATTTGTTTTTGTTGCCTTTCTCTGATTTTCAGGTCTTTACCTTTGCTGCTTCCCACTGTTGAGGATGGCATCTTTAACGATAGTTGGCGGATTCGACAAAGTTCTGTAGAATTATTGGGTGATCTCTTATTCAAGGTAATTTCATTGACCTCATCTTCTTCCCTTTTCCTGGAGTTAAAGAGTCTTTGGTTACTGAAATAATCTTTACTAATCCAGGTTGCTGGAACTTCTGGAAAAGCTTTACTTGAGGGCGGTAGTGATGATGAAGGCGCTAGTACTGAAGCACATGGTCGGGCTATCATTGAAGTTCTGGGAAGGGATAAGCGTGATGAAATTCTTGCTGCATTATATATGGTTCGAACTGATGTCAGCTTATCAGTGCGTCAGGTAAGGAGATTACTTTGTCACAAATTCAATCTTTGTTCTTCTATCTTGCTACATATGTAACTTCCTCCTGTTTTTTTCAGGCTGCATTGCACGTATGGAAAACTATCGTGGCAAATACTCCCAAGACCTTAAAGGAAATAATGCCAGTTCTAATGAATACTCTAATTGCCTCTCTTGCATCATCGTCCTCTGAAAGGCGGCAGGTTGCTGGACGAGCATTGGGTGAGCTTGTAAGGAAACTTGGTGAAAGAGTGCTTCCTTTGATCATCCCAATTTTATCCCAAGGGCTGAAGGATTCTGACACCAGCAGAAGACAAGTGAGAATTCTCTTTTTCTGGCCTATTATGATGTTCCAGCTTTGCTATTAACCGAGAATACTCTCATATTATTATTTGGTCTGGTAGACAACTATAATCTTAAAGACTGGACTATCTTTGGGTTTGCGCCCAACCAGAACACATGTTATTTTATCAATAGTTTATCTCTTGAAACAAGTTCGTATCTTAAGGTGACCTTGATAGCAAAATATGACTTTTGCTTGAGACCTATGCTGACACGTATATGCTTTTCTTGTGATTGACAGGGCGTATGCATTGGTCTGAGTGAAGTAATGGCAAGTGCTGGTAGAAATCAGTTGTTGAGTTTTATGGATGAGCTCATCCCAACCATCCGAACTGCTCTTTCTGATAGGTTTTGTTTTCTATCTTGTGATGTTTATGATTTTTTAAATTTTTGTCTGCCTTCATTTTTTATCTCTTGCAAACTGTAAACTTCTTTATTCGGAATAGCATGCCCGAAGTTCGTGAGGCTGCTGGCTTAGCATTCAACACTCTCTACAAGGTTGTTTTCTAGTCAATTGTTTAATTCAACTATTGAAATCTAAAACTCTTTGGATAAAGTTATAATTATATAGACATATTGTAGAGTGCGGGAATGCAAGCAATCGATGAAATTGTTCCAACACTTTTACATGCTTTGGAGGATGAGGAAACTTCTGATACTGCTCTTGATGGACTCAAACAAATCTTAAGGTGGAATGCCCACTTCGTTTTAGCGTTGCTCCTTTGCTCTCTATTACCCCTGATAATATGCATATTTAGTGCTAAGTTGCTGCGTTTTCTGTTTTAGTGTCCGGATTTCGGCTGTTTTGCCCCACATATTACCCAAACTTCTCCAGCTTCCACTTACGTATGTGTTTCGTTCTCAAAATCACTATGTAATTTGTTGACTTATTGAATGACTTCCTCTTACGTATGCTTGTTACTGAACCCGTTTGTATATCCAGTGCGCTCAATGCACATGCTCTTAGAGCTGTAGCTGAAGTTGCTGGACCTGGTCTTAATTCTCATCTTAGTACTGTTCTTCCTGCTTTACTTTCTGCAATGGGTGCTGATGAGAAGGTAATATTTGCAATCCTATAATTATTTAACGATGTAGGCTTTTTATCTGTTTTTCTACCTCTGAGGTTCACATTTGAGGTTGTTTAACTGTAAACTACTAACTGTAAACTGTTATTTAATATCCCATTACTGTTGGATACCTGTGCTGGATCTAATCTGGCGGAATTTGAAATATTGTTCCTCTTGGAATTTTAGGAGGTTCAAACGTTGGCAAGGGAGGCTGCTGAAACTGTGCTAATGGTCATAGATGAGGAAGGTGTTGAATCTCTTCTTTCCGAGCTTCTTAGAGCTATCAGTGATACTCAGGTATTACTTTAAATGTCGCCTATGTATTGAAGGCTTTAGTCCTGCTAAATTGCCTCCCTTGTCTTCTTGCTCTCACAAAAACCTCGTTCGTGGTTTCAGGCTTCAATTAGAAGAAGTTCTTCATATCTCATAGGCTATTTCTTCAAGAACAGTAAATTATATCTGGTTGATGAAGCTCCAAACATGATATCTACCTTGGTTATCTTGCTCAGTGATTCAGATTCAGCTACTGTGGCGGTATGCATGACAAGTATTTCAGGTTCAATGATTCACTCGAAATTCATAACATTATATGCTAGCTTCTCTTAAACAGGTTTCCTGGGAAGCTTTGTCAAGGGTTGTAAGTTCAGTTCCCAAGGAGGTACTGCCTTCATATATTAAATTAGTACGAGATGCTGTATCTACATCCAGGGATAAGGAGCGAAGGAAGAAGAAGGTGAGCACATAGTATAGATTGCTTATATGGAAATTATTGATTCGTTCAATCAAAGTTTGATATGTTATATGAATGGTCTATTAATTTAAATACGTTATATTTCTAAACTTGCAGGGAGGAGCAATTCTTATACCTGGGCTGTGTTTACCAAAAGCACTTCAACCATTGCTTCCAATATTTCTCCAAGTATGATCACTTTCTTTTCATTGGATGCTCTATCTGAAATGAAAAACATTAAATTATTTTCTTGATGTATGCTATTGTTTGAGTTACCAACCAATGTTCCACGCTATGTTTAAATTGTCTAAGGACAGGAAAAAGAATGTTTGTACTGACTGCTTCATGGGCTTTTATCCTTTGATGTTTCAGTTGATGGTCTTCTCGTTCATTATGATTTAGTGCCCTCATTTATTCTGATAAAGTTCTGTTTCTTATCTCAAAGAAAGTCTTAGTATTGGCGTTTTTAGTAGACAAGATTTTCTTGCTTCAAAGACAATTTGGATTGCTGGAAATACTTCATAGTAGATTTTTATGCAAATTTGAATGTTTGGTTATGTGAAATTTTATTGAGTGCATGCTTGCTTCTGTATAATAACTCTGGGTTAACAAAAGTTTAATTAGTAATTACTTTCATGGTAGGATAGATTCCTATATTTTAATAGGTCTCATTACTGTATCCTCATTACTGTACCTTCAGGGTTTAATAAGCGGATCTGCTGAACTAAGAGAGCAAGCGGCACTGGGTCTTGGTGAACTGATTGAAGTGACTAGTGAACAAGCACTAAAAGAGTTTGTCATCCAAATAACAGGGTATGCATTGTTAAATTATGGCAGATGGGCTTCATGATCAATTTTCTCATTGATAGCAATAGCTACTTGAAAATCTGCCATATTTTGGCATCAACTTATAAACTACTTAAAAATTGTTTTGGGCAGAAGTCCTGTAGTGGCTTTACTAATGAAACACACGTGGTTGTAACTTATATTACAAGCCACATAGTTTGCAGATTCTTTTTCTTTCTAAGGGTGTTATATATGTGTTATCTTATGTGTTTGGCTTTCATGCTGAATGCCACGTTTGTTCTGTAACCAAATTTATATTTGTTGCATCCTAGCTTTTCCACGAGATTCATGTTTCTGATTCAAATCTGACTGGCTATTATTGAATTGGAATTGCAGGCCTCTTATCCGGATCATAGGTGATCGGTTCCCTTGGCAGGTGAAGAATGCTATTTTATCTACCTTGGAAATCATTATAAGAAAGGGCGGGATGGCGTTGAAACCTTTTCTTCCTCAACTTCAAACAACATTTGTAAAGTGTCTACAAGATAACACAAGGTTGGCTTGGAGAATAATTTAGTAATGTTATCCTACACTTTTTGGTTCACTGGTGATTACTGTTTGTATTGCTATATCCTCTAAATGGTTTGCATCTAGGTGTTGATATCTTACCTAATATCCTTGTTGTGAAATAGCTGCAGTCATAATTTAAAATATGAGTACATTTGAATGCCTCTGCTCTAGATTTTCTTATATTAGAATGAATGCTGTGAGTGGCATACAAGTACTCCGGCTTGCTCCTTTGGTCCTGCTAATTAGATACTTTTGAAGTGCAGAATTGTTCGTTCAAGTGCTGCCCTTGCACTCGGAAAGCTTAGTGCTCTCAGTTCCAGGGTTGACCCTTTAGTTGGAGACTTATTATCCAGTTTGCAGGTGATTGTTAGTCAGGATCTTCAATGCACCTAATTTTCAAAACTTCATTGTAAATTTATTTATGATTTCATTGGTCAGGCTTCGGATATTGGGGTTCGGGAGGCAACTTTGTCTGCTCTAGAAGGTGTCATAAAGCATGCTGGGAAGAGCTTGAGTGGTGCTGTTAGAACTCGTGTCTTGTTGCACCTGAAGGAATTGATTCATCATGATGATGACCAGGTTCGGATATCTGCTGCAAGCATTTTGGGTATCATATCCAAGGTAAGTCACTTTCTATATCTTGATTTATGTTGTTAATTATATGAAGAGCAATTAAAGGTTCTAGATGTAAATAACTTAATCGTGAAGTTCAGGATTCTGTATTTGTGGTATATGGCTGTGAACAATTTTCTTGTTATTGATAATTGACTGGAGAAGATATAATGAAACTGGACTTAACAATATAATCACTTTTGGGATAATTTTGTTTGAAAGTTTGAAAGTTTGAAACTTATCTATTGATGCAATAATACTGCCATTGAGGTATATGTGGTAGTGCTAATTTAACATTAGCAGGTTGCATTCTTTCATTGGGCATTCTGCTCCAAGGGTAAGATGCACTAGGATTTTTTCATACCAGAGATGGAAACCAAATTCCACACAAAGTCCAATGACAAGGCCATAAAAAATAATCAAGGATCTGTCACGTTCATGTAAATGGCTTATACGAAACTGAAAATGATTCTATAGGTTTGCAATCTGCTGTTCCATGTGTGATTCTATCATCAACTAAGTTTTCTGTGATAATATGCAGCACATAGAAGATGCCCAGATGAGCGAACTGCTTCAGGAACTCTCTAATTTGCCATTGTCTCTTAGCTGGTCTGCTAGGCATGGCTCCATACTCACTATTTCATCCCTGCTGAGGCACAACCCATCCCTTGTCTGTATGTCTCCAGTGTTTCCATCTATTCTGGAGCAGCTTAAGGCTGCCTTGACTGATGAGAAGGTATTTAGTTACTAATCCTTCGGTTGCATTTGTTTATTTATTATGCTTTGCAAGCTGGTGATACTCTTTCCTTCAACAGTTCCCTCTTCGTGAAACTTCAACCAAGGCATTTGGGAGACTTCTAACCCATAAGTTCCGAACTGATCCATCTAATACGTCACTTCATTTGGATATCATATCATCATTAGTTTCAGCTTTGCGTGATGATTCTAGTGAAGTTAGAAGAAAGGCATTATCTGCTCTGAAATCAGGTTCAAAGGTATGCACTATTGGCTTATGGAATTACATGTCGAAATTTAGGACTAATATTGTGTATATCATTAGTGACTTTGTTCATGGTGCACTGCATTACAGGAAAATTCTTCGGCTGTGTTGGCTCATATCAGTATCATCGGACCTGCACTTGCTGAATGCCTTAAGGATGGAAGTACCCCCGTGAGACTGGCAGCGGAAAGATCTGCACTTCATGTTTTCCAATTGGCAAAGGGTATTTTTCTGCTATTTAACTTACGTAATTTACTCTGTAACAGTTGAGGTTCAGTGATTGAATCAAATACATGCAGCTGTTACAGTAATTTTTGTTTCATATTTTCCAGGACCTGAAAATGTTCAAGCTGCACAGAAGTTCATCACAGGCTTGGATGCTAGACGAATATCAAAGCTTCCTGAACACAGGTATAGACAATACTTTCGAGATGTAACAATTAATATGTTAAAAAAATGATATCCGATAATGGTTTTTACTAGAGCATGCATTTTTGTCATTAAAATTGCCCTTGTTCTGGTTTTAGTCACTGGTTTCTCTTTTTAAGTAATTTTTCGCATGCTGGTGGTTTCAACTGCTTGTTGCATCCATGAAATGCAGTGATGATAGCGAAGACGAAGAGGACTTGGCAAGCAGCTGAAAATTTGGTTATTAGCCAAGCTAATATTTTGTTTTCCGGGTTCAAGATTGAAGATATAGAAAATCTACATGTTTGGGATGCCTACAGAAGAAGTTAATGGCACCTTTCTACCATACAAAATTGCGGATATACAAAGATATTGAATCGAAGAGAGGCCTCCACACCCAATTTTTGTCACCTGGGTATTATAAGTTAAAATGTAATTGTTAGTTGGATATAGACTCAAAAAGGATCGTGTACAGAACGAGGGCGCAACATTGGCATTCCCTTTTTGTATGTTTCATGATCGTATCGTCGATCTTCCTACATCACACATGGCTTAAAAGGCTTCCAATTATCGATGCATACAGGCGTACTCTGGTTCTCCTGTCTGTGTACTACTCAGATAAAACTTCGCTTCAACTCAACCTAATGCTGGGTTGAGATCTCTATCTAATAATGTTTGTTAACTACCAATTATGGCAAATATAGTTGGTAAGTTCGTGGCTTATCTTTCCTTAGCCGTCAAATTTCCGCCCCCATGAGTGTTTGCGAAGTTCAAATAGGCGTCCAAATCATAAGCGTATGGGAAGGTTATTTTGGTAAAACATCAGATGCAAACGTACCGTTAGGTGGCGCCGAAATAAATGTGTATATTACGGCCACTGTCTAGTTCTGAGACCTTCGTGCCTTGAAAGCGAGGGAAATGTGCAATGACTATAATACCCAATCGGGGCTACTGCAATGTGCGCAACTCATACCATACATTGAGACTACAAGTTCCATTCCTATGTGAGTTTTATTTTTGGTGCATGACAGCACTAGCATGGTGGACTGTCTCCGCAGACGCATACCAAACAACTGCAAAGTTTATTCAGTGTATACTAAATAATATAGATGGTGCATTAAGGGCAATGGACCCTCCAAATGGTGTGTGGTCATTGTCCTATTTACTCAGTACTCTTGACTCAAAATCATCCAAAATCACTTGGTGCTTGCGCGGGTGTTTTTTTTTTTTTTTAATCAAGTTTTTGAAATTGAAATATGAGGCATTATGATTGACCTTCAATGTGTTCATTTGATTCCAAGCCTTTATAGCTATAACTAAATGAACACTACATTCTTGATATAATGGTAGTAAATACTCTCTTTATGGCCATTTGAGATGTGCTATGTTTCAAACTCACCTCGTATATAAGACCTGATGTATTAGGTCAATTGACATGCAATTATACAGGGAGATGGCGCGGAGGGCATTTGGGTAGTTTTAAGTTCAGAATTCGAGTCAAATCCAGACTTGCAGAGCTGAGGGGACTGACAACCAAATTGTGTGTATTAATGAGCAAAGAAAGAAGAAGCATTCAAGATTCGAGAATATAAGCTATTACCCCCAATTTATTATGTCAACCAATTACCAATATATTATTTTGACAGTACTTTGTCCAGTATTTTATGACCCCCTAACTTACATTTACTAAAAGTATGTCATTTCTCCGAAATGCATATCATCATGGATCACATGGAGAAGGGTGCGGTTGTAGCATATATCAAGGGATTACTGCTTGCTTGGGACCCAATGCTTTCGTTTATTTGAGAATATTTAAAGAAGAAGATTAAAAAGAAAAGAAAAACAAGCAAATTAATAGATAGAAGGTTCCCCATTGTCCCCCTCCCCATACGTTGAAATTTGAACAACAGCTACTTCTTCCCCTCCAATGGGTTTCATCACCTCAAAGTCCAATCTCTAGATAATTGTTGTACATTCATTTTTCAGAAGATGTTTCATGTTCGAATCTCATGTATATATTTTTGAATGATAAAAGGAATGCAATGTCTTAAGTTGAGTAAAATAACTTGTTTATAGGTGTTCCGGAGCCCAAACTTTAGTTTTTTACGTAATAGGAAGAAACATCTCTTATGTATGTTTAAATTGGTTATAAGGAAAAACACATGAGAAGTAATTCTTCCCAAAAGTGATTATGACTGTGCATATATCACTATTTAGAATTATTCCAAAACGAGCATAAGTATAAATAATATGCATATACAAGATGGTAAATTGGTAATACATCACACTCACAATCGGATATTACATATACCTAAGATCTAGGTGAGAAAAGGTGCCATGTGGTACAAGCAAGGATAGAAAGCAAACCAAACGAGAGAGAGTTACTTGGGGAAGACTTATCAAAAAAGAGTGTTAAAAAATGAAACTAAAGACAGGAGATGGAGAGACTGAGAAGGAAAGAAAGATGAAAAGGTAGCCAAAAACAGAAGAGTTTTGTGTGCTGTTTTGAAGAAAAAGGAGTATTAATGGCAAAGCAGAAGGGGGCAGATACACACATTGAAGAAGTGCAATAAAAGGGTGCTATATATTTCAGTTGGGGCATTTGGTAGGTCTCCCCCCTTTTTATTTTCATTTTTAATGCTTTCCTTTCTTTCCCTTCCCCCCCTCAACTTGTCCAAAACATTACAAATTACAACACCAACAGTATAAACCAATGGGTGTACAGGTGCAGCAGGCAATGATGGCCTTGATGTTCTAGCTCTAATTGTTCTCTTCAAAGCTTCACCCACCTCTTCTTCCTCCCCATTAATAATATCTAGAGTGAGAAAGTACTAGGGATAGAGAGAAAGTAGACCTCTTTGAGGTCCAAAGTCCTTTTCTTTGTGTGTTTGTGGGTTTGTGCCGCTGTATTGTATGGGTGTTTGGTGCCAAAAAAACAAAGAGTCAGATGTGGTACTCATCTGAAAGCTGAATGCATGAGAGATACATAGTTCAAAAATGGGTTGTGCTCCTGGTATTGGTGGAAGCAAGTCAAAGCACTTGTTTTTGTTGATATTGTGCATCTTTTTGCATATAGTAAATTTTGTAGAAGCTGCTGGTAATAATAAGCACGTTAGCAGCTTGAGAATGGAAAGGATTCAGAAGCACTTGAACAAGATTAACAAGCCTCCTGTCTTCACCATTCAAGTAAGTTTTTTTTTTCTGCATAATTGCACATAAATTCTTGCATAATGGGTAAATATTACTATAAATTAGTACATTAAATCTCAGGTGGGCTAGATTTAACTAAATTCTTGTTTTGGGTTTTTATGTAAATGTGTTCCCTTAATTATTTGCAGAGCCCAGATGGAGATGTGATAGATTGTGTTCATAAAAGAAAGCAGCCAGCTTTGGATCACCCTCTTTTAAGGAATCACAAGATCCAGGTACCAAATTACTTTTCCTTTCTTTCTCACCTCTCTCAACTTCATTTTCATACAACGAAACAATGGTGGCGATTTGAACTCAGAATTTCTTCCGACATTAAAAAAAAGAAATATTCAAAAATACCGCTGGGCGAATATTGAATTGGAAACTTATTGATATTAATTTGTTGGCTTTATTTGTATTTGAAATTAATCTAGAAAAAAATATTGAAAGAGGGTTTGAATGCCTATGCAAAATATAAAAGTTGCCGCATAATTTACGATAATCGCATATACTATAGAAATGTTATTCACAGCGGCTGTCTGATAATTATTTATGTGTATCTAACAGAAGAAGGCACCGGAATGGCCGAAGGCGATGAAGGTGGTGAAGCAAAAAGATGATGATCGAGAGGTGATTAACGCTAATAATGCAACTAATAATCAAGGTGGAGTAGTGAAGGGTGCATGGGTGTTGCACCAAATGTGGCATAGAAATGGGACAAGATGTCCGAAGGGAACGGTTCCTATACGGCGCAGCACAGCGGATGATGTTCTCCGAGCCAAGTCTTTGTTTGACTTTGGCAAGAAACAGAAGATCAGCCCCAATTTCGATATTAAAAATAGAAATCTCACTGCTGATCTTGCTAGGCGCCCCGATGCACCCGATGTGGTCGGCGGCAATGGCCATGAGGTACACCATATAATTTGCCTCCCTCCTCCTGATTTAAAGTTAAACATGTTGAAATCACTTTCAAACGAGCTCTCTTAATTGTATTAGAAATATTACTCTCATTTACTGCCTCTTTTCATTTGCTGTCTCTTACGAGTTGGGAAGATGAAATTATATATATTATATATATACCCTCTTGATTAGTCTTGGAATAGATATAGTGCATAACTATCGAGAGACATTAAATGGGGGATGACACAACTAGTTGGCAACTAGATGACTTTGGTATAATTAAGTAGTTCAAAATTCGATGTGTATGGGACCATGTAATGAAATGGGCTACATTTATGTTCTTGAAAAGCCAATCTCAGTAGATGATTAAAATATTGTAACAAAAATTGCAAATTTTAGTCGTATAGGATTAATAAGCTGAAAGTTGTATTGGTTGGTTGCAAAATGTGTAGCATGCGATCGCGTACACGGGATCATCGCAAGAAGTGTATGGGGCCAGGGCCACAATCAATGTGTGGACCCCGTCGATCGAGCAAGCAAACGAGTTCAGTCTTTCGCAGATTTGGATTTTATCTGGGTCTTTCGACGGCACAGATCTCAACAGCATCGAAGCTGGATGGCAGGTACTTACTCCATTTTTCATCCCTTTATTTTATTATTTATTTCAATTTCTTTAGTTATTATACACGTGTTGTATAATTCTGTGAATTGAGTGCAATCCATTTCTGAGTGCGTTCCCACCATTTTTTGGTGGTGAGCATTACCATTACATCTCCACCATTAATTGAAAGAGATTTTAAAAATTATGAAGTTGTCCCACCATATCAATGGTAGAGGATGTGGTGGTAAGACTCACCACCAAGAAATGGTGGTGGGCAAAAATGAATCATTTCTGAACCCTTGATCATTCTACTAGTCAGGTCAGTCCGGAGCTGTATGGTGACGATAGGCCGAGATTGTTCACTTATTGGACGGTCAGATTTCACACTCACTTTTTCTTTATTTGTACATTTTTCTTCTTCCTTTTTCCAATTATATTTCTACATTGACCACATTGAAGTGGATCATGTGGCATTCATAATAATTCTGCCATGATTCTCTCCATATAAGGCTGGATTTTGTTACATGTGCATTGCACAAGTGAAACCCATAAAAGCCAAATGTTATTGCACTTGACTCTAGCAGTTCATCTAGTTCATATATAGAGAGTTTCATTTTTCTAGTTGAATTCTTGAAGTATTTGTTATGTGTGCGTAATAATTATGAATTGACTATAAATGTGCATTACCATATATATATATATATATATATATATATATTGACTACACGAAAAACTATGCATGAAGTAGCTAGTGATATAAAGTCTTCATTTAGGACATCATTGGAAATGAAGAAATTGGTTCGACCTATACACTTTCCCAATCGCATTCAAGAAGTAAACACTAGAGGCTACTTATTCATGAAGAGTAAACACTAAAGTACTACATTTATGTCTCCACACTAGAGCATGGGCCTGGAAGAAATTGGAATTCAGCATATTGTAGTACACTCCATCAATGTACTATGATAAATGTTTGAATAGTGTTTGATCTTTCATTGTTTGACCATACAGAGTGATTCATATCAAGCGACTGGTTGCTACAATCTTTTGTGTTCCGGGTTTGTGCAAACAAACAGCCGGATAGCAATCGGAGCTTCCATTTCTCCAGTTTCATCCTACGCAAGTAACCAATACGATGTCACCATTCTCATATGGAAGGTAATTCAATTGTCATACAAAGTAACTATTTCAGAGTGTCAATAACAGTTCTTAGTAATTAACAATTATAAATGATCGATTTTGTCAATGCGTAGGATCCAAAGCTAGGGAATTGGTGGATGGGGTTTGGGGACAATACACTAGTGGGGTACTGGCCAGCGGAGCTATTCACACACTTGGCGGACAAGGCAACGATGGTGGAATGGGGCGGCGAGGTGGTGAACACCAGGGCCAACGGGGAGCACACCGCCACGCAAATGGGCTCGGGCCACTTTGCTGAAGACGGGTTTGGGAAAGCGAGCTATTTCCGGAACTTGGAGATAGTGGACTCGGACAACAGCCTCAGCTCGGTCCGTGACATCTCACTTTTGGCTGAGAACACCAATTGCTACAACATCAAGAGTTCCTCCAACAGTGCATGGGGCACTTACTTCTACTATGGTGGGCCTGGAAAAAATGCACAATGCCCCTGAATTAATCCATCGTCATCATTATTGAGCGCTAATTACTGATCATGAGTACTCCAATTAATTAGTATCCACTTTGGTTAGTTCTATATATATTGTGAAATTCTTTAGTTACTATGTAATTATCGGAATGTGCTATTTCCATTCTTGTTTTTGCTATTCCTATCACTTTTGTAAGGCGAACAAGTATTGCACAAACATGCCTGGAAATGGCAATTTATCTAGATGGATGATGCTGACGTTGGAAAAAAAGTACATTCGCACAAATGAGTTTAGTTAAGTCAGTTTAAGCAGTGTATCAACTTGACTAAATAAGCGTATATCTATATCTGATGGACCGATAATGCCAGTTTTTCAGTCCATTCCCTTGCTTAATTAGCTTGTTTTGCGAGTTATAGCTTGTTTTGCGAGTTAGTCATCAGATCTAATAAATAATTCTCAATATCCTTCTTTAAATTGCTAATATTTCCTAGTATAGCTAGGAGTTAGTTTTGATAGAGGCAAAAGAGTATTATGCCTGTTACAATTCTGGGTAGGATATTTAGCAGGGAAAAGGAAATAGAGAAAAAGAAAGTGGAAATTTCCAATATCAATGTTGACTAACTTTGACCAGAAATCAATTCGGAGAGAGCAATTTTAACCTAGTCCAAGAGAGAAAAGGAAAGCTCGTTTAGTAATAGAAATCGATCATCTTGTAGGATTAGGGATGCTGCTTGATCGTTTTACTTGACCCCCAAGGATATCAAGGACTCTTACATATAACTGTGGTTCCCCCAACTTAATTCCAATAACCCTCACTTCCAAGTACACATCAAATATTGTACGTTCCCCATATCCTTGTTTCACTTTCTCTCAATTGGTATCTTGAATTCTGAGGACTTGAAGATGACGAAGCTCACGAGATGCGAAGAATTGAAAAAGAAGCTTGCCGAGGCAGATGAGGCTTTCAATCAGATGTTAGCAGAGGTGAAGGCAGAGACACAAGACAGAGATGAACAGAACCAATTGCTTACTGCTCGAGTTTTGGACGCTTTCATCCGAAGTTTTTCCAAGAATAAGGGGCAGTTGAGTGCTTCCTTTGGTCCAATCCCCAAGAAAAAGAGAGGAAATCCGTGTGAGAAAACCCAAGAAGTGATCAAGAAGAGGAGAGTTAGCCCAGCGAGCACTAGTAACTGTTGTAATGAAAAGGTAATCAGTCCTTGTGCTTCTCCTTCTCCTTCTGCTAGGAATTCATCGTATCGAAAAAGAAGGAAAAATGAAGATGAATCTTTCAAGTACTTTTATGATGAAGATGAAAAGCCCCAATTGCGAGAATCGAAGAAGAGGAAGACTAGTCCAGAGATTAATTCCAATCAAGGAAGCAATAATAAGAAGGTCAAGACGCCGCTTCTGTCCACTCCCAATCCGCCACCACCAATGCCTCTTGAATTTAAGAACAAGATTGAGTCTTTGGGTGGTTACCAATTGATATTGGTGACACATAAACAACTTTTCAAGACGGATTTGAGCCCGTCGCATGACCGTCTCTCATTCACATATAATCAAGTGATTAACAGGGACTTTTTGGGTGAGAAGTATGAGAAAATGCTGAGGAATGATCAAGTCATACCAGTGAAACGTGATCGATCCATGTCTGGAGGAGCACGAGTTGGGGATGAAGAGGTGGAATAGCAAAAACAGCTATTCCTATGCCATAAACAGGGGTTGGAATTCAATTTCTTTAGATGCAAACAACCAGCTTAAGGAAAACGATGTACTTCAAGTGTGGTCGTTTCGAGTAAAAGATCCCGATTTTTTGAAAGAGCGAATCTGCTTCGCGCTTGTTAAGCTTAAGCTTCAAGATCAAGGAGAAGAAGATACTAATAGTGCTGGTAATGAATGTAATGATACTAGCGTTAAGGTCGACGATTCGCCATCAATCACCATAAAAGATGAGTTGAAAAAAGTAGATATGAAAAGCGATAATGAGATGATGGAAGCTGTTGAATCATCATTGATAACTAAGAATAATGAAGGTAGTAATGCTAGTGCCAGTGCTAGGATTGGAGCTAGGAAACATTCTGTGATGAATCTCAAGTCTAGAAATGTAATGGTTGCAAAGATTGAGAATGACGTTCCTGTTGTATAGGATCATTTTTATGAATGAAATGTCTATATGCATACTTTTATGGAAAATGATTTGTTGTTGTTCTTATTTGGTAAGTTTTACTTTTGACATATATGTGATGTGATTGTTAACAAAATGACATTATCAATCAGAATATGTATAGATGATTAATTGGTCATTGATCACCAAAGTTGCAGGGAAAATCATACAGGACGAAGAAGGAACCTATTGCAGCCAGAGTTTGGAGCCATGAAAAAGAACGGCCTCAAGTTTAGAGTGAAAAGCAACTCTTGCATAATTTGAGTTGGAGAGTTTTGATCACATTAAGTATCTTTATTATGTGATTGTTAACCATTGATGAATTATTACCTTTTCATATTAGTTCCTTAACAGTAGAGAATGACGCATTTTAATGATGCTACTTGAATCAAATCTCTTCTGAAAGTGCGACTCACGATAAATTACATTTTTTGGAAATAAAATTACAACTTTTGGATGAAGAGTTACACTTGTTTGTTGGTTTGAGAGTTACACTTTTTAGGTAGTTATACTTTGTTTCTTCATAGTAAAAAAATCATGAGCACATAGTTACACGAGATATCGCGGTAGGCAGACCAAAACAAGATCGATAGAGCTAATCAAAAGAAGAGGTAGCCCCACCAAGACTATTTTATAACCATGAGAATTTCACTGCTGTTGAAACTTGTGATGAGATCGTATGCCTCTCCGTTATGATCAATATACATCTCCATGATCTTATGATGAGTATACAACTGTAGAAGATAGGAATCCTCTGGCATTATAAAGTCAACATTAGTATGGAATATTTGCATTAGAAAGCTTGTGATTTTGCCCGATAGCAAACCAAATGCATAGCGTTCAAGCCTAGAGACCAACTTTATTCATTTGGTTAACTTATGACAAGGAGGCAAATGATTACAAGCTTCTCGGAAGCATCGATTATTACAATGGACCCAAACGTGGACCCGGGAAGGTGGTCCGTCAAGTCGACATTTGGTCATTGGCATTGGGACTCCAAAGTAAATAAGGAAAACCTTACTGGTCTAGGATAAGAATTAATTTGAATTTACCAGGGTTTAGACAGAGCAACTTTCCTGCTTTCAATTGGTTAGCAAGTAAGGGGTCGTTTGACAAATGCTTTTTCAGTGTCAAAAGCATTTTTCGAAAATTTTAGAAATACATGTTAAGAGTTTTTCATTTGAGCAAAAAATACTTTATAATAGATTAAAATGGTTTTGTGTGAATAACTGGATTTGATTAATTGAAAAGCGTTTTTGGTAAAAACACTTAGAATGTGCTTTCTAAAAAATCAAAAGCGCTTTTAACATTAAAAAAGCACATATCCAATTTAGATTGGGAATTCTAGATATTCGGTCGTTTAGATTTCCTAGAGTAGTGAGGTGTTGAACATGTTCCCGCCAAAATCTTGTCAATTTACTATTTCCACCCTGGGTTTTTTGACCGAACTACCAGACCTATTTTTTACCTATTCAGCAGTAAACTAAATATTTTTTTAAATTTTTTTTTTACACATACTTGGGTAAGTGTCAGAGTACAATAAGGTAAAAGAGTAAAAGTGAGAGATCAAAGTTGAACCTGATTTTGAATCGGAATAACTTTTACTTACCAAAATTAGAGTTGGAAAGGTAGTTTAATTTAATCCAAACAAAAGAAGTGGACGCTCGTCCATGGTAATTGAAATTTAACCTGAAGGATTAGCTATTTGTTTTACTTGATGCTATTCCTTGACCCCCAAGGAAATAAATCCCTCTGTATATAAAGACCAGTACTGTTCCCCCAAATTCCAAGACCCTAGCTCACTTCCAAGTTATACAACATCAAATTGTTCTTTCTCCACCTTTCTTTTTCCAGAAATTGAAGATGACGACGCTCGTGGGATGCGAAGAAGATCCGAAAAAGAGGAAGAAGCTGCTTGCTGAGGCAAACGAGGCTTTCAATCAGATGTTGGCAGAGGCTAGGGCAGAGACAGAAGACCGTGACGAACAACTCCGATTGCTGACACAACGAGTTTTGGAGAATCTAATTCGAAGTGTTTCCAAGAAACGAGAGCCTTGCGCATTTTCCTTTGGCCCAATCCCAAAGAAAAAGAGATCGAACCCGTATAAAAAATCTCAAGAAGTTATCAAGCAGAGGAAAATTAGCCCTGCGGCAGAGACTAGATGTTACGATGAACGAGTAATCAGTCCTTGTGCTTCTCCTTTTGCTAGGAATTCGTATCCGAAAAGAAGCGAAGACGAAGATGAATCCTGCAAGTATGATTATTATGGAGATGGAAAGATACCTCAACAAGTGAAGAAGGAGAAAGCTAAACTAGTTGTGGCTTCTACCAGCAGGTTGATCAAGAAGAAGAAAAAGATGGACAAGATCAAAGCCAACAACAATCAGAAACCTCCTCGATCACCACCTATAGCAATTCCCAACCCGCCACCACCAATGCCTCTTAAATTCAAGACCAAGATTGAATCTTTAGGCGGCTACAGAGTGCAATTGGTGACATGTAAGCAACTTTTCAAGACTGATTTGAGCCAACACCACGACCGCCTCTCAATGCCGGTGAATCAAGTGATTGAAAGGGACTTTTTGGGCCAAGAGTACGAGGAGGAATTGAGGAATGATGAGAGCATACCGGTTTTAGTGATCGATCCGCAATTGAAGGAATATGAATTGGGGTTCAAGAGGTGGAATAGCAAAAACAGCTTTAACTATGTGTTGAACAGGGGTTGGAATCAAATTTCTGCAGATGAAGAGGATCAGCTTACTACAAATGATTTGATTCAGGTGTGGTCGTTTCGAGTCAAGAATTTCCCCAATTGTTTCAAGCCAGAGCGCCTCTGTTTCGCACTTGTCAAGCTCCAAAATCAAGGGGGAAAAGGAGGAGATACTAATGGTGCTAGTACTAGTAATAAATCTAGAGATCATAGCCATATAGGTACCGATTCATCATCAATCACCATGGAAGATGAGGGGAAAAAAAGATGCCAATAATGACAGTTGTGATCATAGGCAGGAGATGATATTGGAAGCTATTGAATCGTCGTCTGTGATGAAGAAAGATGAAGAGGTTCTTAAAGAACATAGTAGTAGTGCTAGTACTAGTGCCATTGCTATTGGAAGACATGAAGTTATTGAATCAACCTTAGCAGAGAAGAAGTTGCTGGAGCTCGGAGCCAGGAAACATTATGTGATGAATCTCAAGTTTAGAAATGTAATGGTTGCAAAGATTGAGACAGGTGTTCCTGTTGTATAAGGTCCTCAATTTTTATGAATGAAGGTCTTTGTTCATATTAGTTCTGATTCTTAGGTAACTTTTGATTATGCACTATATGTGATTATTAACCGATTAATCACATTTGTTTTGTGCCAATCTTAAGTATCTTTTCGCAGTTGTATTTAGCAAGTGAATGCTTGCCTTTTCTTGTTAGTTTCCTTAACAGTACACATTTACACATTTTAATGATGCTAATCGAATCACATGTCTCCCCAAAGTGTAACAGTACAAAGACCGGAAAACAGAAAACAATGTTGATGAAGACTCATAATCTCACTCATCTTTTGATGACTTCAGTTGCCTTCCAAGTAAGACAAGTCCAACAGTAGTAAGAGCAGACAAAAGTGCTGATGAATAGCAGACTGCAAGCAGAGCTCCCCTCAAAGACTGCATTACACGTTCATATTTCAGTATACAGTACAGCTACTAGTTCATATATAACTAGAAAACACCGGAAACACAGTGTGAGAAAATTCATTTTCAAGCACCTTAGCAAGCATCAAAGCATTGTCATTTGCATACTGCAATGAGCTCTCTGGGATGTTTTGGATGCCCTGAGCTAGTTCCCACGAAAGAAGCCTACATTTGATATCACCACATCAGTTACAACACAAACCAGAAAAGAGGACAAAGTTCATCAAAGGGAAGTAGTTTACCCAAAAGCAAAGCTGATTGCAGCCCCTATGTTGGCTTTCTCTGATGTTAGCTCGACCTGAAGTTCTCCAAACTGCAGTTGGCAATGAATTCAGCACACATCATATCAAATGCATCCCTAAATGAACGACCGTGAACATCCTGCTATTGTTGTTACTAGAGAAGCGTACTGCTACTGCTCACCTTGAACATCCTGCTTTCCTGCTTGGGTTGTTCATCAGTGTCCATGGATGTTGAACTTTCAGATAGAAGCCTTCCGGTTGAAATCATTACTTTCGCAATCTATAATGGTTGAACAGAGTTCAACAATACTGCTATTTTAGAGATGAATGACAACCTAGTTATATACATTATTAAGATAAGCGGAAACAAAAATGCTCCATAAAGTATTTGAATTCACATACATCTTCCCCAAAGTATCATCTACAGATTTCATTACCCTTAACAGCACCAAAAAAAAAATCTACTTTGGCATCCAAAGACTCGATTATTTAGTTATAACATACCTTTTGCAGTTCACCTTGACCATACTGTCCCATAGACTGGAACCTTCTTCCAGCAGAAACCAAACGCTTCCCCAATGCTAATAACGAATAGACATAAACAATCGAATGAAACTCCGAAAAACATATCTAAGCATTATCTGCACACAAATTTATCCTTGCCTGATTTGGCATTGCCAGTCAAAGATTCCTCCAACCCGGGGAGCATGCTAGCTAAACTATGGGAAGTTGATGTGTCCGCTAGTTCCCAAGCACGAGAGAGATTTAACAACGTCTCTCCCAGCTCTTGACCACACTGAAAATGAAAAGTCCGAAAACGCTAACTAAGCCAGTAATTTTGATGGTTGGGAGCATTTGGGAAAAAACTTTACAGGACCAAAAGTTCATTTCATATTCATCCATTTTCTACTAGTTTCACAAAATCTGTAAACTTGTGATAATGGTATAGCAACAAAAATAACTAACCTCATCAATGACCCGTCCATTTGAAAGGTCAAAAGCTGCATCATTCAGCTTCATACATGCCCAACACGAAAATTCTAAAAAGCTCTTTCAATAGTTCAACAATGAATCACATTCTATATCAAATGAAAACAACTGGGTTCGCAGAAAGTTGCCAAATTTCTACTTACATCAAGACGGAGATCGCTCGGAAGTTGCGCAAAGTAGTCGTCTGGAAGATCAAAACTATCCTGCGTAGAAAAAAACCACCGAAGCTTTAGATTCAGACTTCGAATTAAAGGGTCAAACTTTGGAATTGAAATCACAAAAAGATTCAAACTTTGAATAGAAAATTGGTGCTTACAGCGAGTTCTTGGAGGAATGGCTTGAGATTGGTCGGCAATGATTTGGGGGAGTCTGATTCTGCTAGAGAGAATGAGGCGGTGAAGGATTTGAAAAATTTGGGGATTTTGGAGGGTTTTAGAGAAGAGGAAGAAGAAGGGGCGTGATGGGGAGTTCGGAGAAAGACGAGGGTGGTAGAGGAAGAGAGGTTGGAGAGAGGCTGGAGGAAGGCAAGAGAAGCCATTTCAGAGTATTCTGCTGCTCTCTACTCAAGTTTGAGCCACTGAAAAAATTGGCATTTTTAGAGGAAGGCAATGCCAAATTGCCACGTGGTTGAATTGTTTTGTGCTTGATTTGATATGCTTATTGTCCGTTTAAAAACGCTTGGAATGTACTTCTCTTCAATTCAAAAGCGTTTTTTTTGAACATCCAAAAACACTTGTCAAATATGCAGTCTCTTTTATGTCTTTTTGTATAAATATACGATAGCTAGTTGAGAGAAAGAAAACAAGTGGAAAGAAAGATTACTGTAGTATACTTACGTCGAGAAACACTATTGCCAAAGAACTACATTGAAAGTAATTCCCAATTTGTTGTTGTTGATCACTTATTACCACTAGACCTTTTTATTGCAGACATACATATGCTGGACTTCACTGAAATCAATTGGTACACAAAGTGCGGCTATTTAACTTGACAGTGTTGCTGGTTCCGTCTGAGTACTTGTGGAAGCAAACGGATTGGGCGGCATGATCAAGTTCTCAGAAGGTCCTTCTAGCATTCGAACAACCGCTTTCATGGAAGGGCGATTCACCGGGTACCACTGGATGCACCAGAGTGCAACAATCATTAGTTTCTTAGCAATCTGAGCATCATCACTTCCGGTTCCTAGCTTCAACCCCAACGCTTGTCCTTGAATTAGACGATTGTAAACCAATCCCGGAAAGTAGTCCTCTCTATTGCTAGATGCATGATCAGGTTCTTTCCGAGATCCCGCTATTTCAAGCACTAGTATCCCGAAACTATATACATCTGACTTGTGTGACACGCTTCCGTAGTTGCCATTGAATACCTCGGGTGCAATGTAGCCTACGGTGCCTCTAGCAGCCGTCAAGGATATAATGGTGTCTTCCTTGGAACAAAGTTTTGCCAGACCAAAATCGGAGATCTTAGGATTGAAGTCGTGGTCTAACAAGATGTTATGAGGCTTGATATCAAGGTGCAGAATCCTCTGCTCACACCCTTGGTGAAGATAATCAATGCCTTTCGCTGTACCACTGATGATGTGATGAAGTTTCTCCCAATCAAACGAGGGGTTACTGGATTGTTCTTTGGATGAGATGAACTTCTCTAGAGACCTGTTTGGCATGAGCTCGTAAATAACAGCGCGCTTGCCTCCTTCAGCAGAAAATCCAAGTAGACGAACCACGTTGACATGGTGAATTCTGCCAATGGTCCCCACTTCATTCACAAAATCATCCCCATTTCCCTTAGAATCAAGGAGAACTTTTACGGCAACGGGAACTCCATTTGGAAGCTTTCCCCTGTAAACACTTCCGAAACCTCCTTGACCCAACTTCTTCTTAAATCCATTAGTCATCTTCTTTATATCAGCATAGGAGTATCTTGTTGGTACATGGGACTTGTGATCATTCAGGAACTTTTCGACCTTCATTTGATTCTCTTTTTCCTCTATGCTGTTTGATCTTTTGACATACAAGAATATGGCTACTACTGTCATTGCCGATAACAGAACAAAAGAAGCCATGGTCACTCCTGTGATAATATACCTTCTTGATGCATGGCCTGAGTTAAGTAGGAGAAAAAAAGTTCGGCAAAAAGTCAATCAGTTGAGAATAATTGAATTCAAGTTCGCATTTTCTTAAACACAAATACGTCAATGCAGTAAAAGGAGGACGTACCTTTGGGGTGTTGTAGTTCTTTTGAAGGCGAGGGAAAAAAGCAGTCCATTTGACTGCTGATGTAATTGTACACGCAACTTCCTCCTCCTCCTGTACAGTTTTGACATTGAGGGAAGTAATCCCAGGATTTCCATTTCAGCAACAAAACATTGTCTGGTTTACAATGCTGGTTATAAATAACCTGGTTATAAGTATCCCGGGAATAACTTTCCTGTCTATACTTTTCTGCGTCCACTCTGCGTAGTGGAAGATGGAGGCGACTCAAAGTACTACAAGTTGGCACCGGCAAATCCGCGCTAGAAGTTGAGGGTGGAACAGCCAGAACTTGATGCCCGGGGAGACTCAGACATGGGATTGGTATGTAGTAACCAGGCTGACTACTCCTGAAGCTCTGTGTGCTAAAATTTTGTGACGTGGAGCAATTTAGTAACGTTAATTCCATTAACTGGGGAACTAAGGGATCATAGGGCGGATTTAATACCATAGTCAGCGCAGTTGTACATTCCTGCGATAGGAATGTAAGGACTGCGATAGGCGAATATAGGGGGTTGGGAAGGTGCCGGTTGAAAGAGCGAGCTACCGGAGATTGTAAAATTAAGAAGGCGTCTCGGGAGGCAACCATCTGCATCACCATCGTACACCTCAAAACTTCGGATGTCGTAGTTGATGTTTCGGATAGGAAACAGTCCTGAGGATGAAGACAGCTGAATCAGTGTCATATTTCCTGAGCAGAAAACCTCAAACTCTGGATGGCCACAGTGAGGGGGATCGTCCTTACGACGAAATGGAAACTTGATAACTGGACCGTCATCCCCACACCTCCTTGAAATCCGGCAATCATCAGCTGCTTTGCCTGTGACAAAGACAACAATCGCAAGCAAGGAGGAGATAAACAAACGCAGCAGCAGCCTACCCATTTTCTAGCTAATTCTATCCATACTCCGTTAATTAGGATTAGGAATATGATCTATTCACCTTGCTTGGTCTTCAGTATTAAGTCTTGGTCTTCGGTATCAAGTTTTGGTCTACTCTCGCATAATAAATTTCTGCCCTATCAAATCGTTGGTTGAATTTTGAGCCTGCGAACCTGACTTGGTTTATTGACCTGTTTGTCCCCAAATGACGTTTCTAATAACTTTCCTAGCTCTTCACCTGTTTGTCCCCAAATGACCTGTTTGTCCTCCAATTTCTTGCTGTGTAACTTTCGTAATGATTGTGACGTATCAAGTCGTCGGTCAACTCGCTGTCTGATGATATAGATATATTTTGTGATTATATTCCAATTTCTGTGGTGTCAAAGCGTTGGTTGAATTTTGAGCCTGCATAAATTGACTTGCTTTATCAAGACTTGTCACTCTAATTTCTACATTGTGCAAGCGTCTGAATTTCTACATTGTATTTTTCTTGGTAATAATCAACTTAGACAAAATATTTTTTTTGACACCAAATGACGTTTCTAATAACTTTGTTAGCTCTTGAATTGTGTGTATTGTCCGATTGCAATTGTCATTCGTCACTCTAATTTCTAGCGCTAGTGTAACATTCGTAGTGATTGTCTAAGCTTCTGACTTTCTACCTCGTATTTTCTAAGTAATTACAAAAACAAATTAAAAATCAAGTACCTGTAGCGTGGCCGGCCTGCATTGTTCCTAAAAGCTCAAACATGGTGCAGCAAATGTTTTGGATATATATCAAGTCGTCGGTCAACTCGCTGTGTAATAAATAATGATATAGATATATTTTCTGGTTGTATTCCAATTTCTGCCGTATCAAGTCGTTGATTGAATTTTGAGCTCTTGACCTGCTTTATCAAGATTTGTCACCAATGACGCTTTCTTGAACTGTACATGTGATGTCCAGTTGCAATTGTCATCACTCTAATTTCAACTTTAGTGTAACTTTCCTAGCGATTGTGAAAGCGTCTGAATTTCTACATTGTGTTTTTCTTGGTAATTACCAATTAGACAAATATTTTTCAAAAAACAAAAAAAAAAAAAGTATCTGAAAGGGTTTCCCGGCATGGAATATTATTCCTATAAGCTTATGTAATGACAAGTCTCCTTCCATCTAATCTAAACTCTAAAGCGCTTGCTCATACAGAATGCCGGCAATAAGCGTTTGGTTAGCATGTGCTATAGCAACTCTCTTTGTGATCGGTGATGATGGCGCCGCTGCCAAGGCAGATAAACACTGTCCCCCTGCTTCTTGTGGGGAATTAATTGACATTAAATACCCCTTTCGCTTGAATCGTACTGGTTCGGGTCTCAATTGCCTCAGCCATCCAGTTGAACTGTCATGCGAGCACAATCGCACCACCTTCAACCTCGCCAACAATACATATTATGTCACGGGAATCAACTACAAAGAGCAGATCATCAAAGTTGTGGATCCTGGTCTGCTAAACGACTCTTGCCCCTTTATGCCACTCTACAGTTTAACTGTCAACAACATTTCTAACTATGCAGACGAACTCATGGTGCGCTTTACAGATTCCAGTTATGTATCCTTCTACGATTGCTTGTCGCCGGTTGAGGCTCCGGCTTACATAAAATACAACTGCACTAGTACTAACTCATCATCGACAATTTCAGATTCTTATATTGTGGTGGGAGATGGAGTCGACAATCTTCAACCTTCTTGTAATCTGAATAAACTCATCCCAATCGATTTCCAAGGAACTGCGGATGGCCTTACATTTCCAGACATCCGTGATACGTTGAGAAGCGGTTTCGATCTCAGGTGGGAAGATCCCATGCCGGAACAACCCTATTACTACTGCCACGCACGATTCCAGTCGCTCTATTGTGAGTATGTTTTATTCAGTTTGTGTGACTGGACATTCCTAAGGTTTAGTTTGTGATCTTTTCTTGAATCTTTAATTTACGACTCTGAAATTTTGCAGGTTTCTGTGAACAGCTGAAGTTCGGTAAGTTTGACTAACACCACATTTTCTGTTAGATATGGCTTTAATTGATTACTTTATTTGATATTTAATCATGTCACTTCGGTCCTAATAATTACTTTCAATTTGCCTGAACACGATTTGGACTTATGCTCTAACTGTTTGTTCTCGCACAGATTTGATAGAACCCGCCAAGATCACTGGTAAGTCCTTCAATCTTATAGTGTTTTTGACAACTGAAATTTGTATGAATGGCAAGATCAACATCTGATTCCTACCTGTATTCTTATGGTAGGGTGGTTCTTGCTGGCACGAATGATACTCGGCATTGTCGTTTTGTTGGTTTTCTGGAGCTACAAACTATATTGGAAAAGGTTTCTAAAGGATGAGGCAGTTGAAGAGTTCTTGCAGGCATGCAGTAGTTTTATCAGAGGAAGGTATTCCTATTCAGATATTAAGAAGATGACAATTAAACTTCGTCAAGGAGGTTACTGGAAAAAGTTCCTAAAGGATAGTGCAGTTGAAGAATTCCTGGATGCGTACAAGAATCTTATGCCAAGAAGATATTCGTATTCAGATATTAAGAAGATGACAGGTAATTTCAAAGACAAACTTGGTCAGGGAGGCTTTGGAGCTGTTTTCAAAGGAGAGCTACCAAATGGTCATCTTGTTGCAGTCAAGATGCTGAACGGCACCAAAGGTAAAGGGCAAGATTTCATCAATGAAGTTGCTACAATCGGAAGAATTCATCATGTCAATGTGGTGCAACTAATTGGATTTTGTTCCGCGGGATCAAAACGAGCTCTTGTCTATGAGTTTATGCCTAATGGATCCCTCGACACCTTTATCTTTCCGGGAAAAGAAAAGAATGTTGCTCTCAGTTGGGATAGTATGCAGGAGATAGCTCATGGGGTTGCTCAGGCCATTGAATATCTACACAACGGATGCGATATACAAATTCTCCATTTTGACATCAAGCCCCACAATATTCTTCTTGATGAAAACTTCAGTCCAAAAATTTCCGATTTTGGGCTTGCAAGATTTTACCCTAAAGATAATAACACTGTCCCTCTTACTGCCATAAGAGGCACAGTGGGATACATAGCTCCAGAAATGTACTACAAAACCATTGGAGGTGTTTCCTACAAAGCTGATGTTTATAGCTTCGGGATGTTGTTACTGGAAATGGCAGGGCGCAGGAAGAACTTGAATGCACATGCACAGAATTCAAGCCAAATATACTTTCCTTCATGGATTTATGAGCAACTAGAAAAAGGATTGAGCATTGAAATTGAGGATACCTCTGAGCATGACAGAAGAAAGTAGCCAGGAAGATGGTCATGGTTGCACTTTGGTGCATACAACTGAAGCCTATGGACCGCCCTTCCATGAGCAAAGTTGTAGAGATGCTTGAAGGTGAAGTTGAAGGCTTGCAAATGCCTCCAAAACCTTTCATCTGTCCACAAGAAATGCCAATGGAGGACCGACCCAATGAGACAGATGTTGAAGGTGTGTCTAACTTGTCACACGAAAGTGCTACAGAAATATCCTCGATGGTATAGGGCAATCAATACAATGCCATATTCAGTCTTGTAATTTCCAACATCTTAAAGAACAAGAGATCTTCTGTATGCATACCACTCTATTGTACAAAATTAAGGCTTCTATAGCCAAATGCAAAATTTGCAGAACATTCAATTCAAGTTTGAAACATAAAGCGTAAACAGACCCACAAATGAGAGAATGCCATTTTGTAATACTAATACCGTTGGAAGTTACAATATCAATCATCAAACTACCAAAGTTTCTGACGTTAAACAATATCCCTAAGAACACTGTATCTATAAGAAATTTCAAAACTACAGATTCTCTCCTTGTCTAAAAGCAAAAAGGAGAAAGAAGTACAATCACCAATTATTAGTTTAACATTTCATCCTCCGATTTTAGCAACCTTTCTGTGCTCAATTTGCCCTGTCATGGGCCATTGCATCTCTGTCCAGCTTATGGGTACCATAGTTGCACCTACAATGAACAAATCGAAAAACACATATGAGCTCGCATCATACAGATTAATTGGGTGAGTAGTTACACCTATATGCACTAATTAGAGATGGATCAAAACGTAGAAAGCTACATACTAAGAAAATACCACATACCTGCTGCACTCTGCGCAGAAATGACACCCAGTTCATTCTTTGCGGTTGACAGATAGTAAGCCCTAGCGTCTCCAAGGGACAGCTTAGTGAAGGAATCAAGGAAATTATTTCCATATTTAATCACTTGAATATGAGATCAAAACACTATTGACAATCCTGATATCGTAGACGAATCATATAAGATCACTACAAGAAAGTTGGGCATTAGGAACCAAAATTTAGGCACCACTAAGTTTGGTGCCTCTTTGTTTTGAATTAGGCACATTTGATTGTCAGTGTGGGTATAAAGCCTTTTCCCACACTCCAACATGTGGGAAATTCAATTTTTGCCACACGTTCAACCAAAACTGTGGCTTGACAGATATAATATTAATTTTTTTAGCCACAGTTCCTCTAATGGTGGCTACAAAACAAAATAATAATTCCCTCTGTGTCCTGAACGCCCTTTTCTCCAATACCTCTTTCATCTATCTTTTTCCCTTATTTTTTGTTGCGACCTTCACTGCCTTTCTCCAACCCCGATCTTCAACCTCCGTCGCCTCCAATCTTCGCGATCTCTCTTGATATTTCGCCATATATTCGTTGCGTCATCTCTCTCCGATTCTCCATCTCCAAACCCGCCAGCGGCGCCTTCATCGTCCTCGCCGACCTAGCCCTGCATCCACCGTCGATTTCATCTCGCCGCTGTTTCGCACCACACAATCGATTGAAAATAGTTTTCAATCTCCGGTTCATTTTTGGTGAGTTTTTCAAAACCCAATCTCAAAGTTTTCGTTAACATCCCCTATAAACAGTTTAGGGCTTGATTTCCCCAATTTCTTTTGTGATTTTAGGGTTTGATTTCGTTTGAAATCGATTCCTGGAAGCCATCGAAGCAAAATACCGAACCCGCATGCCTTTACAAAGCCACCGGGGCTGAAGAGTCTTCGCCCTTCAAGTCGCTACCCCAAAAGCAGCTCGCCGAAGCTTTATCTGTCCGGAACGAGGACCACCGCTCCATCCTCCACGTCGCCGTCTCTTCAGGTCAATCTGAGGTCCGTCTTCTTTTGGATTTCCTTAATTTCCTGTTTGGTTGCCGAGAAGCTGTGAGAAAATGTTTCAATTGAAATATAATGTTGCTTGGGTTCGATTTAGATAAAAGAAATTAACAAAGAAAGTTGTGATTTGTACTCAGTTGGCTACAATTGGAGCAGTGTATGGTTCAAAGTTAATGATTTTGTCTGGTGGTGAAGGTACTAGTGGGTGCTGATGAAGCGAAAAGTGTGATAAACAATATGGTTAAATGTGCTATGCTATACCGATGTTCTGATTTATAGCGGATAACAGGAGCTGATGTTAATGTGAAGGTTGTATTGAAATTGTTGTTCTGCTACTTCAGAAAGGTGCTGATGTGAACTCCATTGATCGTTGGGACGCACTGTAAGTTCAAGCACTGTTTTTCCATTGATACACTAATAAGTCGATTTATGGGATAATTAGGAGAAGATAGTACTAAAGCATTGCTTTTGGTATGTGCCAATGGACCATACAATGGGAAAATGTTTCAGCTTGTTATGTCATGTAATTAAGTTGCTAAACAGCTGATTCAAAACGAAACCAGTGTAATGAGAAATGTTGAAGATAAGGCATGCAGGATAATTTTATTTGTTAGCTTCTTTATGGGCATCATTGTCTAAACATTTTAGATAATTCCTTGTTATTCTGCTAGATTTCTAGATTGGATGGGGACTCTTTATTTGTTTTTGACAGGATCTTGCATTTCTTCTTTATGGGCATCATTGTCTAAACATTTTAGAAAATTCCTTGTTATTCTGCTAGATTTCTAGATTGGATGGGGACTCTATATTTGTTTTTGACAGGATCTTGCATTTTCAATGGAGCTTTCTGCTGACAGATAAGCTGGGAATCAAATGGAGCTTTTGACAAAAGGTAATGGAAGTAGCAGCATGATTTACACCTAATCAAGACAACACTTGTGTCCCCTTTGAAGTCATGGTTTGTTTTCTTCCCTGAGTTTTGATTTCTTTTGAAGAAGGTTACCAAAGTTCTATAATATATATATATATATATATATATATATATATATATGTGAATTCCATTGAAACTCCACACAAATATCGTGTTTCTATGTTATTCGTACACACTTAGGCCTGTACACAGAACAACACTTGTCATCTTCAATGGTTTAGTAAAGGAGTTCAAGGTGCTAGGAGATATCAATTTTCTTTAGTCTACCACTAGGGATCATGTATTTTCACCTATCATAATAGATACCTTGGTTTGTGCATAT